>OV656702.1:18400000-18866636 GCA_927399405.1 Agonopterix arenella
ATTGCCATAAAACACTGATTATGTATAGCAAAAAACAAAAAAACATACATCCGTCGTCATACTCGGCCGGCAGCATTCGACGTGGCGGCGTGAGCGCTGCTCCCATGTTGGGTTTCTTCAGGTTGTTGCACGAACCGTCCAGCCTTCTTATTTCTGTTTCATCACAGTCTTCTATTTCTATTGTGCACCATCTTTTAAAAAGTGAAACTATTATTGTTTATTGAAATCAGTTTAAGTTTTTTGTTTAAAATAAAAAAAAAAGAAACTGATTGAAAAGCAAACCCATACTTAATAAAAAAAATAGACTCGTAGGTTCCTTATGAGGTCTAGGGGTGCACTAAGAAAGGATTAAAATGTTTTTAAAGATTTACTTACAGTTATTAGAATGCTACATTAGCAAAAAATAACACAGTAATATCTATCTAATTGCATAACTACTTACAAGCAAACACAGCGTGATTAATAATATTTTAAATTTCAACATTAAAGATAATTAATTTCGATAAATTAAAAAAGTTGGCGGGTTTAAATCTCACGAGCAATAACAAATAAGATTATTCTAAGTTTGTAACGGTACTAGGTTCAAAGACAAGGCTTTTCTAAGGGAGAAAGAGTGTTTGTACCGCGTATTCCAATAATACCAAATGATCTCCTCTTTGAATTCAAAAGGCTCCACTTTCCCCTGAAACTCTCAAATTCGCCGGATTAGACCTAAGACAGGACTGTTTCTCTCACGGTCAGTTCTATGTGGTGTGCTCTCGTGTAAGTTCACCTCAACGATTGGTTATATTGCTACCACGTTCAAAAATGGCAAAAAGTTTTGTTTATGAGGAAGTATTTAAAAACAAATATAAAGTTGTTGAACACTTTATCTGTTTAATTATCTTCTACTTCCATTTTTCTTTCAGAAGTCACAGAAACAAGTCAGTGCCACAAAAACAAACCCATAAAAAGACGGCGCGGTGCGGCACCGGTGCGGCGCCTGAGCGGTGCCGCTGCGGTGTCATGCATATAAAAATCCGTGGCACATGATTAAATATCCCTACAGATCGGAAGCTTCATACTATGCGGAAACTATAGGTATACATAGCGAGGCGATTTGTGCGTGACCTCTCACCAACGCTCAGCCCGTGTAAATGAATAAGTAGTAGCCGCTAGCCCCATATACACGCGATTTTGATCTTTAGTGTAATGAATTAAGGTTTTGTCGTAGGAACTTCTTTGGTTGGCGCGAGCTCAACGAACTGGTTCCATTGCGAGACGAACACAAGGGCTTTTCTCCACTGGCCACTTTCTTTCTTTTTCTGCAGTATCTGAGCTTGATGTTAGGAAGCATATCCTTTCTATCTCCTCTACCGCCGAGGGCCATGACGCGATATCTTCTTGTATGATCTCCCTCATCCTTCCTGAGGTACTTCCAATTCTCACACACATCTTTAATTTCTCCTTGTCTTCCAGCACCTTTCCCTCGGCATGGAAACTAGCTCTAGTTGTTCCTCTGCCAAAATCCAGCAACCCTACTTCCTTCTCTCAATTCCGTCCCATCTCCATACTTCCTTTTCTTTCCAAGGTATTAGAGCTTATTGTTCATAAACAACTGTCTTCCTTCCTCCGATGCAACAAATTACTGAACTTGTTCCAATCTGGCTTCCGCCCTGGGCACAGTACTGTATCTGCACTTGTTAAAGTTTCTGATGATATCCGACTGGCTATGGAGAATAAAATGCTCACTATTCTCATACTTCTCGATTTCAGCAGTGCTTTCAACTCTGTTGACTTCGATGTTCTCTTAGGTATTCTTAGATCTCTCAACATTTCTCCACCAGTTATCTCTTGGTTTCACTCTTATCTCCGAGGCCGCTCGCAGTGTATCCGCTCTGGCGGGATTTCATCTGATTGGTGCGATCTCACTGCAGGCGTGCCTCAAGGCGGCGTTCTTTCTCCTCTTCTCTTCTCAGTTTTTATCAATACCATCTCTGTAATTATATCATCCAACTATCATTTGTACGCTGATGACCTTCAAATTTATCGACACTTTGAACCCGATAATATCAGTGACGCTATCAATGCGATAAATCTTGACTTGGAGCGTATCTGTACCTGGGCTAAGTCCAATGGTCTGATGGTTAACCCCTCCAAGTCGCAGTGTCTGGTCATCGGTAGTACAAGGATGCGTAGCCGCGTAGATCTGTCCCTCGTTTCACCTGTTAGTTACAATAATATCATCATTCCCTACAGTAAGTCCGCTAAAAATCTCGGTGTTATATTCGATTCTAACCTGTCCTGGGCGGACCACTTCAACCAGATTAGTAAAAAAGTGCACTACTCCTTCCATTCCCTCAAACGCCTTCAAAATTTTCTTCCCATCAACACCAAAATCCTCTTAGCCCAATCCCTAATCCTTCCTATTATCGACTACGCGGATGTCTGTTGTCTTGATGCCACCGAGGAGTTAAATAACAAGTTGGAAAGACTACAGAACTTGGGCATACGTTTCGTTTTCGGTCTGCGAAAATTTGACCATGTGTCCGAGTTTCGGGCCCAGCTGAAATGGCTCCCCGTACGCGATCGTAGGAATGTTCACATCCTTTGTCTTCTGTACAACATCCTACACAATCCTTCCTATCCTAACTATCTCCGTGAACGTTTCTCCTTCTCCCGCCCTTCTGACAAACCTTGCCGATCCCACATCCGTACCCAACTTAGTATCCCATCCCACTCCACCGACTTCTACTCCTACTCCTTCACCATCCATGCTGCTCGGTTGTGGAACTCACTCCCCGCCGACATTCGCGACTCCAAGACTATAGCTGTATTTAAAAAGAAAACGAAAGAGCACTACTTTTCTCTATCTTAAGTGATATTCATATATATAATTATATACATATATTAATATATATTGTATGTTGTAGGTATATATTACATTTATTTATTTATTTATTTATACTGTTTGTTTGTACACAATAAGTTTGCCTTGTAATTGTTAACTGTCTCTTCTACGGGTCTGCTGGAAGAAATCTCTTCAGAGATAAGCTCGCCCTTTGTACATGTTTTCTCAACTTTGTGTATTATTATGTCCGTGTGTACAATAAAGTGTTATAATATAATAATAAGGGCTGCGTCACGCGCATTTGACGAAATTGACGGGCAAAAGTGAATGATTTTGTGATTAGTGTTCATAAATATAAAAATCAAACATGCTTACAATTTGTAAAGTAAGCATTGTACGTTTTTTTTTTTAAAAATCTAGATTTTTTTTTCATCCTAGATATTCTGTGTAGTAACTAGGTAAGTACTAGCTACCTGCTACGAATACAATTTAATTGATAAGTTATTGCTACCCACCGTAACCCACCTAGGTTACGGTCGGTCGGTAGAAATAACTTATCAACTAAAGACCGGCAATGTCAGCTTGTTATATTTAAGTCTAAAAAAACTTAAATTTTTTTGAAGCATTTGCTTAAAAAAATTGACATTCAAGCAAATTTCAATCTAGTACTCTGTGCCTAAACTAAGGAAATAACGCAGTCCTTCAGCTGGATCCGTCCGCGGTGACATAAGGTTTTAAGATGGCATGTATTTACTATTGACATCTCGCTTATTCTAATGGACGATTATCATAAGTGTCAGTTATCATTTGCTTTATATTATTCATGTACCCTACACTATCTATGGTAGGTACTATGTTTGTGACCGACCGCGACCCATGTAAAACACGACTCACATCACATTTGGCCGATTTTTTTTACTTGCAACAGGTGTCAACCCTAGGGGTTTAGGTATGAATTTTCCACGTTGTTAGAGAGCTTGTCCTCTGTAGGGACTACTTATGTGTCCGTGGTATGCGACACGGTGCGGCACGGGAGTGGAATTGCGACGTGCAAGATGAGGCGGGGAGGGGTGTGTAAGTGGTGCGGCGCCGGAACGGTGCCGCTCAGTTGTTTGCGCGGCAGATTTTTACTAACAGACTGTACGTCACACTTCTTTCGTTGCTGTTGCGGTGCCGGAGCGGTGCCGGAGCGTTGCCACACACCACTGCGGCGCCGCACCGCCCGTGTGAACGCCTGTGCGGCGAAATCTTTGCGGTGCAGCACCGCTCAGGCGCTGCACCGCGCCGTGTGGTTCGGCTCTTAGTCCACGCGTACGAAGCCGCGTGCAACAGCTTTTGAGTATAATAGTAATGTAGACTTTGTGTAAATGCCTGTAATGGTAGGCTTCAATGAAACATATCAATGCCAAAACACCTGCAAACATTTTTTGTACCTACACCTGAGTCCATACACAATAAAGTCCATTTATCATTATCAGAAAAACTGTATTTTTTAAATACATTCACTATTGTGAGTTAAGACATAAGACTTGGTCTATTAATAGTAATTTTTCTCCGAATAAGGTATAGTGAACTGATATCTTCTTCTTCGTCTGGAATCGTCATATCTGCTACAAATTGTCAATTTCCAGTATAAATCAAATATTAGGAAACCTTGGCAGCTGTTAAAGCACTTATTGTATCTATACTATTCTAAAACTGTAACAGGAAGTTTGTCTGTACATTGAAGATATTAACAAAAAAAAAGTTACGATATGGTTTTTGGATGTCCCTGATTCCATTTCACCAATTTTTGGATTTTTTGTCTGTCTGTTTGTTTGTGTGTTTGTTTGTGTGTTTGTTTGTGTGTTTGTTTGGGTGTTTGTTTGTTTGTTTGTTTGAACGAGTATCACGCAAAAACTACTGAACCGATTTTGATGAAACTTTTTTTGTTTGATAGCTTATGATCTGACTTAAAATCTGGTATATAATTTGTGCGGACGAAGTCGCGGGTTAACGCTCGTTTCATATAAAAAGATATGAATATAATAAATAAGATAGAAATTCTTTAAAAAAATGCTATGAACGTCATATTCTGTGCAGTATTACACCATTGAGTTGAAAATTTTACGTAACTGAGAAAATTAGTAATATAGCCCAGTCATTTTACGGTTTGAGCCGGACTAATTAATAATTGATATTTTTTTTCGGTATAGTATTTAAAAGCCAATTTGATCTTAGAAATGTACCAAAATTAAAAAAAAAATCCCGTCAGCAACAGTTCTAAATTTTAAATTTAGCTATTATCTCGTTATAAAAAACCTGAAGGTAATTTTTTTTCACATATTTAAGGCATTACCATGTTATACATACTTCTAACACGGTGTAAATATTTTTGTCTACTTAGAAGGTTTTAAAAAATACATTCGTATTTTCTAATAAAAACCTATTTTTTTTTAATTTCTGTGCCTATTTTATTGCTCAAAAATAATTTATATTGTTAAATCAAATTGAAATGAGTGCATTGGTATTAATAATCATTAATTTAAAAGCCTTCTGGGACTCACAGTTTTGATTTCTATGTTGCGTAGTGAATTTTTTTTTAATATGTTTTCAGATAGTCTTTTAGTCACTAAATGGTGCCGGTTACAGTTTAAAAGTACAATTAATAATTACTTCCCACCTCTCCTAACAAAACTCCGTAAAATGACTGGGCTAACAATCCTAATTGAACTGAAAGATTTTGTTTTGTATAGACTTCTTATGTACGTTAGGTTTCAAAAAATTAGGCCTATGGAAAACGAGTAACAATTGCGATCTTAAATAAAGTTACTTGGTCCAGCATCCTTTCTATACAGTGTGCAACATTGAAAGCGGCTAGTAATTTTTCTCTCTCAGCTTATTTCTGAATTTCTAAAGTTGTTAGATTTTGACGAAAATATTGAAAATAGTCATAAATAAACGCAGTGTCATAGTTGAAGGCGTCAATTCTGTGCAAGGATAACCCTGGGATAACCAATGTATGTCGCAAACTTTTTTTTTTTTTTAATTCTTTTGTTTTTTTTTTGAGCTTTTAACCCTGGGGTTATTAATATGTTAATTAATATGTATTACTGTCACAATAACATGTCCAAGGAGGCAATTCAACATGTTTTTGCCCGACGGGATTGACGAAAATGTACACTCAAAATAACGGCAATTCACTAAGGCCCGCTTGCGCCTAGCAGGGTTATCGTTATTAACTCGGAACTAGACGCTAATTTGGAATTAAATTATAATTATGTCTTGCACCATCCTGTTTTAGGGGCTAAACTTGTGTTATATTTAAACCCCCGATGTGGTAGGTGTAAGTCACTAAACTACGTGCTAAATGTCAAAAGAAAGGCAACAGCTGTTTTTACAGTTTTGTTGTAGGCTCGCGCAACTCTAACAAAAAAATTTGATATGACACGTGCACTGCGCCATTTAATTCCTTTGAACGGTTGCACACGTTTCATACATTCTGGATAATCGGTCACGACCAGTTTTTAGTATGGAAGTCCCGACTCATAACGTAGTGTGTTACATGCTCTTTGATAACATGAATGAACGATGAAAACGAAATGTCATTGCTAAAATAAAACAAATGAGACAGACAAATACAAAGAGATGAAGTGTGAAAGAGACGTGGATATATTATGTTCATTCATCATTCACTTTTCATATTTTGTCGGATTACATAAACTCTGTGGTTATTTAGGATGTTGCCAGCGAAAAACAGAGAACTGTCAGGTTAGTTGACTATGAACTAGTTTTCTTTGGCGCAAGACTATCTTCGATAACACGACGGGGTTACGCAATTTAACCCAGCATTTGGCGCAAGTGGGCCTAAGCGTCACATAGCTGTCAAAAACATCGACGAGCTCGCATCCTTCAGATGTCGGAGGTTTTATCTGAGTTTGACACATGAAATTGCAACCTCGCTGATGTTTTAACGACGAATTTTAGGTTGTGACGATATTTGCGCTTGAAAAATAAATAAATTCAAAACAAAGTATGTTTTTTTTTTCAAATGCTCTATTTGCATTTTTTTATATAATGAGTAATGACCCAAAGGTGCGGGGTGGATTTTGCCTTCAATAATTCAACATAAGAATCCCAGTCACCAGTCACCTACGTTACGGCACCAATCTAAAGAAATGAAGTGTATACAGAGAACCATGCAGTTGAAATTTATGATTTATAATGTGCTAGGTTATTTGTAGAATAAAACCTTCCCAGAAATGTTAGAATTGATTTGAAATGAATAGGGTCGTTTTGGAGCAAATCGCGAAACAATACAAAAGAATGCATGCATATTATGCTCATGGATATATTCCCCGAGGGGGTAGTCTGAGATATTCCGAAACCTCAGAACATTCATATTTCACTAGTAGTTCCGAAACTCTGTCCAGTGTGACGGGGAGTGAGCCCGTCGCGACTCGTAATGGACAGTGGGTACAATACATGCCTCGAAATTTAAGCATTCAGGTTTCCTCACGATGTTTCCCTTCACCCAAAAGCCAGAAAACAAAAGAATATCTTATTTTTATTCCAATAAAAATATCTTACTGTTCAACTCCTTCCTTCACGTAGCGTTGGTGTGCAGTTTCATTCAAAATGTCGCCAGTATACGTATCGTGAACATGTTTTTTTGCGGATACACCGCAAAATATCAATAAATATATCAAATGAAACATGGCCTCTTCAAAATGACTGCTAACCTCGAACAACTATTTTATTTTAAGTATCGATATGCAGCAGTTGCATTTTATATATTTTTATTATTTGCTTAGTTTTAAACTTCAATATAGTGATCAAGCAGTAGCAAATCGGGCAAAACCACGCGCATTTTTGCAGCTCAAAGTGGTTGGTATTTTTATCGCTATTATAGATTTTAGGTTTACTGCTACATTGCTAATAGTAGACTACACACCAAGAGCAGGAAAGTAAGAAAGGTCTCAGATTCCATGTAATTGTTGGCGGCGGCGAAGACGGGGTCAACAAACATGTGATCTGAGGCTTTCTTATTTACTCCCCAAGGTTAGTACACTATTTTTCTCCTCGATGGAGGCGGAAAGCGGCAACTTCGCTTAGCGCAGAGGGATGAAAGTTGACGCTTTCCGTCCGGAGGGGTGAAAAAAAATTGCTTGCTGTTTGCAACTAGATGTATAGAAAAAAACCGACCAAGCGCGAGTTGGGCTCGCGCCCTAATGGCTCCGTACAAACTTAATTTTGAACTTAACTTTGCAGTGGAAAAAATATGATTCCCCACACATTGGTCACGATCTGTATACATCACTATCGATGCTCAAACACAAAATGTTAGTTTGTAATCGACTTTTTTTAAATATTACATGAGATTTACTTAAACTGTATAAATAAATTACCCAAAAATTTTCGCCTAGTAGTAAAAATTCCAGTCGGAAAAAAGAAGACAGAAGATTTTTGTTTATTTTTGGGCGGATTGTAAATACTCTGGTGGTAAGTTGACCATCAACTTACACTCGGCTCTTTGGAAGGAAGAAGTCTAGTGAAGTCCTAGCAACTAGGGATAACTTCCGAGCGTTCAGATATTATTGCCATACTTATTACTGGAAGCAAAATAAGTGATAGTTTCAGTACAATGTTAGGTTCTTTTTTTTTTGTCATGGTAAATTATTATTTTTTGGTGCTTTTGCGGTAGGGTCTTCAACTCTGCCATAAATGATCTCTAGAATTGACTCTCTAGTAGCCATGCTTTTTTCTTATTGATGTCTCTCGTTTACATTTTTCCCACTCCTCCTATCTTCTTATTAATTCATTGCGGGTTCCAAGACAGATGAGAGTCATCCCCCGGGCTCGCTGGACTTCATTGTCTAGTGATGTGAATGGTCGCCGCTGTTGATCCTGGTTTACAGGAGTTACAGCGGTGGGAATGTATGGTGGGCCTATGCCCTATTTATAGTATGGTCCCACAGGATTTTAAGTATTTACTTTAGCGTCGATACCGATACATTAATGCATTGGAGGTAAACATTGGACTCACTATACTAGCCGAAAATTTGCTTAATTGCGTCATGGTTGTAGGATACGGGCAAGTGTCTCAAATATTTCGACCTAATTTTTTTTAAACATTTGTGTTCATACTTCACCGTTCATCGGAAAACATCGTGAGGAAACAGAAATACACTGAAGAAGAAATTCTGGTGTGTATGTGAAATCTACCAATCCGCATCAGGCACGCGTGGTGAACTAATGCCCATACACCCTCCCTGTGGGTAGGCCTGTGCCCTGCAGTGGGACGTTTATAGATTGATGATGATTATGTTTTCATACTTGGCCGCTTTGAACGTTGGAACTTACTAACTTTAAGTTTCTAGTGGCGATTGTATAAGTAAGTATTTATAAACCAGTCCATTTTTTCTACATTGATTTAACCGTTAAAATGGTGAGACAGACTCTTCATACCCACACACACACATATTATACGCAGGAGTGCAATTCACTAAGCGCAAACATCGTCACAACTTAGGTTGTGAAAAAAAGTACATTTATTTTTTAATTAGAAGAATTTTAGAATTCTTCTAATTAAAAAATAAATGTACTTTTTGCAACCATCAGCTGCAAGGCTGATTCAGTGTTTATGGGGTGTAGAGCATATCTGTGATGGGGATGGACTATATGTTCTGCCTGCATAACTTCAGTCGGTTTAGGAGTAACAGACGTTTAAAGGCCAGTAAAAAATTGTGAATTGTCCTCACTCCTTCCCCGCATGATGCCATATTATTGAACTTATTATGTTCATAAATAGATGGAAGTATGTTCTAAGTGATGAATGTTCTAAAATGCTACTGCCTTATATAGATCAAAAGTTATAACAATTTGAAATCCAACTATTTTTGCCATCGAAGTGAAGATTGCAAGGATGGTCCATAAATTCCGAAATTAAAGATGTTTTCGTATCACAACATCATCCAATGATATAATACACATCATGCAAGAGGTTCCTTTCTTCCTGAAAAGTTTAAGTGTACAAAGAAACAGACATTAGGCAGCTGAGGTAATGCCAGCGAGCTAGCTCCATATTAACGAAGTTTGATTCTATTTTGAGTATTAAACAATTAAATAAAATTAAATTATATAAATAAGGTCTAGTAACTTGGTGGATTATCAAATTTCTGTTAAAATGCATAGTTTCAAAGTAAAGATTAATTTAGGATTTCGTATAGAAATCTTTGAGCCAGTGTAACTTGGAAACTACATAATTATTATAACGAAAATCTGACAAAACACAGACTCCTACCGCTCTTCCACTATACCTATATCCGTTCTAAAAATTACTAATGGATACAAAACGGTCTTATCGATAAAGAGCTATTTCTGCCAACCTTGAAAAAACTTACCAGACTTCCGACGCTAGCGGCCGATGCGACAGACGCACGCGTCAGGGGGTCAACCCGGACATTCGAACTTCGCAATTGCATGAACGTTTTCGTTCCAATGTCAACTCTATTACAATGAAGTTCGGTCGGAAACGGTCTCGATATATCGAAAATCGAAAGTCTGGGTAGACGCGTACTTCTGTCATATATGACAGAGTGCCTATTGCACAGCGTGTTATCACCTTAGGATATTCATCTTCCTGCCCGTGTCCCATTATTTGGGGTCGGCGCAATGTGTAGTCTTCCCCAATTTTTATCAGAAACAATGAAACAATAAACTATTACACGAGCAGCCTGTGGGTCAGCTATACGCAGAGAGCCTACAATGCTCTGCGTATCCAGTACAATAATGGGTTCATGATGCTGATGGGGCTCCCGAGGTTTTGTAGCGCGTCAGGGATGTTCGCGGTGGCAAGTGTGACTTCCTTTCACGCCATAATACGCAGTAGAGTCGCCTCCCTGATGCGTCGCGTCCAAAGTAGCACCAACAGTCTCCTGAACACCATTTCAAACCGGACACACTGTCCCTTCTGGAGGCACTGGACGGAACTACACCTCTCCGCTGCCCCCTCTATCAGAAAATAGGCTATTTTAAATTATATGACGGTTATGTATTATACTGTATTAACATAGTTTTTAAGTATATACTAACAATCTATGGACTGTGTCTGAAATAAAATTATTTTGAATTTGAATTACAATAAAGCTATTATTGTAATGAAAAATGCAAAGAATACAACAAAATAAATAACAAACATTTTGGACATTGTCACAAAAATATCTAGTCACATATCTAGCCGGGACTGAAAGTAGTACATAGGATATTTCTAATAATGTAATACTTCACTTTTTGTAAAAGGCAAGCCGCTTGGCACAGTGGTGGTTAGGACCATTTTTAATGATTTGAACCGTAGTGATTTTTGATTCACCCCTTAGGGCACGGTTTTTAGGAGGTGGGGTTGAACAACTCCTTAAATTCTTAAAATTGCAAATCTTAACCAATATTGACAATCAGGGATAATTTGAGGTCGCTGAATTCGAATTTGGAGTAACTTTCATCAGCCGAACTTCTATTTCAGATTTCATATTTGAGTTGTTTGGGATCAAAATGGACACAAATATCCATAGTCTGGATTTTATGTCCGTTTTTGATCCCAAACAACTCATTTACTCCCATATCCGTTTGATGATGGTTGAATTCAGTTTGTTGTGGGGGCTGGCAAGCCAGCAACACTTCGACCCAGTGGGATCTTTTGTGTTAGCCCCAATACTTTTTGTTTTCTTCACCCTTCAAATACATGGTCAATGAAGGAGGCAACACCATTGAGGGGAAGAAACCTAAGGTCTCCCGGTTTCGGGTATCCATCTCCAAGGAGGCACATGCGTTTTACCGCCAGGACATCACAGTCACAAAGAACATGCTCCATAGTCTCATCATCCTCTCCGCATGCTCGGCAGCTGGGATCCAGGGTGAGTTTCATCTTGTGCATCATCGTGCCTGTGGCGTAGTGCCCAGTGAGGGCTCCGACTATGGCACGAGCCTTGCTTCTGCTATTATTTAGTATGAATCTTGAGACGCGAGTTGTCACATTGCTGATAAATTTTTTGGAGTGTTGTAGGCCTACAAGGCTAGACCACTCCAGTTGATGGTGTAAACCACCCCTGGGCTGGCCGCGCGCGTTAATTGCATCGACCACTAGCCTCAAAAGTCCACCTTTATTAAAATATCATCTGTGGAACCCAACTGTATCAGAATTCATTTAATGTTAACAGCTTTTGTTTAAAGTATTCTACAACTGTTTTACATAAAATTTCTTTTATTAAACGATTTTATTTAGTTTCGAACCGGTCTAACTATCTATGTAACTAACTAACAATGGATTTTAGTAATCGAAATTTCACCGCGTTCCTATAAACCGATTAAGATGAAACTTTACACACACGTACAGTTCTGATGACAATACAATATTATGGTAGCATGGAGTTGATCTGATGATGGAGACGGAAGGTGGCCAAGGGATCTCCTCGATGAATTATAGCAGGGGACTCGTGTTTGGTATCATTTAAATTGTTTCGATGAAAACTTTATGGTACCGGTAAGATTGAGGGTCTGATGACGGAGACGGAAGGTGGTCAGAAGATCTCCTAGATGAATTAAAGCAAAACACTCGTGTCTCGTCTCAGTTCAATTGTTGCAATGAGATCTTTGTGGTACCAGTAAGATTGAGGGTCTGATGATGGAGGCGGAAGGTGGTCAGAGGATCTCCTAGATGAATTAAAGCAAAACATTCGTGTCTGGTCTCACATCAATTGTTGCAATGAGATCTTTGTGGTAACAGTAAGATTGAGGGTCTGATGATGGAGACGGAAGGTGGTCAGAAGATCTCCTAGATGAATTAAAGCAAAACACTCGTGTCTGGTCTCACATCAATTGTTGCGATAAGATCGTTGTGGTACCCGTAAGATTAAGGATCTGATGATGGAGACGGAAGGTGGTCAAGGGATCTCCTCGATGAATTATAGCAAATAAGGTGTGTTTGGTCTCATTTCAATTGTTGCGATAAGATCTTTGTGGTTCCAGTAAGATTGAGGGTCTGGTGATGGAGACGGAAGGTGGTCAGAGGATCTCCTAGATGAATTAAAGCAAAAAATTCGTGTTTGGGTTCATTTCAATTGTTGCGATGAGAACTTTATGGTACCAGTAAGACTGAGGGTCAGATGATGGAGATGGAAGACGTGCAAGGAATCCCCTCGATCGATGAATTATAGAAGAACACTCGTGTTTTGTCTCATTTAAAAATGTTGCGATGAGAACTTTGTGGTACCAGTAAGATTGAGGGTCAGATGATGAAGATGTCAGATGATGAAGATGGAAGGTGTTGAAGGGATATCCTCCGTGAATTATAGCAGAGCACTCGTGTTTGTTTGTAATTAAACTTGTTTCGATGAGAACGTTATGGTACAAGTAAGATTGAGGGTCTGATAATGGAGACGGATGGTGGACTAGCGATCTCCTCTACAATTGTAGCAGATCATTCGGGTTTGATCTCGTTTAAATTTTTTCGATAAGAACTTTGTAGTGTCAGTAAGATTGAGGATCTGATGATGGAGACGGAAGGAGGTCAGGGATTTCCTCAGTCAATTGAAGTAGAACACTCGTTTTTGGTCACATTTAATTGGTTTTGATAAGGACCTTATAGTCCCGGTATGATTGAGGGTCTGACGAAAGGTGACTAAGTGATCTCCTTAGTAAACTGTTGCACAACACTTGTCATTGGTATCATATAATTTTTGTCGATGAGAACTTTATGATAGGTTTACATTGAGTTTGTGATAATGAAGATGTAATGTTGTCAAAGGGTCTATACAACTAATTGTAGCAGAACACTCGTGTTTGGTATCATTAAATTTGTTTCGATAAATACTTTTTTAGTCTCGGTAAGATTGAACGACTGATGATGGAGACAGGAGGTGGTCAAGGGATCTCAACTATTCATAGCAGATTGAGACTCAGAAACTAAAATGTAAAAAATAAAATAAGTAAAAAACGTACCTGTACTAAGAATGAAAGCTAAATTGCATGGAAAGTTTTTTTTTACTACAGCGCCCACGATTTTATAATCAAAATTAATTAACAAAGTATCAATCTAAAATGAATCCCTATTGAAATTCCCTTTTTTCTTCAATATTATTTTGAAGATAGGTTGACATAGGTTACACTAACAAACTTCCAGCTAACAGTATGGTACAACATAGCACGAAAATTTAACAAAATTGTTTTTAACTGCACTACACGTGCAGTTTTTTTTACAATAAAATCGTTTTACTTAAAAAGTTTTTTTACTTATTTTTATTTAAATATGACAAAATAAATAATAATATGAAATGCATATGAATTTATGAATAATGTTGCAAATTGAAATTTTACTTTTTCAAAAGGTAATAATTAATCTAGTGTATAAATTATTCAGAAAGTGTTTAACTTGTGTCTATCACCTGAAATAACATTGATATTTCAATACTATTCAAGAAGGAAATCTTTATGCAGTTTGTGTAAAGGCAATTTATTCTGTTGTTAAGGTCACAACGGATTGCTGCTATACAGGGTTGTTAGGGTAAACAAATTGGTACGATCGCCCCTTACAGTAATGCAACTGTTTACCCTAACACCCTGCATAGGGTGTAAAATTAAATACATTACATAATCAAACACGTTACCATCAAACGTACAGTTTGTCTTCCAATATTGCACTTCCAATATGGAAACATATTTAAAATCGTAAAAAGAGAACAGTTTTTCTACAGAAAATGTCAATAGCTAATCGACCAAAATGTTTGAAACAGAAGATTTCTTTTTCGCGATTTGGTTGTTGGTCCTGTTCGTATGCAGGGTGAAATTGATATCATTAGCATCCTTTTAAACTAAAAGTCTTCCCATCAAACTGAACAACTTTCCCTATGGGAGCAAACCAATCGGAGCAAAAAATAAATCTGCTGTTGCTTACATTCGAGTTGATTAGGCATTGCAGTTTAGTATGGAACAGCAGATTTTTTTGTTGCTCCGATTTTTCATTTTCATTTTTATTTTAAAAGGATGCTAATGATATCAATTTCAACCTGTATAAATAAATATATGAATAAGTCTGTGATAATTAATGTTCATTATAGGTTTATAGAGTTACTTTAGAATGTATCAGGAGGAGGGTAAACTCATTGACACACTTTATATCTTCGAGTACCGGGTATATTCCAGATATAATGTAATTTGCTTACTTACGTAATTAGAAAAACTGAGTGCTAATAGTTTAATAGTTTATTAGGTACACCAACGACACATTCACAAATTTGATTTAAAGGTTTAAAAAATACACGAGCAACAGGTCTTATGAATACATCACTTAAAGGTATACACAGCTTTGGTATTCATCAAAAATTATAGATTACTAAGTATAATAATAATTAAATTAAATTTTTTACTGGTAAAATCTTAAACATTCAACATTAATATTACTCTAGTTTGAATTAAAAAATTTTCCAATCAAAAGAACAATATATGAAAACAACAATGAAAATTGTAACTATACACAAAAATAGGTATTAATATATCAGAAGAGCTTTGTTAAAAAACATAATTATGAATTTTGTGTTAGGGAAAACAGCTGTGTCTAAATTGAAGACCGCGAGACGGGGAACGACTATGCATTCATTGATGTACCTTGTATTGACTATAGATACAGATGTATCTTTTATTTTATTGGTTACATTAGTTACCTAATTATACAGGGTTTAAGTGACAGCCTAGCAAATACTGAAACGGTAAACTCATCAAACTGGACAACTTTCACTATTGAGCCTACCACAGGAAACGCGAAAAAAATCCGCTGTCCCATACATTTAAGTCAGTGTAGGTGCAGCAGTTTTGTATGGAACAGCAGATATTTTTTCGTTTTTTAAGATAGGCTCCATAAGAAGAAGAACACTTACACCCTGTATTATATAGCTTATTATCGAAAATGTATCCACGTGCTAAAGAAACCTTGTGTTCCTTTATATATTTTATACAAAAGTAATTCATGTAAAACAATTGTTTAATACTTAACAAATAAAAGTTGGAATGAATTCTAATCATGTTTCTTATGCACTTATATTTTTAAGATTTTTCAACTTTGTATGGAAGAAATAAATCTTTATCGATAATAGATGTTTATCGCCTTGTTTTGTACCTTGAAACGGTCTGTAATGGCATCTTACTCAATATTTGTGTGTAGGAACGTGTAGTTAAATTTAAAAAGCTAGCTTTTCAAGATCATGAATCTTATTATTTTTAATTAAATTTCTTTGCCGACAAACTGCTGTACAGTTGCGTGGTAATTTTTAGGATACACATGTACCCTTTAAAGCGAATACATTTTTTTTTCCTAGCCTATTTCATCCCACTGCTGAGCAAAGACCCTGAGCTGAGCCCTTTAATATTCCAACCATCTCTATCCTGGGCAAGCTCTGGCCACTTGTCGTCAAATTCATCCAGATCATCCCGCCACCTCTTCCTAGGGCGACCCGGGCGCCGACGACCTTTTTCTGGAATCCAGGGCGTAACAATTTTTGCCCACCTCTTCTTGTGCATTCAAAACATAACATAACATAAATATTCTTTATTTGCACACCAAAAATATACAGTAACAAAAACGAATAAAAAGAACGTAAGGGTACAAGTGGCGCTCTTACCACTAAAAGCGATTTCTTCCAGTCAACCATGGGATGGACGAACTCGACAGACATGGCCGGCCCATTCCCACTTTAATTTAGCTTAGTCAACCCTTAAAGTAATGCAACTGTTTACCCTAACACCCTGTATACTAGTACTAGTTTTTAATTACTAAAATAGCTTTAGAGGTGTATTCAAACAATGAATCCTAACAACTTCGCCTTAGAAACATAGGTCGAAAAAAGAGACATTACACACACGTATAGTTTTGATCACATTATAATATTATGGTAACATGGAGTTGATCTGATGATGGAGACGGAAGGTGGTCAAGGGATCTTCTCGATAATTATAGCTTATTACTCGTGTTTGAGCTCATTTCAGTTGCTGCGATGAAAACTTTGTGGTAACAGTAAGATTAAGGGTCTGATGATGGAGACGGAAGGTGGTTAAGGGATCTCCTCTTCGAATTATAGCAGAAAACTCGTGTTTGGTATCATTTAAATTGTTTCGATGTGAACTTTATGTAACCGGTATGATTGAGGGCGAGGTAACATGAAATCCGCAACTTTGGATTTTATTCTCATAACTTTAGACTCTAATTTTGAACGTTAAAAATCCTGAAAAGTAGTCTCGCGTGAACCCCTAACGTTCTGAGTTCGAAATTATTGTTTCGCAATTATAGGCTGTCTCGTTAAGTGATAAGGTATAAAATTGAATGTAAATGCACATGATTAATTGATCTTATACCGTGGCAGAGGGGAAATGCTATCGCAAGGCTAGTCCTTATAATAAGTAGTCAAAGGTCGCCACACACTACGATTCTGAGATAGACTTCTCTCGCAACTTCCACTTTATACATCTCTTCATGCACTTCCGTCGGTTGAGGGTGCTACGCACTTGTCCTTTTCGGAGAAGACCATTTATTTGGTGGTGGTAAGTTCTCCTCGGACGCCTTTTCTCAACTGTTCCACTGACATTGCCTCGATAAATCTCCCTAGTGAGTCTACTCTTATTCATTTTTTATTTTATTATATTCATTACTACTTGTACGTGACTGAACCTTATCTATTTCCTCAACTCCACCACTAACCTTATCTATTTCATGCTACAAATAATTATTTTATTTTTTAACGTTTAGTCCACGTTATTATTGATTATTTGTGGTTGGGCTATTGCAAGCAAGGGTCGTTGTAACACTGAGACCAGCGCTGGTCCTTTGTGTTTGCCCCAAGCTCACCCATATTTTACGCATACATCTGAACTTATGGTATTTTCTTTTCATTCTCTGGAATGCAGGTTTCCTCACGATGTTTTCCTTCACCGCCGAGCTAGTAAATGATAAATATAACCGTACATAAATTCCAAAGAACTTAGTGGTACAGGCCAGGAATCGAACCGCAGCCTCATGATTGAGGCGCTAGCTCTCTTCCGTAGGGGCTATCATCGATCTTAGTCCACGTTAGATCATGCTGTACCTACACGTAGGTTGTGGACTGCATCTTTAGTGAAACTTGTGTATCAACCTCATGAACTATGTTGTGAGTGTATTCTGTTTATGAGTCAATAAATAACATCAAATAATTAAAAACAACGCTCCATGTACCATTTATTTTATCATAAAATAAGATAATTTCTCCAGCTATGGGAAAAAGGTTAGCGTATAGTTGGCGTATAGTTATGGAACTCACGTCGATTTGTTTCTCATAATCTCTAGATTATAGTTGCAAATATTAGCTATACCTCATCTAAACGGAATGTCGCGTAATCGCAGATGGCACACATCTTGTCTTGGTAAAATGTGTTGGTGTTTTATTATTATTTTCGTATAATCATCAAAGACGTTCCTATACACGCTGTCTTTTGCGGACATAAATGGGAGTTTTAATTTTGAATAAAACCCCAGAATACTTAATAACTTTCTATTTGGAAAATAGTTTTAACACAATAAAATAATTTTGGTGTTGTAGGTTCGACGGATGGAAAAAAAGGGTGGAAGATGACAGGTAGATTTTTAAAAGATGCGGTTCTTAATCTCTGACGCATTGAAGGAGCAATCGCTGCTGTTAGCTTGATTGCTATTCATGTTTTCGTAGGCGCGAACACATGCAATGCTTTACATGTGCCGTTTTAACTGGGAAAAAGAATCTTAGCAATAAAGTCAAAACGGTGCATTTTTTATATTGATTTCTTAATTCCGTTTAAATTTTTACCCAATCTTTCGTCCATTACTATAATAAATTAATTGACTCCTTTGATGGTAAAGTCTTTATTGCCACTAGTAAGTCGTTATATAAATTTGAATGTACATCTTGTGATATAGTGCAATACTACTGAACTCTAGTAAAGGCTGTCAGGATTCATAGTGTTCCTGGGGTAACGACATTGCAGGAGCAGTATTAAATTCTTGTCGATATTATATAGCAAATAATGCTTCAATAATGTACACACGGCGACACATCAAGCTATACAAAACCAATATAAGCTGGTCGCAAGACGTTATACGTTACTCGTTCTACGTGCGGCCAGCTTATTATGTATAGCTTGATGTGTCGCCGTGTGTACATACAAGACAGCGTTATGAAACAGCCATATGGTTTCCGAATTCTGATATTATCTACAACCGAACCCAGTCAGGTGTCGTAAGAAACGATTCATTCCTTTAGGCGTC
Organism: Agonopterix arenella; assembly: GCA_927399405.1. Lineage (NCBI taxonomy): Eukaryota > Metazoa > Arthropoda > Insecta > Lepidoptera > Depressariidae > Agonopterix > Agonopterix arenella. Next base: position 18,419,128 of record OV656702.1, read on the forward strand.
AAACACATATTTAACACCCAAACTGTGCGGCTGCCGGTTATAGCCACTGCATTCTGAACCCGCCTTTGATTGTATCGGTCTCCCTTTCCATCAGACATAGGGGAGTGAGGACTAGTGAGTACATTTGTGTGTGAGTAAATTTTTGCATTTCAAAATATCCTGCGTACCTGACTGCTGTAAAGATCAGCAGTCGCCGTATTCGAAATCGACAAGGAATCCATCATCATCACGAACCATACATAATTTAAAGATAAATGGTTCATCTACATGTTTCACGTGGACTACATAGTTTAGCGTCGGTGGCGCGTTACGGAGAGGTATGGACACCCAATAATGGGGGTCCGGGTTCGAACCCGCACGGACAACATGCCATGTACCAATGAGTTTTTCTAACTTATGTACGTAATACCGACTGCTCTCAAACGGTGAAGGAAAACATCGTGAGGAAACCTGCATTCACTGAAGAAGAAATTCTGATGCGTATGTGAAGTCTACCAATCCGCATTGGGCACGCGTGGTGGACTAATGCCCATACACCCTCCCTGAGGGTAGGCCTGTGCCCTGCAGTGGGACGTATATAGGCTGATGATGATGACATAGTTTAGCGAGTGAAGACGAAACTGAAACTTTGGTGAAAGAGAACCGAGCGAGCGGGGCGGGAGTCCTGTACATCAATCGATATGGATTATTCTGTTTTTATTCGTTTTATAAAGGCTCGAATTCACTGAACCAGTACTAGTGGTACTACACCGGATATTTTTTTTGCGGTTTAGTAAGGAACAGGTGATTTTTTTTTGTAATTTCAGGTTTGCTCCTATAGTAAAAGTTGTTCAGTTTTATGGTCTGGACCACCTACGAAAAAAGAGAGTTAAAAAATCATCTAGTGTATGTACAAATCCACTTTTAACAAACATTTTCTTTATTCGCAGGTCTGCTCATATCGTAAAAGTTGTTTAGTTTGATGTTCTGAATCGCTTCTAAAAATTTGGAAAGTGAAATTCCAATTTCCTATTTTGAATTCTTTTCTATTCTTAAACTATAAGGTCTAACAAAACTAGCTGAAACTATTTTAAGGGGATGATCAGACCATTAAACTGAACAACTTTCTCTATGGGACCAATATCGAAATCGCGAAAAAAAAATCTGCTATCCCATACATTTAGGTCGAGTACGTTTGTATGGACCAGCTGTTTTTTTTTCACTATTTCGATATTGGTCCCATAGAGAAAGTTGTTCAGTTTGGTGGTCTGATTATCCCCTTAAAATAGTTTCAGCTAGTTTTGTTAGACCTTATATAATCAGGCTTTTGATAAAAGTCCTATGCGTATGATCAAATGCCGGCCGAATAGGTAGGTAAAATAGAAACCATATAATTAGTTTTATCCATACCATATAATACTAGCATTAACCAGCTACTTTGTCCGCACAAATTATATACCAGATTTTAAGTCAGATCATTAGCTATCAAACAAAAACAAACAGACAGACAAAAAAATCCAAAAATTGGTGAAATGGAATCAGGGACACCTAAAAACCATATCGTAACTTTTTTTTTGTTAATATCTTCAATGTACAGACAAACTTCCTGTTACAGTTTTATAATAGTACGAACGTTAACCTGCGACTTCGTCCGCACAAATTATATACCAGATTTTAAGTCAGATCATAAGCTATCAAACAAAAAAAGTTTCATCAAAATCGGTTTAGTAGTTTTTGCGTAATGCTCGTTCAAACAAACAAACAAACAAACACACAAACAAACAGACAGACAAAAATCCAAAAATTGCTGATATTGAATCAGGGTCACCTAAAAACCTCGTAACTTTTTTTTTGTTAATATTTCAATGTACAGACCTAAGAAAAAGTATATGTCTAGAAAGAGCCTCATGCTTCTACCGTATAAAAAAAGGGGCCAACTTTCTTAGGTTGGTGTGCGTGAGGCGCCATACTAATTATGCCTGTGTGCGTGTATATGGATAGGGTTTAGAAGCCAATACTGGTTACAATTTTTTTTACGTTTTTGTAGCTTCGACTGTCAATCTTGACATATAACTTATCCAAGGTACAGACACACTTCCGTTACAGTTTTATAACAGTTATATAGATAAGAAGAAGATAGATAGATTGAATGAATGAAATATACTTTATTTACACCAAACATAAAATACATTGCACAGGAAACAAAAACTGGTTATGGTACAAATGAGGCGGTGTTATCGCTAAAAAGCGATTTCTTCCAGTTGCAGTTTGGACACTAGGATAAAGTGTTATGATTTGAAACAATGCATAATATCTTGGATATTTTTACACCGAAAATGAATATAATTTGTAAGTTACCAAAATCTAAAGTTTTTTTTTAATGATTGGTATAAAATATTTTTATTTTAGACCCAACAAGACTCGTCCTTCCATGGCTCCAAACTGATCGGCTCAACTACTTTCTCGCAGTCGTCAATTTTATTCCTGTAACAAAAATAATATATATTTATTATTTAGTTCCGTTAAAAATAATACTATCTGCCATTTGATAAACAGCATTTACTCCCAATCACATATATTGAATATCCATATTTAAATAAACTCGGTCCTGTGACAAGGTAGTGACCTTGCCACTTTTGATGGGCAGTGGACGCGACCAGTTAAAAAGAGTATTTTTTTTAATAAAAGATGGGTTTGCTCTTGACCTCAATCTAGTCCTTTAGGACAAAGATGGGGTCGAAGATATAGCAAGCTCACCCAGAAGAAGCCTATTCACTCGTACTTTAAAGGAATTCGGGTTGTAATCGTTCGGAAATACTGACGCAGTCAGGGCATTCCGCTCCTTGGCTGTGCGTATTATAAAAGATTCTGAAAGGTGCTGAGTGCGATTATGTGGGATGAGGGGTATCTAGTTCAACATATAGTAAGGACACTACCTGCCCGCGACCAATTTTAACTACGACATTGCCTTAATTTTCAGCCACGCTTCCGCACGCCGGTAGGAAATTTCAGCGTGGCCGAAAATGTAGGCAATTGTGTATTCCTGTCTTGCTCGTACTCACTCAGTGTCGCACATGCTTATATCGTTTTCTATTTTTTTTTCATTTGTTAATTATAGATAAGGGTCCAAGGCTGAGATCAAACCATCGCCTCCTGATAGTCTAAGTCTTAGACTCTTGTCTCTTAGACTCTAAGAGATATGAAGAATTTTGCTAACCATCAGCTGCAAGGGTGATTCAGTATTCATAGGGTGCATGTCTGTGATAGGGATGGACCATGTCTGCTTGCATAAATCCAGTCGGTTTAGGAGTTACAGCCGTTCAAAGGTCTGATATGGTTGGTTGGTTGAATATGCAGGAATTATTGCAATATACACTGTAGCTATGCGAAAAGTACAAAAACTGGGATGGTCAATCAGTCGGTTTAGGTTATCGATACATACAGCCAAAGGTAGGAACTTTGAATGGCTGCATCTCCTAAACCAACTCACATAACATGACAGTTTTTGTACTGTTAATAGAGCTACAGTGCATATTACAATAATATCCTATGTTCAGATCCATCATATTGCAGCTGATCGTTAATTTGATACAGATCTTTGAACGACTGTAACTCTTAAACCGATTCGAGTTATGCAGGCAGACCTGTTCCATCCCCATCACAGAGATGCTCTACACCCTATGAATAATGATTCAGTCTTGCAGCTGATGGTTACCAAATTCCTCTTATCCTTAATACAATCAATGTGTGGTGAGAATATTAGTCACTAGAACACCGCTACTTTGTCATTACGTTTGGCACATTATAGTCACAGACGTACTACGTCGATAAGGTAGTTCACATCAGCCTAGATACGAATAAGTATAAAAATATTTAAGAAGATGTGGAGTCCAGGTTCTATTATCTATATTTACATAATATACTACGAACTGGGAGGCATAGTTGGTATGCCCGCCGACACTGGACCAATTACCTAAGTCAACTGTGGTGGGGAGCGACAGGGCGAGAATTCAAATTTTATGGCGCGCCGTGGGTGGTAGACACATACGATGATGATGAAGGAGAAGAAGACCGATTGTAACTTACCAAGGACCAGGTCTCTCCAAGGGTCTAGGTTGAATCTTGGTGACATTGTCCCCGACAGAGCACAAAAGTCCAGCAATGGACGCTTTTCTTATCTCCAGTAGTTGTTCTGTAATTTAAAAGGAATCTTTATATTATACTATTTAGTTCGTTTTGTTTTACACGAATCCAATTTGCTTATGCATTAGACAAAAACTCTTAAAAAGAAATTACAGTCCTAGTGAGACTTATAAAACTTAATTATGATGAAATAGGCAGCAAAAGTCGAAATATATCGTTGTAATAATCTCCACTATTTAAAAAGAAAAACCAATTTGCTCATGCTTTAGGCAAAACTGTAAAAATGAAATAATAATCCTACCTAGTGAGACTTCTAGAAGCTAATTACGACGATTAGGCCGCACTTCTTTTTTGAGTTTGATTGTCATAACATTAAAAAGATTCGTAAGCAACGATTAATATAAAAAAACTTTATGTAGAATGCGAAATTCTTTCAAAATACGTCAATCATACCTTCAGTGAAAGCATTAGGTCTGTCCTTCCTCTCGTACCAATGCCGGTCACTGATAATGAATTTTTTCAACTGATCAGCGAATATACAGTACAATGTTGGTGGTACAATTCCTCCGACTATAGCTCTTTCCATCCAGATTCCCGCCATGAGTTCTACGTCCCTCACGTGTTTATATGTTGATTGTAACAGTTCTATCCTCTGAAATTTTCAAAATTATAATATTGTTATTTTAGCATCTTTTATTTGAATTAAAATTTCGTGGAGCCAGATGGGATGATAACTTGATAAGATTAAGTACACAAAAAGAGCAACCAGTTTTTTGGGTGATATTTGTACTGGACAGGTAATTGAAAAAAGAAAGAGTATAATTTTTGTGTACCTGCAATAACATTTTTTTGACTATGGATGAACCAACAGCTGTTAAATGTAATAGATTGCTAGATGGATGAATTTACAACAGGATAAGAAAAAGATATTATATTTGGTAGATAAATTGGAAAAAAAACAAAGGTAGAACCAAGAAAGGTAGGTAACGAAATAGTTTTTATTTTAAATCTATGTTTACCTCTTCGTCAATTACATCACGCAAGTCCTCAAAAGTGTTGTATGTTTTCCCAGAGCAATGCTTCCTGTAGTCAACGTAGGGTTTGAAGCCGAAGAATCTACTTTTGATGTTATCTGCCATCAATATGTCGTGCATACGAAACATGTTAGGATATCCTTGATTGCCCATCTGTGAAGAAACATACAATATTAGGTATACATAATGGTTATTTTTCCCGGGCTCCCAGGACTGGGAATTCCCGGAAATTTAGGTTTTCCTTACCCAGGTAAAAATTTTCTGAATTTTTTTACGATTTTCATTGATAAGACTCTAAAAAAATTAGGATTTTCTTTAAAAAACACTACTTATCCGTCAAGCCTACTTTTGCAAAAAGCGAGAGGGATTTTTTTCTATTGCGAGAAGTTTGGTTCTCAAACCAAGTAGTATTTAGTAGTAGTAGTAGTATCTATCTAAACTAGGCTCAAACTGTCGCAACTGCATTTTTGGATAAGTCAAAAAGATTTGAATCGGTCTAGCCGTTCTGAAATGATGATCATGATATTAATGATCTATCATATTGTATGACAGATCATTATTATAAAGAAAAAACTTAGCCCAGTGCTGGCTGGGTTTGTAAATATGTGCATAACACAGGGTAGCTATCCTAATGAGTTAAAAAAATCAATAATTCGACCTATTTATAAACAGGGTAGTCACATAGAGTACACCAACTATAGACCTATTGCAATATTATCAGTCATTAACAAAATTGTAGAAAAAGTAATTATAGGGCAAATATCTACTTTTCTGGAAGAGAATAGAGTAATATCAGACTCACAGCATGGATTTAGAAAGGGGCGTAGTACAGTCACCGCTTTAACACAATTTTCAGATTATATTAATGAGAACTTAAATGATGGTAAACAGATTATAGCGCTATTTATCGACTATAAAAAGGCCTTTGACACTCTGGATCACGAGGTTCTCCTCCAGGCTATGCAAGAATGCGGAATACGGGGCCGTACTAACAGGTGGTTTCGGGAGTATTTAACTGGCAGAACCCTCCGTGTTGTTGTCAATGGTACAGAAGGCTGTGAGTCTGATGTGAATCTGGGTGTTCCGACTGGATCTGTTTACGGACCGATAGGATATATAATGCACGTAAACAGTGTGTCCAATGTTGTCGGTAGATGTAGGGTGTATATGTACGCTGATGATATGTGTTTATTGTACGCCGCTAATGATGTAACAGACATACAAAATAATATTCAGATAGACTTTGAGAACGTAACAAAATGGGCACATGACAACGGTATAATATTAAACATAAATAAAACTAAGTGCATGTATATACACTCTCCATACAATAGAAATGCTAAAAAGATAAAAACTAATGAGATCAAAATCGTTGGTCACACGTATGATTGCCTGCACAAAGATAAACGTAATTGCAAATGTGGTAGTTTGGAATGTGTCGAAACATTTAAGTATTTAGGTTTGCTTATTGACCGAAACTTTAATTTTAAGCCTCATATTAGTGAAGTGTGCGCAAAGTTAAGATCTATATTGGGGAAATTCTATCATCTAAGTAGGGCACTGAATAGGCGGACACTTTATTTTGTTTATCATGCGCTTGCTGACTCATTGCTTAGTTACGGATTGAACAGCTACGGGTGTACATTTGATACATACATACATGAGATTAAACAGTTGCAGATTCAATTCATGAAAAAATATTTAGTAGACAAAAAAAAAGAAGCAAAAATGTAATAAAAATTATGATCTACTTTTTCCTATATGTAAGATAATCCCAGTTAAGCATAAAGTTGGATACTTATTGGCTATTAATCAGTATAACTGTGAACATTTTAAAATACCTGTTGAAAATAAGTATAATACCAGAAGGGTCAGAGAAGGTAAATTCATTCAACCATCGGCTAAAAATAACTATGGTAAAAGAACCACTAAGTACTTAACTCCGAAAATATTTAACAGTATTGACTGGCTAAGGCAAAAACAGAATCTTTGTAAATTATCCTTAAAAGCTAAACTAAAAAAAACAATTCTTGAATCACTAAAAATTTGATAGTACCTAATTAGATAAACATTGTAAACAATCGCTGTTAGTAGGTACCTGAGTATAATATGTGATGTCACAAACTTACTGTTTTGGGTTTGTGATATTATCTTTATACTTTGTCATAATACTTTAACATAATTTTATTTACTAAACTATATTGTATAGGTAAGATTAAGGACTCATTTTTTAAAGTTGAGTGTTATGTTTTTCGCCAACAAACTGTTCTGCAGTTTGGCGAAAATTAAAGCAATTTGTACCTTTTGTAAAAATGAAAACTTAAAATAAATTAAAAAAAAAAAAAAAAAAAAATTAATATCATGATCATACATCCTTGATTTTTATTTCTATAAGAATTTATAATAAGATAACGATAAAATTGATAACTGATCGTAACCTAACTGACGTGACTTTTGATTCTTCTAACGGCAAAATTTTTTGTAAATAAATATTATTATAAGTTGATTCTTTCTTAGTTTTTCTTTGGAATGAAATTTAAACCAAAGGAAAAAACAAGTTCCTTCCAACCAGAAGTACCTTTTTTCAATATGATAAAAAGTCTCGGGTACCTGGGAATTATAGGTAATAAAAAAAAAATATATTCTTCTTCCTGGGAATCTAAAAAGTCCGGGAAATCGAAAACCTTGTATGCATGTCTTATTGTAAATCTGTTCTTTGAAATAACTTTATATCTAAAGGGTTTAAAAAGTGTTTATTTTTAATGTCTTTATATCTCTGACTTCCTGGGGAAAATTAGTAATGAGCAAATGCTATATCTTATTGAGTTTAAAAGAAGGGACTGAAATATACTGATAAAGTAGTAGCTATGTTTAATATGAAATCAGTTAAGCAGTTTTCAAGATAATAACATTTTTTTTTCTGCAGTGTAACAATTTTAATTGTATCTTGTTAGTTGCTTATGAATATTGGTTCAACTTACGTCAGGATCAATAGCAAGGTCATTGGCCTTGGCAGCGGGTTGTCTGAACAATCCTAAAGTCACACCTACGATGTTGTTATCGTTGGCCAACCATCCAGTCCTAAAGGTGGAGTTGAGGGTCGGGAAGCTCTTGTAGTGGTTACCGTCTTCGTCGTACAACCTGAAATTAAAGAAATATCAAGTTGAAACCAAAAACCGAACAAAACAAACATTTGGCAAAACTTTCTGCAACAAAATTTGTCTGTATACTTAATCTTCAAGGTTATCATACAGTTGCGTTGATTCAAATTGGGCTCAAACGACCAAGACACTTGGACTACGCTCCAAATGCTATGCTCCAAATGTTTGAATAATTGAAAATACTTGTTTCGCATTACCTTTAAAAATACGCCTAAAACCATCAATTTATATAAAAACGATATATGGAGGTGGGTAGTTAGTGGGTAACTTGTGGGTGCTGACATCAGTAGCAAGTCCCCACAGATACTATAATAAAATTAGTACCTACACTAACTTAAGAAAAGCTTAAAAGATAGAGGATTTTTAAGTTTTTTCGAATTTACCAAGTAAGTGTACAATCAAATCTGTAAGACCGAATTTTTGAGACGTCTTGACCGTGAGTTGAGTCCGATTATGGTCGAAAATGTGTGAATTTTGGGATAAGGAATGTCGAACGATAAACAAACGAACGAACTAAAATTCAAAAATCTTGACCTAAGAGCCAACGTAAAGAACAGAATAGATCAGATGAATAGGTACAGAAATCTTTTACTAACTAATAGAGAAAAATATAGTTTGGGAGATGGCAACTGACTACTACTTAAATCAATTAGGTATCGCTATAACCATTCGCTGAAACTTCAGCATTGTGCTAAAAATATATATAAAAATAAGTTTTACTATAAGGTTCACGCTTAAGAAGGTAATCTGTATTTTAACAATGTTCCTAACCACCCCGGAAGGAACAACGAGTGTGCATGTACTTGGCATGTACAATCCTGCTCAGAACGTGGAACTGCTCCTCGAAAGGTAGGTAGGCGCAGGTCTTAGGCAGGAACTACGTACTTGCACCTTTTTGTTTAGAGATCATGGGCCTGGGGTCCAAACACCCGGAAGTTGGAAGCTAATTTGTTAAAGAAATAGTTTCTAAGTTAGTCGACGCTACACGTATGCAGAAGGCTGGCGCGTACCTTCGTCAATGGAAAGACATCGCCATTCAAAGAGTATTTTAAGCATCTTCCGTCCACTTAACAGCCATCGATCTGATTCTGCTATCTATCTGTAGTTGGTTTAACGATCAATAAGATTCGTTTCCTGTTTTTGTTTTTGTGAATAATGTCTTGTTTAAACACCTGTTATACATTTATTTTGCATTAAAATAGAAAAATAGCCAAAAGAAGTCGGCATGCGCTAAAATTTGATCTACACAAAAAATGCATCTCGACCAAGGATCGAACCATTAACCAAGTATGCTATACGTCTTCTGTGAGAGATGTTGAAGAAAGTAACAACTATTTACTACCTAGGATCCAAATGCGTCTGTCAGCGTCACGTCAGCGCTAGTAAGCGTGATAATTCGTTCAGCCGTTTATGCGTGATTGAGCCACAAACATCTAAATATACAAACATCGTCACAAACTTTTGCATTTATAATATTAGTAAGATGAGATGAGATGAGAGGAATTACTTTTGATTATTTTTCAATTAAGTAATCGTCAATTAATTTTATACATATACCTAATACTTACTTCATTACTCCTTGAACTATAGTGTGTGCCCATCGTATGCCATAAGTGAATTCTACATTTACTTGTGGCAATACATTTTCGTTATATACATCTCTGTATCCAGGATAGGCAGATATTATTTTGTCCTTCAACAAATTTTTTTTACCTGAAAATTAGTTTTATTTTATACAGTTTACCCGTGACTTCATTAGCACAATTTTTTACTGGATTTTAATAAAATCTTATTATAATCTGTTCAGTAGTTTTTGCGTGATATTGTTACAAACAAACATTTACAGTTTTATAATAGTATAGATTTGTTCATCGTGTTGTTTGTAAGAGTGTTGCAGAAAATTGTATTGTGTCACTATACATCTTTCCCTTTGTTTATAAGTTGGTTGATATAATAGGTATTTCAGGGTAATCCAGTTAGTTTAACATTTTTGAAGTACTTACCCATCAAAAGAGGCATCAACTCGTAGTACAAAACTTGTGTTTCTAAACCAATGTTGATTTCTCTAGCAGTATAATATATTTTATCATGGTCCCAGCAAGGATTTAATTCCTTCAGTTTTTTAGCGAGAAGGTTGTGCTGTCTGAAGTACCACATGTATCCTAAGTTCATCCCTATTAAGGTATTTACCGCTGCGTCAGCTGAAAGATGAGACATTTCGTCATTAGGCATTAATTTGACGAAATTATAAATAAAACCGCATTGTTTTGTCTCGGACTATTATGTAGATCTCATTTTTGTTTTATTAATCATAAGATAATAACAATGACAACTACTTGTACATAATAAGAGCAAATGTTTCACTTAAATATTTTACAATTCAGCGTCTCAATGTAACAAGCATTCTAATGGAGTTCCGCAAGGGTTTATTCTAGGCCGCATTATATTAATGTTTGTCACATATACTCACAAACGTTGTGGCATCGTGTCTCGTGTGGTGCTACGTTCAGACGACATACACCATTGTTCGCCGTCGGTGGCCATTGGTTACCAGCATGCATCTCGTACTTCAGTTGTCCATCTTTACCTTGATTTTTCCTTTCTAACGCTAGTTTTTCTGTATTTCCGTATATGAACGAATGGTCAATCATAGGTGTAGATGAGCTTATCTGAAATAAAAAAACAAGTTGTATCTCTTCACTCAAAACAGAGTCAATAAAAGATGTAATTTTGTTTGTTTGAGTAAACTAAGCTCTCTAGCAGTAATCACAATTTGATACTCAGACTTTGACCACCTGAATTCTGGAACGTCTGGAATAGATTATGATTATGAACTTACTCTTGTCTCTGGAAAAGTGTTATTTGGAACACAACCAGTGTTTTGATAAGATATTGGTAGTGACAGGTTCATGCAGCGAATACCAGAGAATCTATGAACGGGATCGTCAGCAGGAATTTCCTCCTTAAGACATTTTGGGTTTTCCTGTTTTACAACCTCGGGGGGGTCGTCACAACATGAGACAGTGGATCCCAAGCCGTTTACTGCAACAACACAGATCGGTTTTAAAAATTGGACCATTAGCTTACGGTACGGTGTGTACTTACAGTACGGTGGTCAATTACTTCAACATGCGACTGAAGTTAAGTTTCTCGGAATTCTGGTTGATGAAAATATAAAATGGAAGCAACATATTGACAAAGTTAGTAAGAAAATAGACAGTTTTAATTTTGCTCTTCGTAAGTTGACGAATGTGGCCAGTCGTAAAGCGGCTATCACAGCCTATTTTGCGTACTTAGAGTCAGTGTTACGCTATGGCCTTATTATTTGGGGAAACAGCCCCGACATTAATAAAGATTTCATTGCACAAAAAAAAAGTATTCGTGCAATCTGTTGCTGTGCGCCGGACGAGCCATGTAGACCGCTCTTCCAATCATTAAGCATACTGCCCTAACCTTGCCTTTACATTTTCGAGTCAGCTAAATTTGTGAAAAATAACTACTCACTATTTAAAAAGAGTAGTGGTGTATGTACGCGAAACACTAGAGCTCATGTTCGCAATAGGATTGTGTTTGAGATGACTCCCAGGAGTACCCGATATTTGAATAACTGTTACTCAATATGCAAATCAGTGTATAATAAGTTACCTTCATGTGTACAGAATTTACCTTATGTTAAATTTAAAAGAGTTTTGCGTAATATATTAATGAACAATGTGTTTTATTCAGTGAAGGAATATCTCGATTTTAACTTCTCTAATATAAATATACAATCCTACAAATGACATATTGAATTGAATAATAATTGAATAATAAATATACCTATAATAAATGATAATTTCTAATACTTATACGATATTGTACCCAACAACTTGTCCTAGTTAAATGTAAATATATTTTGTTTTGTTTTGTATTAAAATTAAATTTCTAATTTGCATGCCATTATAAATGGCTGAATCAGGTGATACTATTAAACAGGATTATTGTAACAACTACCCATGTAAAATACCCTATTTAATGCAAATAAATATTTCCATTTCTATTTCAAAACGCGCGCGTCCTGCTCGTCTTGCGTCGCGTAGGTGTCCATGGCGCCGTAAGGTCACATGGGCAGCGTATGCCGCGTGGTAGACGCTGCAGTCAATTTGGTTTCTCAGGTTTGGCTGAAGCTTATATCGTTGCATGCGCATATCCGTCGGCAAAAGATGCTTCGCGCTTGTCACTTCCGTAATCTAGTCACGAGAAATTCTCCTCGTTCCTATTGCGACCCAACTCTCGCATTCAATCGATTGCATACATTTGTTTATCAACCTTTATGACCGGTTCGATCAAAACATCGTTCAGTCCTAGCAACAACTTCATATTTTTATACAAAATGGTATCATAATTGTATAACCTGATAATAAAATGATTATTCTCGTTAAAGTAACTATTTTATATTTTACTAACTCGTGTCCATAGGGAAATTGATGTCGGCAGCGAAGTACAGCCAAAACATCGGCACGAGGTGCGTCATTTTGCGGTCAGATATGCGACCGTCGAACAGCATCTTCATGCGCGCCTCGCGACCGTTCGGCAATGGCTCACCACACTGCGCCTTTCTATGAGTTTTGTCTGCGGATGATAAATGATGTGGATTACCTACACTTTTACAGTACCGATTCATCGTCATAAGCCCAAAGTCCCACTGCAGGAAACAGGTCTCAAATAAGCGTGAGAGCCAGAGAAAATTGGTGGAGGTAATTATATATTAAATTTTGCTTTGCTATCAGTTCAGCTTCTAGCCTCTTTAGAACCACTAACTTACGTAAAGGTTCTCCGCTTTCAGTATGCGTACATCCGAGCGAAACACAAGAATACGCCAACATGAGCGCCATACTTATGTATATCATAGATATATATTTATGAATTAATGGCTAGCCTAGCCTTTAGCCGCTTTAGCAATCTCCTAAGAACAAAATAAAAAAGTAAAATTTAAATAAAAATAGTGAAAGATGTTTAGTTTGATAGTCTAAACATCCCCCTTAAAAACTTTATTTTTACATCTGTAACACCCTGTTTCATTCACAACCAAGATTTAGTGCTAAGAAATTTCTAGCTCGCTCTGGTTTCTGTTTCTTCTGATTATAGCCAAATTGAAATCGACATAGTGCATCCTTGCTTCGCTCACTCTGGTTATAATGTTTCTCAAGCTGCAATTATGGGGCCAAATATATAAGGTCTAACAAAATTAGCTGAAACTATTTTAAGGGGATGATTAGACAATCAAACTCAACAACTTTCCCTATGGGACCAATATCAATATCGCGAAGAAAAAATCTGCTGTCCCATACATTTGAGTCGAGTTATGTTTGCAGTTTTTTATGGGACAGCTGAATTTTTTTTCGCGATTTCGATATTGGTCCCATAGAGAAAGTTGTTCAGTTTGATGGTCTGATCATCCCCTTAAAATAGTTTCAGCTAATTTTGTTAGACCTTATATTTGCCAAGGGGCGCAATATTTGAATAAATTCCCGTGTCCATAGCTATAAAATATTGATCATGTAAAAAACAAAAAAAGCATACATCCGTCGTCATACTCGGCCGGGAGCATTCGACGTGGCGGCGTGCGCGCTGCCCCTAAGGTTGGTTTCCTCAGGTTGTTACACGAACCGTCCAGTCTTCTTATTTCTGTCTCATCGCAGTCTTCTATCTCTATTGTGCACCATCTGGTAAAAAGAGAAACTATTATTTCTCAAAGAAATCAGATTATGAGGATAGCGGAAGTATAGGATAGGCTAGAGCAAACATTTTTTTATCATACAATCTATGTTACTACTGCTAAAGTCCCTATGTTTTATATAACAAAACATACAGACATAGCCAAAGACTTTCTCAAATTATTCTTGAAAGAATTATTAAAATCGGTTTAGTTTCGGAGGAGGACACAGGGGAATGCAAAATGCTGATTTCGTCGATTTTATGTAGATAAAAAAATTAAAATCACCTTAAAAAAAACTAAAAAATTAAAAAATAATATTGCAGCCGATGACTTTTTCGTACGCATCATAAGAACTTTAGTTTGTTTTATCAAAGTCTTTGTCAAGCCGGTGCGATTAGCGTTAGGGCTTGCATTAGTTTTTTGGCTTGGGTTGACATCGACTTCTATAAAACAAATTAATGTTCGAACGAAAAAATCATCGGCTGCATAATTTGTTTCTAATTTTTTAGTTTTTGTTTTAAGGCGGTTTTAATTTTTTGTTAAATTTTTGTTTATTTCACAATTTTCAGTGGTGAATTCATTAGTTCAATGTAATAGTAGTGCTTCAAATTAACGAACGCACTAGTCGGTACTACGATTTTTGAAGGTTTCCTTCGATTTCTGTGGGATGCCATCATCAGATCCTGGTTTCCTTATCATGGTTTCACTCTTGGGATATCTCCTTTCCAACAAAAAAAGAATCATCAAAATCAGTTTACATTGAGAAACCCATCTCCTTTTTTTGTCTCTTTCACACTCTAGTTGGCGGGGTGTATGGGTTGAGCGGATCGGTCAAATACGTATAAAGTCGGAAAAGTGACCTGTACTCTAAATTTCCGTTTCGGCCCGCCTATCCTTGTAAGTTCTTTGTTGAAAATAAAAATAAAAATAATTGTGTTTTTAAATACACTCACAGGGATCGGTCTATTAAGAGTAATTTTTTACGAATTAGGCTAAGCGAACTGATATACAAGGGTCATTCTACGGTACAAGAAAAAAACCGTTACAGATAATTATCATCACATATGCATTCTTCATTTGGAAATCAAATATTAGGAAACCTTGGCAGCTTGTATTTTATACAAAAAGATATGAAGATGTGTATAATTATTAGAACTTCTTGAAAAAAAAAAGTGCTTCTAACTCGACATGAACGTGCACTCTATTGAGTTGAAAACATTACGTTACTAAGATAAATACTAATAATCATAATTGAACTGAAACTTTTGATTCACAAACAATCTTGTATAGGTTTAAAAAAATGAGACCTTTTGGAAACGGGTAAGAATTGCGAAAATAAACTGTCATAACCATAATCATAATATTGTTTGCTGTTACTTGGTCCAGCATCATTTCTGTGCCATGTAAGATTTTCACGTGTTAAATACTGGCAACATTGAAAGCGGCTCGTAACTTTTTTACACTGAAAACACGCTTCTTATGTCACTTGAAAGTGAACAACAGCTTTTTTCTAATGTTGTTAGATTAACGAAAATCTTCAAAATAGTCGTAAATAAACGCCGTGTCATAGTCGAAGGCGTCAATCCTGTGCAAGGGTTTTTGCCCGACCGGGTTGAAGAAAACATCCACACAAAATGTTCCCATGATAGTTCAAAGTAAATATCCTCATTCCTGTGCATTTTTGTGCGCCAAATGCACAACAATTATGATTATTCTTAAAATCTGTGTAAAATGCTGGGATTTAACTTCGCGTTTAATAATTCTTAAATAAAAGCTGTTGATTTAATATTATCTTTAGTGATTTGATAAAATTTCAAAAGTTATACATTTATTTCTCGAATGAAGACTCAAGCCAGGATGATAGCAAAAAAAATACATAATTATAATATTAACAGTAATCTTACTAGGCGACTTCGTCCGCACAAATTATATTTTAGATTTTAAGTCAGATAACAAAAAATGTGTCATCAAAATCGGTTCGGTAGTTTTTGCGTGATGCCCGATCAAACAAACACGTAAAAAAAAAAGACACAAAATAAAAAAATTGGTGATATGGAATCAGGGACACCAAAAAACCATACTGTAACTATTTTTTTGTTAATATCTTCAATGTACAGACGCACTTTCTGTTACAGTTACATAATAGTTATTATGCATACGAATCTCTCAGTAGCATTAGTAGATAATGTGCGAAAATCGCGAAATGCAAAAGAATGCATGCATATTATGCTCGTGACTATATTCCTAGAGGGGGTAGTCATAGATATTCTGAAACCTCAGAACGTCCACATTACACTAGTAGTTTGATGAGCCCGTCGGCACTCGAAATGAACATTGGGTAAATACAATACATGCCTAGAAATTTAAGCATTCTGGTTTCCTCACGATGTTTTTCTTCACCGAAAAGTCAGAAAACAAAAGAATGCCTTATTTTTATTCGGCTAAAATATCTTACTGTTCAACTCCTTCCTTCACGTAGCGTTGATGTGCAGTTTCATTCAAAATGTCGCCCGTATACGTATAGTGAACATGTTTTTCCGCGGATACACCGCAAAATATCAATAAATATATCAAAAGAAACATGGCCTCTTTAAAATGAGTGCTAACCTCAGACAACTATTATATTTTAAGTATCGATATGTAGCAGTCGCATTTTATATATTTTTATTATTTGCTTAGTTTTTAACTTCAATACAGTGATCAAGCAGTAGCAAGTCAGAGAAAATCACGTGCATGTTTGCGGCTCAACAGTGTTTGATATTTTTATCGCCATTATACTGGGTGAAATTGATATCATTAGCATCCTCTTAAAGAGTCGTCCCATCAAACTAAACAACTTTTACTATGGAAGCATACCGATCGGAGTAAATAAGAAATCAGCTGTTCCATACTAAACTGCAATCCCGAAGCGCGAGTTCGCGACTCAAATGTATGCAACAGCTGTTTTTTTTTCCTCCGATTGGTTTTCTCCCGTAGTAAAAGTTGTTCAGTTCGATGGGTAGACTCTTAGTTTAAAAGGATGCTAATGATATCAATTTTACCCTGTAGATTACAGGTTTACTGCTACATAGCTAGAAAAATTTGCATGCTGTTTACGACTATATGTTTAGAAAAAAAAACGATCGAGCTCGCGCCCTGAAGGCTCCGTACAAACTTAATTTACAAGAGAAACTTAACTTTGCAGTGAAAAAAATGTATTTCCTGCACATTGTTCACGGCCTGTAACATCACTTTCGATGCTCCAACTCAAAATTTTATTTCGTAATCGACTTTTTTACTGAAATTGTATAGATAAAATTACCCAAAAATGTTTGCCTAGTTGTAAAAATTCCAGTCGGAAAGAAAAAGAGAAGATTTAAGTTCAATCTTTTTGGGCGGATTGTAAATACTCTGATGGTAAGTTGACCATCAAATTGCACTCGACTCTTTGAAGGGAAGAAGTATAGTAGGGTCCGAGCAACTAGGGATAACTTCCGCGCTTTCATAATGAATTCAAATTCAAGTTCAAATTTTTTTTATTTAAAATAATATCACATAGATAGCTTTTTGACGTCATTTTTTGAGTCTACCACCGCGTCGGAAGGTGTTTCGTTGAGAGAAGATGCGGCCAGAAACTCTACAACACACATCTTTTAAACAAAACAAAATATACAAAGTACAATTAAAATACAATATTGCATTACATAGAGTAACATTGTCAAGACCAGACATTTTGGTCATTCAAATAGTCATCGAGTTTATAGTAGCCTTTTTTACAGAGGACTTGTTTAACATGGGACTTAAACTTTTTGTCTTGCAAGTTTAGAATATCCTCTGGTATCTTATTACAATAGCGTACACAGTGCCCCATGAAAGATGTGTTGACCTTACTGAGTCGAAAATGTGGGGATAATAATTTATTTTTATTTCTTGTATTGTAATTATGATGTTTTTGCCATACTTATTACTGGAAGCAAAATAAGTCAACGTACTTTTGCTGTAGGGTCTTCAAATGATCTCTGGAATTGGCTCTCTAATTGCCATGCTTTTTTCTTATTGCTGTCTCCGGTTTGCAATTGAGGGAAGTTGGATATTTCTTTTTCCTACTCCTGCTATCTTCTTTGATTAATTCATTGCAGGTTCCAAGATAGATTAGAGTCATCCCTCGGGCTCGCTGAATTTCATTGTCTAGTGTTATGAACGGTCACCGCTGTTTATCCTGGTTTACAGGTGTTACAGCGGTGGGAATGTGTGGTGGGCTCATGTCCGATTTATAGTGGGATCCTGCAGGATTTTATTTACTTAGTTTGGCATCGCTACTGATATATTAATGTTTTGGAGAAAAGCATTGGACTCAGTATATTAGCAATATATATTAGCCGAATATTCGGTTAATTGCGTCATGGTTGTAGAATAGGGGCCAGTGTCACAAATATTTCGACGACCCGGTTGGTGTAATGGTTACCACGCCGGACTGCCAAGCCAGGGTCCTAGGTTCGAATCCCGGTTCGGTCATTGCTGTTATAATATGTGTGTGCCGTTGTTGTATATGGTTCCCATAACAAAAAGCCTAAGGCTTAATTTGGGATCATTACAATGTATGTGCCTGTGAGCGTTATTTATTTCGACTTAATTTTTTTAAAACACTTTTGTTCATACTTGGCCGCCATCCCCCTCCAGAATTCCGAAAAGAGTTTCAAATCCATACGAAATCGTAATTCCGTTTGGAATAATTCCGCATGTGTGTGGCCGACCTAAGTTTGGAATAATTCCGCATGTGTGTGGCCGACCTAAGTTTGGAATAATTCCGCATGTGTGTGGCCGACCTAAGTTTGGAATAATTCCGCATGTGTGTGGCCGACCTAAGTTTCTAGTAGCGATCGTAGTAGTCCTTATTTATAAAGCGGTGCATTATTTCTACATTGACTTAACCGTTAAAAAGGTGAGACAGGCGCACAACACCCCCACACCCACACATCTATATATGTACAGGGTGTAAGGAAAAGTATCATTAACCTTTAAACCAACTTCTCTATCCATCAAACTGACCAACTTTTACTATGAGAGGAAACCTGTCAGAGCAAAAAAGTCAGCTGTTCAATACTTTTGATTAATCCCTTAGGTTTTTGGAGAGTGGGGTGGGGGTAAACTATTTCTAAAATTGCTAATCTTAACCGATATTGACAATCATTTTCGCATAATTTGAGATCCCCGAATTCGAATACGGAGTAACTTTGATCATCCTAACTTCTATTTTGGATTTCTGATTTACTCTCAAAGTAAAAGTTTGATTGTATGATGTATCTTATTTTATCTTGTTGTGGTGGCTGGCAAGCCAGCAACACTTCGACCCAGTGGGATCTTTTGTGTTAGCCCCAATACTTTTTATTTTCTTCGAATACGAAGTAACTTTGATCATCCGAACTTCTATTTTGGATTTCTGATTTACTCTCATAGTAAAAGTTTGATTGTATGATGTATCTTATCTTATCTTGTTGTGGTGGCTGGCAAGCCAGCAACACTTCGACCCAGTGGGATCTTTTGTGTTAGCCCCAATACTTTTTTATTTTCTTCACCCTTCAATTGAAAATGACAAATTGTATGATGTAAACCACCCCTGGAAATTTCGACACGTCGGCCTCGGAAGTCAAACTTTATTAAAATATCATGTGTGGAACCCCACTGCATCAGAGTTCGTTTAATCTTAGCAGTTGTTATTTTAGTATTCTTCAACTGTTTTACATAACTTACTTTTATATTTAAATATGACAAAATAAATAATAATATGAAATTCATATGAATATGTAGCACATGGAAATTTTACTTTTTCAATAGGTTATAAAATCTAAATTATTCAGAAAGTGTTTACCTTAATTTTTGTGTCTATCACCTGAAATAACATGATATTTCAATAGTATTCGACAAAGAAATGATTATGCAGTAACTATGTGAAGGTGAAAAGGACGGCAGCTATACAGGATGTTGGAGTAAACAGTTGCATTAATTACTATAAGGGGTACAATTGTACCCTTGATACTGAAAATATTTCGTCTAGGGAATTCGCAAGAAACAGTTTCGACTTTTCTTTGATTGTATTTATGGAAAGCCCAAAATTTTATTTTTTGCTAATTTTCTATAGGTTTTTTGGGGAAAGTTGTTCAGTACTATGGGTACAATCACCCCATAAAATAATGCAACTGTTTTCCCTAACACCCTGTATAGGGTGTAAAATTAAATCCTTTACATACTTAAGGGAGTACTTCAGACCATCAAACTGTACAACTTCCCATATAGAACCATATTTGAAATCTCGAAAAAAACAGATTTTCCATAGAAAATGTCAATAGCTAGTCTCGACCAAAATGTATGAAATAGAAGATTTCTTTTTCGCGATTTGGATGTTGATCTCATAGTGAAAGTTGTTCAGTTTGATGGTCTAAAGCACCCCTTTAATTATGCACTTTATTTATGTTTACACCCTGTAAGTGTACCAAAATTTAAGTTTTACTTTTTTAAATCACGCACAATGCTATAATTATTGTTATCGCTCATTGAGCTACGGCGAACGACGACGGCGGGTCCATACAAAAAAACCAGTCAAGTGCATGTCGGGCCATGCGCAGTGTATGGGTTCCGTAGTTGCCCGTCAAAATATATGGACTTAAAAGGGCTATAAGTTCTTTACTACGGTTTAACCGTCTCCAAGTACATTTTTTAAGTTGGTCGGCTATTACTCGTAAACTTGTAAAGCCTACGTAGCCGTGATAATTTTCCTTTTAAATTCATTGTATATACTATTGCCGTGAAATTTTTCACATCTTCAACCACAACCGTTTAGCTGAAAGAGAGGGGACACTTGACTCTAACAGAATTTTTCGCTGAAAAAAATAGGATTCTTCAAAGCGTCTTATATCATGAAGTATTAACAGTAGGAGTATGATTAGCGAATAATTATGTGTAAATTGAACATATAATTGAAGTTTTGATAAGAGCCAAAACACGATTAAGACACATTTTCTCGATAAACGCTTTCTCGATTATCGATAAACGCTTGGAAAGAAATTTGTATTTTACAAATTTTGATTAGAGCAGAATTGAACTTACATAAATAGTACAATCACAATTAAACAAAGTTTATTTTACGCTTGCGTCGTTTCAGGCGTGCGCGCCGCCCCATCTCTTTCTCTCGCATCAGGCAGTAATATAAGCTATCACACACCCATTTTGCTTCAATTATTTTTCGACATAGGCCCTTAATATTTCGCTAACGGAAAATGGTTCTCCCACACCTACAATATTTTTAAACGACCCATCCAACGATACTACACACTATGGGAAAAGCGAGAAAAAAAATTCATCCCCACTTCATGTGTTCCCTAAAAAAATATTTTTAAGATTTTATTTTACGACTTTGTCAGCGTGATTAATATCTATACCCATTCCAAATGACAGCTTTCTAGTACTAAGCGTCTCTGAGCCGCGGACAGATGGACGGATGGACGGACAGACGAACGGACATGTCGAAACTATAATGGTTCCTTGTTGAATTCGGAACCCTAAAAACCACAATTAATATGGGAACGTGTACCTGCGTCGACCATACTATACGTGCTTTTTGTATGGACCCGTTGTCGTTCGCCGTCGTTCATTGTGTCTACACCCTAAGAAAGGATATACAGGTAGTATCATAAAATGGGACACTTACTTAAGGGGGTGCTTCAGTCCATCAGACTCAACAACTTTCTCTAAGAGACCAATATTGAAATGGTGAAAAAAAAGTCGGCTGTCCCATACATTTCAGTCGAGTTATGTTTGCAGTTTTGTATGGGATAGCAGATTCTTGTTTCGCGATTTCAGTGTTGGTACCGTAGCAAAAGGTTTTCAGTTTGATGGTCTGAAGCATTCCTGTAAGTGACTGTGCTATTTTATATTGCACCCTGTACAAAACAATCTACTTTTATCCCATCTAGAAATAAACATTTTAATTGGTTCTTACCGCGTTTTGCTATATAAGGTCTAACAAAATTAGGTGAAACTATTTTAAGGGGATGATCAGACCATCAAACTGAACAACTTTCTCTATGGGACCAATATTGAAATCGCGAAAATAAAATCTGCTATCCCATACATTTAGGTCGAGTAGGTTTGTATGGAACAGCTGATTTTTTTTCGCGATTCTAATATCGGTCCCATAGAGAAAGTAGTTCGGTTTGATGGTCTGATCATCCCCTTAAAATAGTTTCACTTAATTTTGTTAGACCTTATATTTGAGTTCCCGATGTTTATTTCTAGATTAAATAATAACCGCGTAATTCTCAAAAACTGTATTACTTTTATTCCAATACTAGATTGAACAGTACAAAAAACTTTCCCAAACGGTTTTAAACGCATACCTACGTTCGGTCGTTATGTGAGCCAAGATAGCTTCGAGATTATGACAGATCGTTTTAGAGATATCCACTTAGGCTGCGTTTCCACCAGAGAAGTGCGAGGTAGCGAGGCGGTGAGCGAGGAAAAAATCGTCCAATGAGAGTGCTCCAATTTCCCAATAACGAGATCGAGAGAGCGCGCTTGGCGGATCTTTTCCTCGCTCACCGCCTCGCTACCTCGCACATCTCTGGTGGAAAAGCACCCTTACTTATATAAGGTCTAACAAAATCAGCTGAAACTTTTTTAAGGGGATGATCAGACCATCAAACCGAACAACTTTCTCTATGGGACCAATATCGAAATCGAAAAAAAAAATCTGCTGTCCCATAAATTTAGGTCGAGTAGGTTTGTATGGAACAGCTGATTTTTTTTCGCGATTTCGATATTAGTCCCATAGAGAAAGTTGTTCAGTTTGATGGTCTGATCATCCCCTTAAAATAGTTTCACTTAATTTTGTTAGACCTTATATAATGCGGCGCCGCCGCGGGTGGGCAGGACCAAGGACAGTCTCATAAAATGGGGAATTACATACGTAACCTCACGACCGTAATTCTTTTCTGGTTGGTCAATTGTCCCCTAATAGGTAAGTGTTCCCCAAAAAACCAATACTTTATGTCAATGCAGACTACAACAAACTACCTCGCACCTAAGAGTCTGTACAGGTGGACCACAATGTGGAGAGGACAGAGGTGACAAGATATACCTACTGGAAATTGACGATTTGACGAAGACGTGACAATTCCACACGAGAAGAAGAAAACTATTAATACTAGTATGGCTAAACTACTAGTCATCATCATCTCAGCCGATGGACGTCCACTGCTGGACATAGGCCTCCCCAAAGGATCGCCATAACGACCGGTCCTGCGCTGCCCTCATCCAACGGGATCCCGCCGCCTTCACAAGGTCGTCGGTCCACCGTGTGCGGGGCCTACCCACGCTACGCTTTCCGGTACGCGGTCGCCACTCGAGAACTTTTCGGCCCCATCGGCCATCGGTTCTGCGAGCTACTAGTACTAGTACTACTAGTACTAGCTACCAATATAGTAATAGGAAATTACTAGTAGCCGTGTTTGATATGCTTGTTTCCATGTCTCCATTTTACATGTTTGATACGGGAATTAATAAAACACGTAATTATGTCCCAGTCAATTTAAATTTAAAAGATTAGTGTAAAAACCTCTTATATTTTTCGTTATACTTCTTATGTTTTGATTCAATATTTTAAGAGAGTGATTGAGATTCAGATACGACGGAGCACAATTTTCCAAGTCACATGTAGAAGAGTCTGATATAGTGATTGAATTTTGTTATATTTGGGATGTAATAGACTGTAGTAAAGATCAAAATAAAATTTAAACATTATTTATTTATTCAGAATATAAGTTTATAATACAAATACAAATACGAAAATTCTTTATTTTTCTCATCACAAACACAAAATTAATAAAATCAAATAAGAATATAAAATTGAGTACAAGAGTTTGTGGGTGGAGATTGAGTTTACAGCGTCAGCCAGCCTATTTTATATGCTAGGTAGATATAATTATGTAATTAAGTAACAATTCTGCTTTCGATCTTTAACGTTTCATTAAGGAAAAAAAACAGTACTACTATCATTAAATATGTCGGCATGTGACTGTTGTGTGAGCAATTAATTGAGTTGAGAGATCGCGTGAGCCGTATACATATTAATCTATGGCTGCAGGTGCGCGAGCCCAGTGAGTAGTGCGGCGAACAGCGGCCGCACGCGCCTCCGCAGCGCCGCCCCACCACCGCGTAGGTACTGCTCCGGCACGAACAAGCCCATTTAAGATACCCCTATTAAATTGTTCACCCTACGATTCAATATAGCGTGATTATTCATAATGAGTTAATGAGAATTAACTTGCGCCTCAGCAACAAACTATCCAATCCAACCATACCATATTATGAACATAGTGGGAAAGAGATAGGGATAAACATTGAACATCTTTTTATAAGCAAATCTTGCAAATCATTTTTGAAGCTTTTCCACCATTTCAATATACAGGGTGTTACAAAAATGCAAATAAACATTCAACGGGGTGGTTTAGACCAACAACCTGAACAACTTTCACTATGAGACCAATATCGAAATTGGGAAAAAAAATCGGATGTTCTATCATCATCATATCAGCCGATAGACGTCCACTGCTGGACATATTCCCCCCCCCCCCCCCCAAAATGGGGAGATTTGCCATATCGCCATGATGCGATGTTCTATACTAAACTACAGATCTACTCGAGCCAAATGTATAAGACAAAGGATTTTTTTTTCGCGATGATGTTAGTCCCATAGTGAAAGTTGTTCAGTTTAATGATCTCAACATATTTACTTATTTTAATTTTTACTTTTGTTACACCCTGTATAGTATAGTAAACATTGTTTAAGTGTATGGTGTGTGTAATATAATGAGATTGACATTAATAAAACAGGTATATGACCATCTTAAACGTAAATATTAGAAAATTCATTAAAATTACACAGGAGAACATTTTGAGAGGATAGGATAAAGACAGAGTTGAATATCTTGGATATGTTCGCACAACAAAAATCAGTTTGTAATTAGTTTCCAAAATGTTTAATTTGGTTGTTAGGTTGAAATAGAATATGTTGACATTATGAACAATTGTCGTCCCTCCACGGCTCCAAACTGATTGGTTTAGCTATTTTCTCGCAGTCGTCGATTTCATTCCTGTAATATAAAATAATAACAACATTAAGAAAGTTCTAAAAAAAACGTTGATCTACCCTAACATAAAGTCCAGCAGCTTACCCAGGACCAGGTCTCTCCAAGGGTCTCGGTTGAATCTTGGTGACATTGTCCCCAACAGAGCATAAAAGTCCAGCAACTGACGCTTTTCTAATCTCCTGTAGTTGTTCTGTAATTTAAAAGGAATTTTTATGTTATATTATTTTGTTTGTTCTGTTTCTACACGAATGCTATTTGCTTTTGCTTTAGGCAAAAACTCTTCAAAAGAAATTACAATCCAAGTGAGAATAATAAAACTTGATTATGATGAAAAGTTCGCACCACTTGAAGTTATAGTACATTGTACTCTTAAGAAAGGATACTTTTTGAAGCTTGTGCTTTATTCCATTAAAATGATAAGGCCATAAGCAACGAGCACTATAAATAAGCTTAAAAATATTCTTCAAAAATACGTCACCCTCAGTGAAAGCATAAGGTCTGTCCTTCCTCTCGTACCAATGTCGGTCACTAATCATGATTCTCTTCAACTGATCAGCGAATAGACAGTGCAAAGTTGGTGGTACAATTCCACCGACAATAGCCCTTTCCATCCAGATTCCCGCCATGAGTTCTACGTCCCGCACGTGTTTGTATGTTGATTGTAGCAGTTCTATTCTCTAAAAGTAATATTATTGTATTGTTGTGTAAGCATCTTATATTTAAATTAAAATTTTCGTGGAGCCAGATGGGGCGATAAAATTATTTACATAAAGAGAGAAACCAGGTTTATGGGAGATATTTGCATTGGACATGGACAGATTAGGATTTAGAAATGCAGTGTAAAATTTTAGTGTTCAAAAAAATATTTCTATTATGGATGACAGACAGAGAAGATAAACAGCTGTAATAATTCCTAGATGGATGAATTTACAACAGGATAAAATATATAAAGAATAAATATAAAAAAAATTGGTAGATAAATTGGACAGAACAAAGGTAGGACCAAGAAAGGTATATGAACTAGATGGTCGTTTTAAAAAATCTAAGATTACCTCTTCGTCAATCACATCACGTAAGTCCTCAAATGTTTTGTAAGTTTTCCCAGAGCAATGCTTTCTGTAGTCAACGTAGGGTTTGAAGCCGAAGAATCTACTTTTGATATTATCTGCCATCAATACGTCGTGCATTCGAAATATGGAAGGGTAGGCTAGGTTGCCCATCTGGAAAGAAACACAATAATTAGATATGCATCTGTCCGTCTATCGCAAATATATTTTTTGAGATTACTTTGTATCGACAAGGTAGTAATAGTAAATTCCTTTTACAATAGAGTTTTTGAAATGTTATGGCTCTAAAATGAGGGACTACATAATATCAATGCGATTTTTTTTTAATCGGAAGTAAACTTTTGCAAAAGCGTTCACAAATTATGTTTTATTAGAAATCGGTTAATTAAGCAGTTTTTAAAATAATCAGCTTTATTTCTGTGGTAAAAATATTATTTTTGTCTTGTTGGTTGCTTATAAATATATAAAAAAAACGAGCATAAAATCCAGACTCAATGAATGTTCCATTGTGTCTGGATTTTATGTCCGTGTTTGATACCAAACAACTCATATTTATTCCTAAATATCAAGGACTAACGTCAGGATCAATAACAAGGTCATTTGCCTTGGCAGCGGGTTGTCTGAACAATCCTCTGGTCACACCTACGATGTTGTCATCGACGGCTAACCATCCAGTCCTCAAGGTGGTGTTGAGGGTCGGGAAGCTTTTGTAGTGGTTACCGTCTTCGTCGTATAACCTGAAATTAAAGTAATGTTAATTTGTTTTTATTATTTGCAACAACAATTGCAAGATATATATATACACTTCGTAAACTACAGGTCAATTGTAATCTAGAAATAAACATTTTTACGGGTTCTTACCGCGTTTTGGTATATTTGAGTTCCCGATAAAAAATTTATTTCTATATTAAATAATAACCGCGTAACTCTCAAAAACTCAATTGTAATCGTCCCATACTTTGGACGTAAATACTTCACAAACTAATACTCACGATGGTAATATAATTTCAATAGCGAATACACAATACAATTATGTTCTACAAATAAATGGTCTTTATCCTTATACATTTTTAACTTACACTTACTTCAATACTCCTTGAACTATAGTGTGTGCCCATCGTATGCCATAAGTGAATTCTGGACTTACTTGTGGCAAAACGTTTTCGTCATATACATCTCTGTATCCAGTATAGGCAGATATTATTTTGTCTCTCAACAAATTTGCTTTACCTGAAAATTCGTTTTATGTAATATTCTTTTCATCGTTTTTCTTTGCATGGCCAAGCATTTCAGGTAACCTAATTAAATCATGTGTTACTGGTATCAGAGGTATTTTATACACTAAATCAATTAAATTAAAAGTTTTGAAGTACTTACCCATCAAAAGAGTCATAAACTCGTAGTAAAAAACTTGAGTTTCTAGACCAATGTTGATTTCTCTAGCAGTATAATATATTTTGTCATCGTCCCAGCAAGGATTTAATTCCTTCAGTTTTTTGGCGAGAAGGTTATGCTGTCTGAAGTACCACATGTACCCTAAACTCATCCCTAGTAAGGAATTTACCGTTATGTCAGCTGAAAGATGAAAAATTTCGTCCTTAGGCACGCGTTTGATGAGGTGAACTTAATTAAAACAGCATGTTTTATTACTCATTATGTAGATCTCATTTGTCTTTCATAAGATAAGAGTAAAAACTACTTATACATAAAATAGCAAATAATATTTTACAATTTAGCATCTTATTGTAACAAGCATTCTAATGGAGTTCCACAGGGTTGATATTCTAGGCCGTATTATATTAATGATTGTCACATTATACTCACAAACGTTGTGGCATCGTGTCTCATGTGGTGCAACGTTCAGACGACATTCATCACTAGTCGCCGTCGGAGGCCATTGGTTACCAGCATACATCTCATACTTTAGTTGACCATCTTTACCTTTATTTTTCCTTTCTACAGCCAGTTCAGCAGTATTTCCGTATATAAATGAATGATCGATCAAGGGCGTTGATGAGCTAATCTGAAATGTGAGACAGCAAGTTTTATCTCTTTCCACAAAACAGAGTAAATAAAGTTTTTGTTTATTTGCGAAAACTAAGAACTACAGCAGTGGGTCACAAAAATTTTGGCGTAATAGAATTAAGTGACCCACCTAAACTATAGAATAAGTAATGAACTTACTCTGATCTCTGGCAAAGTGTTGTTTGGAACACAACCAGTGTTTTGGTAAGAGATTGGTATTGTCAAGTTCATGCAGCGAATACCAGAGAATCTATGAACGGGATCGTCGGCAGGAATATCCATCTTAAGACATTTTGGGTTTTCCTGTTTTACAACCTCAGGGGGATCGTCACAACATGAAACAGTAGATAACAAGTTGTTTTCTGTAACACCACAAATAGCTTTTTGAAATTAGTGTCATTGTAATAATCTCTGTGAAATAATTTATCATCTGTGTGAAAATATGTCCTCTATGATATAAAGATAGAAGGTAAGCAAAATTGGCCACAAATTATCTTTTCATTAATTTTTGTGAGCTGAAGGTGTTTCGTTTCATACATCGTCAAGATCATAATTTTTTTTTATACAACTTACTATACTTTATTTATACAACGTGTTAACGGAATTACCGAAACACTCATGCACCGAACTAACTCACTACTCTATTTTCTCTAAATGTGACGTCATGACTGTGTTTAGGTATTAATATGATCACGAGTCGTGCGCGTAGCTACAGAAACATTTAAAAGCGGCAAAAAGAAAAATACAATATAAAAAAACATTATACCCTGAATATACCAAAAAAGTGTGAAATCGATACTTGTCTCGTTTCTGAATAAACGATTTTCTCAGTTTCGGTTATTCCGTTAACAAGTTATTTTCCTTCCTACTTAGAATATTTATAATATTTTTTAATTTACTAACTCGTGTCCATAGGGAAATTGGTGTCGGCAGTGAAGTACAGCCACAACATCGGCACGAGGTGCGTCATGGTGCGGTCAGATATGCGACCGTCGAACAGCATCTTCATGCGCGCCGCGCGACCGTTCGGCAATGGCTCACCACACTGCGACCTTCTATGAGTTTTGTCTGCGGATGATAACAAATGAAGACTGTAGGGCACATGACTCGATTAAGCGTGAGAGGGAGCGGGTGATACTCCGTCATGTGGGCCTAGTGTGGATCGGCGGAATTAATTAAAAAAAAAATTGGTTATTTAGTGGTCAACTGGCTACCAGTGCATCATAATTCATCTTTAGGCCCTATGACCTGGCATAGAAGACGATGAGGTACAATGACATTTAATGGTACTAATCCCGATCGCTATTTTTCGTGGTTTCTGAAATACGGAGCCAGAGAATATAAGAAAATCACCACAATAAATCATTCGCAAATTAGCCTTTAGCAATAAAAACATTTATGTGTAGCAAAAAAATTAGCATACATCCGTCGTCGTAGTCTGCGGGCAGCATCCGACGCGGTGGCGTGAGCGCTGCCCCTAAGGTTGGTTTCTTCAGGTTGTTGCACGAACCGTCAAGCCTTCTTATTTCTTTCCGATTACATTCTTCTATCTCTATTGTGCACCATCTTTTAGAAAGAGGAACCGTTATTTTCCAACCGCCATTTTTCTCACAATAAAATTAAGTGAACTGATTGAATGATCTCAATGTGGTGAGACATTGTCATTAGTAGATTTTGCCTCTAAAAATGCAGAACGAGTATCAACTCAATCTATAAATAATTTTCGAGCATGTTATCGTAAACAAACAATACATATAATACAGGTCATGCAGAGACCCTAAGTCGATTGAAAAATATCTTACTGTTCAACTCCTTCCTCCGCGTAGCGTTGGTATTCAGTTTCATTCATTATTTTGCCCGTATGAGTATAGTAAATATGCTTCTCAGCTGATACACCACAAAATATTAATAAATATATCAAAGGAAACATGGCCTCTTCAAAATGGCTGCTAAACACAGACAACTATTTTAAATTCAAGCATGCTGCGGATTTTTAAGTATCGAAATTCAGTCGAATTTTATATTACTTATTTTAATTGCTTAGTCAAACTTCAATATAGTGATGAAGCAGTAGCAAATTGGACAATATCGCGTTCTTCTTAGCAGCTTGAAGTTTTCGGCATTTTGATTGGTATTACAGATCATAAGGATCTGCTTGAAGGGATGGCTACGTATCCTCAATCATTAAATATTTCCTTCTGATCTGGAAAATGGTCTAAAGAGAGAGATGGAGTTATTGTAAATGTTTAAATATGTATATCGCTGGTGTGCCATATTAAATAAAATAGAATGGAATGGAGTGGAATGGAGTGGAATGGAGTGGAATGGAGTGGAATGGAGTGGAATGGAGTGGAATGGAGTGGAATGGAGTGGAATGGAGTGGAATGGAGTGGAATGGAGTGGAATGGAGTGGAATGGAGTGGAATGGAGTGGAATGGAGTGGAATGGAGTGGAATGGAGTGGAATGGAGTGGAATGGAGTGGAATGGAGTGGAATGGAGTGGAATGGAGTGGAATGGAGTGGAATGGAGTTGAATGGAGTTGAATGGAGTGGAATGGAGTGGAATGGAGTGGAATGGAGTGGAATGGAGTGGAATGGAGTGGAATGGAGTGGAATGGAATGGAATGGAATGGAATGGAATGGAATGGAATGGAATGGAATGGAATGGAGTGGAATGGAGTGGAATGGAGTGGAATGGAGTGGAATGGAATGGAATGGAGTGGAATGGAGTGGAGTGGAATGGAGTGGAATGGAATGGAATGGAATGGAATGGAATGGAATGGAATGGAATGGAATGGAATGGAATGGAATGGAATGGAATGGAATGGAATGGAATGGAATGGAATGGAATGGAATGGAATGGAATGGAATGGAATGGAATGGAATGGAATGGAATGGAATGGAATGGAATGGAATGGAATGGAATGGAATGGAATGGAATGGAATGGAATGGAATGGAATGGAATGGAATGGAATGGAATGGAATGGAATGGAATGGAATGGAATGGAATGGAATGGAATGGAATGGAATGGAATGGAATGGAATGGAATGGAATGGAATGGAATGGAATGGAATGGAATGGAATGGAATGGAATGGAATGGAATGGAATGGAATGGAATGGAATGGAATGGAATGGAATGGAATGGAATGGAATGGAATGGAATGGAATGGAATGGAATGGAATGGAATGGAATGGAATGGAATGGAATGGAATGGAATGGAATGGAATGGAATGGAATGGAATGGAATGGAATGGAATGGAATGGAATGGAATGGAATGGAATGGAATGGAATGGAATGGAATGGAATGGAATGGAATGGAATGGAATGGAATGGAATGGAATGGAATAGAATAGAATAGAATAGAATAGAATAGAATAGAATAGAATAGAATAGAATAGAATAGAATAGAATAGAATAGAATAGAATAGAATAGAATAGAATAGAATAGAATAGAATAGAATAGAATAGAATAGAATAGAATAGAATAGAATAGAATAGAATAGAATAGAATAGAATAGAATAGAATAGAATAGAATAGAATAGAATAGAATAGAATAGAATAGAATAGAATAGAATAGAATAGAATAGAATAGAATAGAATAGAATAGAATAGAATAGAATAGAATAGAATAGAATAGAATAGAATAGAATAGAATAGAATAGAATAGAATAGAATAGAATAGAATAGAATAGAATAGAATAGAATAGAATAGAATAGAATAGAATAGAATAGAATAGAATAGAATAGAATAGAATAGAATAAAACATCAATAGTGCATTTTTCGCAAAAAAAATTATTTGAGGCATAAATTATGTAATCCACGTGAAACATCAGTAGATGAACCATTTATCGTTAAATTATGTATCGTGCGTGATGATGATGAATCCCTTATCAAGTTTGACTACGGCGACTGCTGATCTTTACAGCAGTCAGGTACGCAGGATATTTTGAAATGCATGAGTGCGTACCCACAGATGCACTCTCTCATTCTCACTCTCCTATGTCTGATGGAACGGGAGATCGATGCAATCAGAGGTGGGGTCAGATGCAGTGGCTATAACCGGCAGCCGCGCAGTTTGATTGTTTGGGTGTCAAATATGATTGTGCGTGACGCCTAAGCGCTCTTACAGACGAGCGACACTTTGCGGTCGTAGAGGGTCGCAGAGAGTCGCAGAGAGTCGCGCTCATAGACTTTACGGTCGCCGGGAGTCTCGCGACCGTCGCGCGACCCTCCGCGACCGCAAAGTGTCGCTCGTCTGTAAGAGCGCTAAATAAATTAATTAGTCGTTTCTTACTACACCCGACAGGGGTCGGTTAATATAAGAAGCCGGACACCACATGCCTGTATCATAACGCTGTCTTGTATCTACATTATTGACGCATTTTTTGCTAAATAATATCAACAAGATTTTAATTTTTGTGATATCTTATAATTTGTATTGATTTGTATTGTATTGTATTATTATACATCTATGAGTTATTTTTTGCCTGACAATAAAGAATATTTAATTTTTGATTTTTTTTTAATACTTCTTGTGAAATATATCCCAGGAAGTTCAGTCCCAGTACTGCACTGTATGACAAAATATACATTACAATTTATATAACGACTTACTCGTGGCAATAAATACTTTATGATAGAATAAATGGTACATGGAGCGTTGTTTTTAATTATTTCATGTTATTTATTGACTCATAAACAGAATACACTCACAACATTGTGCATGAGGTTGATACACAAGTTTCAGTAAAGATGCAGTCCACAAGCTAAACGTTATACAATAAAATAATAATTTGTAGAAAGAAATAGGTTAGGTAAATGGAGGAGTTAAGGAAATAGATAAGTTTTAGTCGCGTACAGAGGATCATTGATTAATATGTATGCAGAGGATGAATGAGAGTAGACTCACTAGGGAGATTTATCGATCGAATGTCAGTGGAACAGTCGAGAGAAGTCGTTCGAAGAGAACTTACCACCACCAAATAAATGGTCTTCTCCGAAAAGGACAAGTGCGTAGCGGACGGAAGTGCATGAATAGATGTATGAAATGGAAATGGATGACGCGAGAGAAGTATGTCAGAAACGGAGTGTGTGGCGAGCCGTATTCTCTGCCTACCCATGTGGGATAGTGGTATGAGTATATTGTATTTATGTAGGTATGTAAATAGATATATATATGTAAATGTAAATAGATAATAATAATAATTGATTATGATGACCGCCATATTTGTATCCTTTTTGTTTTTTTTATACTGCGTCCTACGTGTTAAAGTTTATTTCATTTCATTTATTCATTCGTGATTTATATAATAATGTGGTGGACACGGTGGACCGACGACCTGGTGAAGGCGGCGGGAATGTCGTTATGGCGATCCTTGGGGGAGGCCTATGTCCAGCAGTGGACATCCATCGGCTGAGATGATAATGATGATGATGTTTATTGATATTCATTCTATGATAGAGAGAAATATTTAGTGCAGGAAAATCTTAATGAGATCTATGTTGTCATTGAAAACAAAGCATCTCTGTTGTATTCAGTATTTATTTGCATTATCACAATTATGAAGTACGTACTTACGTGTAACACATGTAACACAAGATCTTATTTAGTTATTGTGACGCCCTGTTAGGGCATGGCAATATAATTGCAGAGGGTCTGAAAGTTTTATTACATTACATAATAAAATTATTAATTTAAGTAATAGAGATGTCGACGTTAACGTCAAGATCCTAAAATAGAAGAACATTGTTGTCCTGGAAAAAATGTAGTAACTTTTTGAGATGAGGAAGCTTTTTAATTTTTGTGCAAAAGGTTTATTTGTCTCAATTTTTTAATTTCATTAGGGATGGGTTTAAATATTTTAATTTCCATTAAGTGGGGTCCAGATGTAAGTAATTTTAGTTTTAAAAAGGGTTTTTTTAGTTGGTTTGTTGTTGTTAATCAGCGAGCACACCACGGAGATTTGTTGTCTGTAGGTTACTATTCTTTTACTTTGAACATATTCAATATTGTTGATGTGCCCATCTCGTAGAAAGACCGAACAATGAAAAAAATGTTAGGATTTCTGTCATGCTATTCACATAATTTTACTTTTGTGTCAATAGATAGCGAAATCCAACAGAATGCTCCGTTATTAGTATGGACCACGTAAATTGTTGATACGATATTACTAGCATAAAAAAGACAGAGTGGAATATCTTGGATATGTTCACACGACAAATTTGATTTGTAAAAGTTTCCAAAATATTTAATTTGGTTCCTAGGTTAACATAAGAATTGATATTTTCACATTAGCAGGAACAAGAGTCGTCCTTCCATGGCTCCAAACTGATTGGTTTAGCTATTTTCTCGCAGTCGTCAATTTCATTCCTGTAATATAAACACAAAATTAAGATGAAACTAATAAAAACGTCGATTTACCCCAATATAAACAGTCCAGCAGCTTACCCAGGACCAGGTCTCTCCAAGGGTCTCGGTTGAATCTTGGTGACATTGTCCCCAACAGAGCATAAAAGTCCAGCAACTGACGCTTTTCTTATCTCCTGTAGTTGCTCTGTAATTTAAAAGGAATGATTATAAAATATTACTTTATAATTCCTTCTACGGGTATTGTACGTCAAAGTTTTGTATAAAATTGACCCCTCTGCAACCACCTTAAAATGATAAGGCCACAAGCAACGAGCACCATAATTAAGCTTATGCAAAAAAAACATAGTACATTCTTCTAAAATACCTTCAGTGAAAGCATAAGGTCTGTTCTTTCTCTCGTACCAATGCCGGTCACTGATCATGATTCTCTTCAACTGATCAGCGAATATACAGTACAAAGTTGGTGGTACAATTCCACCGACTACAGCCCTTTCCATCCATATTCCCGCCATGAGCTCTACGTCCCGCACGTGTTTATATGTTGATTGTAGCAGTTCTATTCTCTAAAATTTTTATTATTATTAATATTATTATAATTAATTGTTATGATATTATCTTTTATTGGAATTAAAATTTTCGTGGAGCCAGATGGGGTGATAAATGCATTGGACAGATTAGAATTTAGAAATGCAGTGTACAATTTTAGTGTTCATAAAAATATTTCTATTATGGATGACAGACAGAGAAGATAAATAGCTGTAATAATTCCTAGATGGATGAATTTACAACAGGATAAAATTTATAACGAATAAATATGAAAAAAAATTTGGTACTTAAATTGGACAGAACAAAGGTAATGAACTAGATGGTTGTTTTAAAAATCTAGGATTACCTCTTCGTCAATCACATCACGTAAGTCCTCAAATGTTTTGTAAGTTTTCCCAGAGCAATGCTTCCTGTAGTCAACGTAGGGTTTGAATCCGAAGAATCTACTTTTGATAATATCTGCCATCAATATGTCGTGCATTCGAAATATGGAAGGGTAGGCTTCATTGCCCAACTGTTAAGCAACGTACAATAATAAGATATACATGTTTATCGCAAAGTCTATATTGTTCGAGACCACTTTGTATCGACAAGGTTTAAAAAGTGAACAAGGTTTAAGAAGAGAGTTCCTTATATGGTATATCTCTAAAAGAGGGACTATTTCAGTGCAATTTTTTGTAATTGAAAGTTAACTTTTGCAAAAGCGTTTTCAGATCATTATGTCTCATAGAATGTTTTCAAGATAATCACCTTTATTTCTGTATAAAACATGGGAATATTATTCGGAGAGCGCTCCATACAAACGTATTCTTTTTATATTTTCAATACTTACCAATTAAAGTCAGTGAAATTTTTCAGAAACAATCTAGTAACTAATATCTATGCTTGTAAGCATCAGATCTTCATTAACTTTATTTGGTTCGTATTGAAAATATAGAGTTCGTTTGTATGAAGCGCGCTCCGAATTATATCCTCTTAATTTGGTCTAGTTGTTTGCTTATAAAAATTTGTTGGACTTACGTCTGGATCAATAACAAGGTCATTCGCCTTGGCAGCGGGTTGTCTGAACAATCCTAAGGTCACACCTACGATGTTGTTATCGTTGGCCAACCATCCAGTCCTAAAAGTGGAGTTGACCGTCGGAAAGCTCTTGTAGTGGTTACCGTCTTCGTCGTACAACCTGTAATTAAAGTAATGCCAAGTTCATATGTTCAACTGCAACAACATTTGGAAGATCTTTGTATGTACGCTTCGCAAACTAGGTACATGTCAATTGCTTTTCTCCCTTAGTTTGGACGTCAATACTTGACAAACCAATACTCTTCCTGGTAGCATCATTAATTTTAATAGAAGATTTAATTTTTTTAAATAAATAAATTAAAAAAAAATAATAAAAAGTTCTTGGTTGAAAAATGTGCAGGTTGACGATTAGAATGCATGTTTAAATATTCCCCACTCTAAAAATGTATCTTGTATTTACAAGGTAAACCCTAGTGTCGACCGTGTTTCATAATACCCTTCCACTATTAATTAATACAGCATGAATGAAATAAAAAATAAACATAACATAAATATACTATTGTTACTAAACAATAATTTAATATATTTTTGAGGTTTTTAAGTACTACATTATTATCTTATTAATTTTAATTCGTTTTCTAATAAGTAAGTGAAATTAAAGTAACGTAAGTATAATATAGTATTAAGGTGGTTTCAGTCCATACAAACGTTTGACGCACAATACGCGTAAACGGAATTAAT
Source organism: Agonopterix arenella (assembly GCA_927399405.1). Lineage (NCBI taxonomy): Eukaryota > Metazoa > Arthropoda > Insecta > Lepidoptera > Depressariidae > Agonopterix > Agonopterix arenella. The sequence goes on from OV656702.1 coordinate 18,456,042, forward strand.
AAAAGTAATATTTTACATATGGAAAAATAGTTTAAAAAATCTAGTTGCCGTGTCACAAAAAATAACATTTAACATTTATAATATAATTTATTTACGAAGATATAAAGCTTTTAAAATTTTGTATGACAAGTTTCAAAGCTTTATATCTTCGTAATTATTTTATAAATCGCAAATGTTATTTGTGACGCAGCATCTAGATTTTCCAAACTATTTTTCCATATACACAAAGTTACTTGTATTAATACCGTCTACGCGTATTGTGCGTCAAAGTTTTGCATAGAATTGACCCCTCTACAACCGCCTTAAGTAGTGTTTTCGTTTTTATTATTATTCATTTAGTTATTTATTGTTATACAAATAATACTTACTTCAATACTCCTTGAACTATAGTGTGTGCCCATCGTATACCATAAGTGAATTCTAGACTTACTTGTGGCAATACATTTTCGTCATATACATCTCTGTATCCAGTATAGGCAGATATTATGTTGTCCTTCAACAAATTTGCTTTACCTGAAAATTCGTTGTATTTATTATTATATTCATCGCGTCGTTTTGTTTGGTATAGCTTAGTTGTATCATGTCACTATACATCTTTCCCTTCTTTAATAGGTTGGTTGATTTCATAAGTATTTCACGATGAATCAGTTAGATCAAAAGTTTTGGAGTACTTACCCATCAAAAGAGCCATAAACTCGTAGTAAAAAACTTGAGTTTCTAGACCAATGTTGATTTCTCTAGCAGTATAATATATTTTTTCATGGTCCCAGCAAGGATTTAATTCCTTCAGTTTTTTGGCGAGAAGGTTATGCTGTCTAAAGTACCACATGTACCCTAAACTCATCCCTAGCAAGGCATTTACCGACGAGTCAGCTGAAAGATGAAAAAGTCCTTAGGCATGCATTTGATGAGTTGAACTAAATTAAAACAGCATGTTTCTTCTCCGCTCATGGTGTAGATTTCATTTGCCTTTAATATTACTTTAACAGTAACAACTACTAATACATTATAAAAGCAAACGTTTGACTAAATACTGTCTCATGACTGATTTGCGCTACACTTGCAGCTTATATGACTTTTATATGACATATTTGCAATATTTCCGTGTAAAACGAAGATTTATTTTGGTTTTTAACGCTGTAATAGTTATGTATAAATGCATCATAATATAAATTAATAATCGTATAATAGCAACAAAGTTTCTTTTACTCAACTGCATCTGGCATGTCGTAAGAAAGTCATAAAAGATGATATTACTCGACCAAATAGTCATATACGCGTCGTATAGACGTGACTTATTTCGCAGCTTCTTATATGAAACTAAAGTCATATAAGGAAACTAAGGAAACGCTTTTTCTATGAATGAAATGCATGAGTAAACGTTTATTATTATGACTGTAATGCTGAGAAATAACAATGCTGAATAAGCTGGTTTAATATGAAATGTGCTGCATGATTCGCGTTTATATGACTTTTAAATGACTTAAAAGTTGAATGCGCTCAATCTCAACTATGAATAAATTTATGCTCGTTAGGGAATTATATTTATGTTTGCCACATTATACTCACAAACGTTGTGGCATCGTGTCTCATGTGGTGCTACGTTCAGACGACATTCAAAACTTTGAGCCGCCGCCGTCGGTGGCCATTGATTACCAGCATACATCTCATACTTTAGTTGTCCATTTTTACCTTGATTTTTCCTTTCTAAAGCTAATTTATCTGTATTTCCGTAAATGAACGAATGGTCTATAAATGGCGTAGTTGAGCTTATCTGAAATCAAGAGAGAAAGTTTAGTCTCTATACATAAAATAGAGTCAATAAAAGATGTAATATTGTTTGTTTGTGAAAATTGAGCACTGCAGCAGTGATCACAAAAATAAATGATACTCTGATTTTTGAATTCTGGTCTTACTCTTGATTATGAACTTACTCTGGTCTCTGGCAAAGTGTTATTTGGAACACAACCAGTGTTTTGGTAAGAGATTGGTAGTGACAGGTTCATGCAGCGTATACCAGAGAATCTATGAACGGGATCGTCGGCAGGAATATCCATCTTTAGACATTTTGGGTTTTTCTGTTCAATGACCTCGGGGGGATCGTCACAACATGAGACAGTCGATAACAAGTTGTTTGCTGTAAAACCACAAATAGTTTTAAAAAATGGGACCAACAATGTCGGTGCATATGCCGTAACTATGATACAAAGACGGTAAGCAAAGCTGGCCACAAGTAACTATTTTGAGATATTCTTTAAAAAATATAGTTTTTATGCTTATCCATCGGCGTCGGCTGAAGTTGCTAAGCGCTCACGTCACTTCCGTAATCTGTTCACAAGAAATTCTCCTCGGACATATTGTGACCCAACTCTCCTGCTCACATTCAATTGATTGCGCAACTTCGTTCATTGTCATTACGTGACCGGTCAGCTACACCTTTTTATTCATTCAAATTCAATTAACTAGCGTTAACCCGCGACTTCGTCCGTACAAATTATATATTTTAAGTCAGATCATAAGCTAGTAACCAAAAAAAGTTTCATCAAAATTCGTTCAGAAGTTTTTGCGTGATGCTTGATCAAACAAACAAACACACAAACAGACGGACAAAAAATCCAAAAATTGTTGATATGAAATCAACCTAAAAACCATAAATCGTAACTTTTTTTTGTTAATATCTTCAATGTACAGACAAACTTCCTGTTACAGTTTTATAATAGTTTAGATAGATTATAACCTAATAATGAAATGATTATCTCATTGAAGTAACTACATGTTATATTTTACTAACCTGTGTCCGAAGCGAAATTGGTGTCGGCAGTGAAGTACAGCCACAACGTCGGCACGAGGTGCGTCATGGTGCGGTCAGATATGCGACCGTCGAACAGCATCTTCGTACGCGCCGTGCGACCGTTCGGCAATGGCTCACCGCTCTGCGACTTTCTATGAGTTTTGTCTGCGGATGATAAATAATAAGGGCCACCGGCATTTTTACACTACGGATTCATCGTCATCAGCCGAAAGTTCCACTTCTGGAAACATGCCTCGATCAAGCGTAAGAGCCATTGCAAATTGGTGGAGGTAGTTTGGTGGGTCAATTTGCTTTGCCATCAGATTATCTTTAAACTTGTTTAGACCCCATGAACTGGCTGGCTTTACCTTACGAAAAAAATTTCCGCTTTCATTCTGCACACATCCGAGCGAGACATACGTAATTATTATCATAAATACATTATTAATTCATGACTAGCTTAGCCTTCAGCCATAAAACACTGGTAATGTGTAGCAAGTAACAAAAAAAATGATAACCGTCTTCAAAAAAATTAAAAATGTATGAAATAATACTGTAGCTAATGACTTTTTCGTTCCCATCTATCTGTAAAGCAGGCACATTACTCCCGCGAGAACTTCTCGGCGAGAACTTTCAAGGAAATTACTACGGCTTATGACACCACGAGAACATTGAAGGGCATCCACACTCTCGTTGTCGGCTGTTCTCGGCGAGAATGTAGTGCCCGCATAAGAACATTAATTTGTTTTATCGAAGTCGCTGTCAAGCCAGTACGATTCGGGATAGAGTTTGCATTAGTTTTGTGGCTTGGCTTGAAAACGACCAATAAAATAAATTAATGTTGTTTTATAGATGCAAACGAAAATGTTATTGGCTGCAATACTGAAGGCGTTTTTTAGTTTTTTTAATTTCGTTGTTTACTTTACAATTTTCAGAGTTGATATTCATTAGTTTGACTCAGATCAGTTGACGACTCGTTTAGTGTAATGGTTACGACACCAAACTGCCAAACCAGGGTCTTGGGTTCGAATCCCGGTTTGGTCATAGATGTTATATGTTTGTGCCGTTGTTATATGGTTTCCATAACAAAAAGCCTATATAGCTTACTTGGGATCATTACAATGTTTGTGCATGTGAGCGTTATTTAATTCTATATTTTTTATTTATACACACAAAGACTACATCGATAAGAAGCAATTGTTTTAATTGCCGTTAATTTGCTGTCAACTTTTGAAAGTTCTATTGTGCAGCTCCAAAGCGCATCATCAGATCTACACCAAATTAAAATGGAAACATTTCTGGGGCAAATCCTTCAGAAGTAAAAAAGAATCACTCAAATCGGTCAAGAAATGCCGAAGTTATCGCGTGAATACATACAACCCAGACCGTCACACTCCCACGTATTAGTCTTGAAAACTACTGAACCGATTTTAATGAAACTTTCACTGTTCCCTAAGTTGTAGTAAATGAAAGCCAATAAAAAAATGGTCACAATCAGACTATTGAAACGTGGATATTCTGGGGTTTCAGAATATGTCTGACTACCCCCTCGGGGAATATAGTAGTGAGCATATGCTATGTTTATGCATACAATCAGATTTAAAGTTTAGGAGAAAGGCGTGGACAAACATACAGACATACATATTACATACATACATACACGTATAAAATTTTGTGTATTTGTTTGGAAGCGTTAATAGATTGTCATTATGTGAATATATTACAATCCCAATTATATTACATACATACGTATCGAATTAATAACCTCCTTTTTTAAGTCTTTCAAAAATACATACATCCGTCGTCATACTCGGCCGGCAGCATCCGACGCGGCGGCGTGCGCGCTGCTCCCATAGTTGGTTTCTTCAGGTTGTTGCACGAACCGTCCAGCCTTCTCATTTCTGTCTCATCACAGTCTTCTATTTGTATTGTGCACCATCTGGTAAAAAGAGAAACTATTATAGCTAAAAGAAATCAGTTTAGGAGTGATTCGCAACAACTGTGTTTTTTTGTAGGTGTCGCAATTTTTTTTTTATTTTTATAAAATAATATCGGAATATAAAAATATAAAATACGAGCTTTAAAAGAGTTTAAGAGAGAAATTAACATAATTTTTTTTTTTTTTTTTTTTATAAATCATAAACTTTATTGCATCCTTGAGGTATTTACAGATCTTAAAATAGGTTACAGCGCATCTCAGGGACCCTGTTAGGGCACAGCAATTATGGCAACAGTGCATTTTATAATTAGATTAAATGTAATTGAATTTAATTAAAATTATTAGAAATAATGTCAACTTAAAATATAATAGAAAAAAATATAGTCAAAAATTAAAACATAGTCAACAATTAAAGCATAGTCATAAATTAAACATAGTCAAAAATTAAATAGTTGTTATGAGTAGACCGAGATATTTTCATGTAAGTTTTGATAGCTAGGAAATAGGGATTTTATAGTTCGTCGTCCAGGTATTCTTGTGTTTTATAATACGATTTTTTATATAATATGTCCTTTAGTTGTTTCTCGAAAGAGGTGTCTTTATTATCGTTTTTTATATTAGGCGGAAGTTTATTGTGGATTTTTATGGCCATACAGTATGGGCCGGACCTATAGAGTTCCATTTTCGAGAAAGGTAATACGAGTCTATCTCTTTGTCTCAAATTGTGTTGGCCGTTGTATGTATCTTTAGAATTTTTAAAAAAGTTATTATATTTTCTTACGAATTTGCACACCTCCAATATATATAAGGATGGTAGCGTAAGTATCCTGTGTTTGCTGAAGTGTGGTTTACAGCTCTCCATTTGGTTGATATTCACAAGGATTCTGACGCACCTTTTTTGTAGGATTAGGAGATCTTCCACGTCCGTGCTATTTCCCCATAATAATATCCCATATCGTAGCCATGCGTGTGCATATGCGTAATAAGCCGAAAGCGCGGTCTTCATGTCAGTGGTTTTTTTTAATTCTGTTAGGGCATATGTAAAACGAGATAGCTTATTTTTAATTCTTTGGATGTGTGTTTTCCAGTTAATGTGCGTGTCAATATCTAAACCTAGTAGCGTGAAGGTGTCGACGCATTCTATTTGTGTGTTTTGGTATGTAAAAGTAATATTCAGTGGGCGTTTTTGGCAAGGTCTGAATTGCATTATTTTTGTCTTTTTAAAGTTCACCTCTAGATTGTGGTCGTCAAGCCATGTTATCAATTTATCAAAAATACTGGTTAGTTTACTTGTCAGGTTTATATCGTCATCATTTTGGCACGGAAATAAGACTGAGATATCATCGGCAAATAGGACACATGTTTCTTTCATTATTTTCGGCAAATCATTTACATAAATCAAAAATAGCAAACATCCAAGCACGCTTCCTTGGGGAATAGAGTTATTGGTTACTATTTTTCCTGATCTGTAGCTACTTATCATTCCCGTTTGTAGATCGTAGTTTTCGATTTCTACGCATTGTTCTCGGCTTGATAAGTAGGACGTAAACCATTTATGGGCCACCCCTCGTACACCGATTCCATTTAGTTTATCGAGCAATACTTTGAACGTTACTTTTTCGTACGCTTTGGTCATATCAAGCAAAATTCCTATTGCGTATTTTTTATTGTTTAATAGAGATAGTATTTCTTGGATATATTTATACACTGCTAGAGTCGTTGATCTATTTTTCCGGAAACCATATTGGCTGTCGTCAAACAGTTCGTAGTTCTCACAGAATGAATAGAGTCTTCTCGACATTGCTGTTTCGATTATTTTTGATGCAGTGGGAAGTAGAGCTATGGGCCGGTAGTTATTTATATTAGATTTTTCTCCTTTTTTATGAATTGGCTTTATGATGGAAACCTTTAATAGATCGGGGAAGGTGCCTTCGTCGAAGGATTGGTTAATAAGCCACGTAAGAGGGAAGCTCAACTCATCGGCACATTTCCTTATTAGGAGAGGGGGCAGTTCATCGAAACCGGAGCTTCTTTTGTTTTTTAAGTTACGTATTATATGTTTAACTTCACGTGACTCTACTGGGCTTAGGTACATCGAATTTTTTTGGGGGTTTACTACAGGACGGCCGCATTTTTGGGAGCTCGTGCCTTCTCCCACCGAAGCGAAGTAGGCGTTGAAGGCGTTTGCTACTAAGTTCGGACTATCGGTAAGTGTGCCATTTATTTTTATTTTGTTGTTCTGTCTTATCGTATCTCTTGCCTTATTTGTACGCTCTTTTATTATTTGCCACATAGTCTTTGTTGTGTTTTCTGATGTTTTCATTTTTTGTATATATCGTAATTTCTTTGATGTGAGGACGGTCTTTTTTAGGAGCTTTTCGTACTTTTTGTAGTATTCATTTAATATTGTATTGTTAGATTTAGATGTAAGGATTTTTAAAAGTCGTTTATTTTTACAGGATTCCTTCAGGCCACGTTTTCCTAGGTTTTATATTTATTTTAATTTTGGTTTTTGGGGCGCATTTGTTTAGTAAAGATTGTAAGGTATTATTGAGCGTAATATAGTTTTCGTTTACATTATTCTTTTTCTGAAGTATGAAATTCCAGTCGATCTTACTTAATTCAGATTTGAAATAGTTTATATTCTTATCACTAAATATTCTTTTGTTTGTATACCATTGGTTGCGTTCATTTCTTTTTGATTTAGCTCGACTTACAAAGCTGTAAATGACCGCCATGTGATCCGAAAACCCAAGCTCTCGTACTAAAGTTTCAGATGAAATATTTTTGAAGTTTGTAAATACTAGGTCTATAAGAGTAGCACTGGTGTTTGTTATACGCGTTGGTGTTTTCACATTTTGGAAGAAATTATGGCTTAACATTATGTCTATGAAGTTTTTGGTTCGTGTCGATTTGTCTAACATATCTATATTAAAGTCACCCCCAATTATTATATTTTTATTTATATGTTTATAATTTAAAAGTAGTAAAAGCTTTTTAAGACAGGTATTAAAGATCTCGGTCTCTCTTTCATTCCAGTACAAAGTAATAATTAATACATTTAAGGACGGGATATCAATAGCACACAACTCAACAACATATTCTATAGACAAGTCTACTATTTCTTTTTGCTCGATAAATTCTATTCCATTTCGCAGTAGAATACAGACGCTCCCACCTTCGTAGTTTTGTCTGGAGTATTCCGAAGCAAGGGTATATCCAGGTATCTGAAGTAAATCGATTTTTCCCTTTGTTAGCCAGGTTTCAGAAATGCATAAAGCGTGGAAATGTTTTTCTTCTTCTAGAAATGCTTCGAGAAGGTGTTTCTTATTGTGTAAGCTACGCATGTTTTGGAAGACAATGTTTAGCTTAGTTTCGAAAGGAACAGTTTGTATCGTCTCTTTCAGTAGTCCGTGGTTCCTGTGTTTTTGGTGGTTGGTCTGACTTACGGGCGTCTTTTTCTCCTAGATATTGGATGCCATCGATATATAGTTTACTCTGGCGGATTATTGCGTAGTGTCCATTTCGGCGAGCCTCTTGTAATTTTTGTTTGAGTACTCTCTTTTCCTCTAATTCTGCTTTGCTTAATATTTTTGAGACGAATAATCCGGAGTTTCTAAAGTTGTGAGAATTTTGTAATACGTATTCGGCCATTCTTTTGCTAATGAATTCAATTTCGACAGGTCTTTGATATCCATTTTTACCAATGCGTCTTACCGATTCAATGTACCCATTTATATCGACAGAGAGCAGATCGTAGAAAGCGAAATTTATACGTTCGATTATTTGGTATTGTGATTCTTTCCAGTCCTCTTCTAGGCCATACAGGACAATTTTTTTGCTGTTTCTTTCCGTGTAGATTTTGTCATGGAGCAGAGCTACTTTTTCTTGAAGCTGTATAGTAATTTTGGATGTGGGTTCTGTATTTATTTCTGGGGTTTGAGGAATCGGGGGTGTGTTTTTCATTTGTATGAGGTCTTTTTCGAGAGTATACATTCGTTTATTCAAGTCGCCTATTTTTGTTTGTATGGCGTCTTGTTCGGTTACTAGGCTATCTATTTTTTTTGAGAATTCTGAGTATATTTTTGCAATCCTTTCTTCAAACTCGTTAGCTATATCCTGTCTTATCGTGCGTCTTAAATTGTCCAATTTAGAGTCTAAGAGATTCGATAGCTGTTGAATATTTAGGGCAGCATCGTCATTTCTGTTCGCAACACTTCAAGATTTTTTGTTGTTTAACTAATGTTGGTTTCTAAAATTATTATGATTGTTTTCGATGAAGGCCAGATTCGATCAAACGCGAGTAAATTCTTAGATTAAGTCACCGGTTACTCTAGAGTAAACTGATTTTGCGCTTTACTAACCCTTATCTATGAATAAGTTGAGAGTAAATTTTACTCGGCCAATTTTGAAGTCTCGAGAAGAGAAGTCCTTTTTAATCAAATTAAAAATTATGTTCAGTAAGTAAGAGGCAAAAATATTGCGAATTTTCGAGCTCAATTTTTTATTATTTTATTTCTATGCTCTGAAACAACAAATCAACTCCATTTCGGCAAGAGCTACTCAATCATGTTATTTATGTAGTCAGCATAATCATGAGCTCGCTTCGCTCGCTCCAAATTTTAGAATAGCCTTAATTTCGCCTGTAAATTGAGTTATAATTTATCAAAATCTCGAGCTCGCTTGGCTCCCTCCTGGTTCTAAATCATATTGCAATGATCTCATTTGATTCCAGTAAATTCTCGAGCTTACTTCGCTCGCTCCTTGTTTTGTACCTTTTGTAACGACCTAGTCTCAATGTAGTAAAACCTCGATCTTGCTACGCTCGCTACGGGTTTTCGACCTAATCGAAGGTATTGCAGTAAAAACTCGAGCTCGCTTCGCTCGCTCCTGGTTATAAATGTATCTCGGACGCATTGGATGTAGAGCATGTGCAATTCATGTTTTTTGGAAATGTTGTTTAATGGTTTCGAAATAAAAAAAAAAACCATTGAGGGCAACACAATAGGGTCCGCATCCCCATCATATTTCAGTAAAATCTCGAGTAAAATTTTTAGTTTTAGCACTCTTTTGGAGAAGATTTAAATATTTCTGTGCTTCATAACACCGAAGTCGATTTAAAATTTTTGTTAATTACTTTAAAAAAATGATTTTAGTCACTAGCCGCATATGATTCGTTTCATAGTAAGTTGAGTAATGAAAAATAAATAAATTCAAAGCAATGCATTTTTATCAAATGCTCGATTTTCATTTTGGTATGTGATCCAAAAGTGAGGGGTAGATTTTGCCTTCAATAATTCAGCATAAGAATCCCAGTCACCAGTCACTCAAGTTACGGCATCAATCTAAAGAAATGAAGGCGATCCAGTGTGATGGGGAGTGAGCCCGTGTCGCCACTTATAATGGACAGTAAGTACAATACAGGCATCGAAATTGAAGCATCCTCACGATGTGTTCCTTCACCGAAAAGTCAGAAAACAAAAGAATATCTTATTTTTATTTAGTTAAAAATATCTTACTGTTCAACTCCTTCCTTCACGTAGCGTTGGTGTTCAGTTTCATTCAAAATGTCGCCAGTATACGTATAGTGAACATGTTTTTCCGCGGACACACCGCAAAATATCAATAAATATATCAAAAGAAACATGGCCTCTTCAAAATGGCTGCTAACCTCAGACAACTATTTTATTTTAAGTATCGATATGTAGCAGTCGAATTTTATATATTTTTATTATTTGCTTAGTTTTAAACTTCAATATAGTGATCAATCAGTAGCAAATCGTGGAAAATCACGCGCATCTTTGCAGCTCAAACTTTACTGCTACATAGCTAGAAAAATTTACATTCTGTTTACAACTAGTACAACTAGATGTATAAAAAAAACCGACCAAGTGCGTGTTGGGCCACGTGCAGTGTAGGGTTCCGTACTTGCCCGTTACAATATATGGACTGGATTAGAAGGGGGCTTTTTGTTTTATACTCCGTTTTAACCGTCCTCAAGGATATTTTTTAAGTTGGTCGGGCTCGCGCCCTGAAGGCTCCGTATAAACTTAATTTTGAAGGAGAAACTTAACAGCGTAAAAAAATTATTTTCCGCGCATTGGTCTGTAAATTATCTGTATCTGTATGTAGATCCTACAGAATTTTAGGTGCTTACTTTAGCATCATCATCATCATCATACTATCAGCCGATAGATGTTTTTTTTTTTTTCTGGAAACACCGCCTACCTTTCTTCCTTTCACCGTTTCCTCTACCCTAAGGTTGTCTGGAAGAAATCGCTTCTTAGCGATAAGACCGCCTTATTTTGTGCCTCTTGTATTTTATTTCTGTATTTTACTGTTTATGTTTTTGGTGTAAAATAAAGTATATTTGATTGATTGATTGATTGATGTCCACTGCTGGACATAGGCCTACCCTAAAACGGGGGGATTTTCGATAATCACCACGATCGCGGTTGGATGGAAAGTGTGTACTCAGAGGATGCTGCTGCTCATCCTCCGGTAGCTCCCTTAGTCGCCTTATACGACACCCATGGGAAGAAATGGGATGGTGGTATTCTTTGCCAACACCACATGGGCTTTAGCTTCGATACTGATATATAAATGTATTGGAGGAATACAGTAGACTCGCAAATTAGCCGAATATTTGGTTAATTGCGTCACGGCTTAATTTTTTAAAACACTTGTGTTCATACTTGGCCGTTTTGAACGTTGGAACTTGAACTTTAAGGACTACCACATAAAACTGCCACTTACATGAGAACAGTTTTATGATAATAACAACATCGATCGAATTACAATCGTTCTAAAATACTAAACAATAATTACTAACACTATAGTTTACTATAGTGTTAGTATAACTTAACTTTAGTTAAGGCGGTTGCAGAGGGGTCCATTTTATACAAAACTTTGACGCACAATACGAGTAGACGGTATTAATATAAGTAACTTTGTATATATGGAAAAATAGTTTGGAAAATCTAGATGCCGCGTCACAATAATAAAAAATATTGGTCCCAAAATTGACCCCTGCGGAACACCTCTTGTAATATTTACCATATTAGACTTGAATGTTTTTTCGCATCCTTCATCTGTGACGCTAGTTACTTCTTAACTGTTTTCTATTATTTGAATGAATGAATGAATGAAATATACTTTATTTACACCAAACACATAAATACAGTACAGACAATTATTTAAGTAAGATTTAAGTAAATTTAGTGCCTTTCCCCTAACTCCGTAGTATTCAAGTTTATTAATTAATATTTCATGATCTACCATGTCAAAAGCGGAACTAAGATCTAAGAAAACACCAGCTACTTTTTCTTTGCCATTAAGATGTTTTACGACATCGTCAATTAAAGTTCCCACGGCTTCTGATGTACCTACACCTCTCTGGTATCCAAACTGTCTACGGTTCAATACGTCATTAAAATTCAAATGTAAAGTTAGTCTTGATTTAAGAATTTTTTCAAAAATTTTTGACAATGTGGGTAACAAGGATATAGGTCTATAATTTTTTGGGTCAGTTTTTGAATTATTTTTATGCACCGGTAAGATTCGCGCTATTTTTAGTCGTTCAGGAAAGATTTCTTCTTCAATGCATTTGTTATAGAAGTGTGCAAGTGGTTCTGCCAGCAGCTTTATATTTTTTTTAATGACTGTGGTCGGTATCTCATCATAACCAAAAGGTTTCTTGTCTTCCATTTTCTTGACTACTCTTGCCACTTCAGATGCATCCGTAGGTCCACATTCCATATCTCTAAAAACTTTTACTGTATTTTCTTTCAGGAGACTCATCGCAGACCGCATATTACCTGATACAGATTTTTTTCCAAGATCGAAATGTTGAGAAAACGTTTCTACTATTTGTTGTGTGTATTCCGTTTGGAATAATTCCGTATGTAGGTGGCAGATCTAAGTTTGTAGTGGCGATCGTATTAGTCCATATTTATACATTGGATTACGAAGGAACCGAATGAATCCTAACCGTTGTATATTAGTTGTTTCTTTTATTTGCGGATCTACACTCAGACAATATACAGGGTGTTACAAAAATACAAATAAACGTTTAAGGGGGTGGTTAAGACCATCAAACTGAACAATTTTCACTATGGGACCAATATCGCAATAGCGAAAAAAAATCGGATGTTCCACCATCATCATCATCATATCAGCCTATAGATAGACGTCCACTGCTGGACATAGGCATCCCCCAAAATGAGGAGATTTGCCATATTCGTCATGATGCGATGCGTTTGCGATGTTCTATACTAAACTGCACATCTACTCGAGCCAAACGTATGGAACAAAAGATAATTTTTTCGCGAATTAGATTTGGTCCCATAGTTTTCAATTTTTATTTTTACTTCTGTAACACCCTGTATAAATGAGTGGGTGCATCCAAATAGTGGCAAAATTATTTACCTAACCTTGTTCCGATCCCAAGATTCGTCGTAGGTCTATTTTGGATGTGCCCAAAAGCTTGTTTTCTCTTGTTTTTCGGATTGGCTGTTTAAGCGTTGATCGGTTGGCTGAAATGACATTGCTGTGTTTGAGGTGTCTGTTTAGCCAAGCGTTTAGCACTGGACAGTAGATAGAAGATCATTAAATTCAGCCCGACATTTATACTTCACACTCACTCACCACACTTACACATCACAGTCAAACTACAATCAACACGTCTCATACAGCTACAATAGATCTGTCCACAGTAGCTATTTGGTCATCGACCAAGCCCTTATAACCAAAAATAATAAATTTCGTTCTCTGGGTAGTGGGCTCGGTGGCGAAATTGGATAACGCAGTTCCCCGGTTTGAAAAAGTGCGGGTTCAAGTCCCGCCCGAGACAAACTTTTCAATCTTTAATTTGATTTTATAATAAACACGTCTCATGAAATAGTACCATTTATGAAAATATTATCTCCAGTCTCAATTTAATTTCAATCTTTGTTGTTTTTAAATCATAATGTTATGTATCACGGATCAATCAGATCAATACTGCAAACTATTGTTACTTATAAGCTGCGGGTGGGGATGCCTGGAGACTTACAATTCTCAGGTTTACCTTCTGGTTTACCCACGTTAGGCTCCAGTCTCCCTCAAATTGTTGTTTGTATAAAAATACGTGTATTTTCTGTGTATCTGTGTGTTGTATTTAACAATTTGTGGAGAAAATTATTATTATTATTGACTTAACCGTTAAAACGGTAAGACAGACTCATAAGACCTTTATACCCACACACACACACACACACACACACACACACACACACACACACACACACACACACACACACACACACACACACACACACACACACACACACACACACATAAACAGAATACAACTTAATATGCTGACAGTTTTTAAGGGGATGTGATGATCCATACTATAGGGGTCTACATCTACATTATGTCAGCACTTCACATCGTTTTCTAGCGCGCAGCGATCGCCAGTCGATCCCCGTGCGTCCCAATGGAAACACTCATGTTGTAAACACGCCCAATGAAAACACTCTTATTTGTACTATTGTATATTCTGTATTTGTTAGTAGACTTTTTCGTAAGAAAGGGCCTACCGAAAATAAATTTCACAAAATTTTTGATGCAGACCATATTAAACCAAGTGAAATTTTAAAGTTAGCTACCTAATTTTCAAGGCACATTCTTATTTTAAACTTATAGTAAATGTTATATCCGTTTCAAAAATTACTATTGGGTACATAACGGTCTCATCGACAAAGAGTGATTTGTTCCATACAACCTTGAAAAACCTTGGTGGCGTCCGAGGCTAGCGGCCGATGCGACAGACGCACGAGGTCAGCGACTGACGCTATTGCGCAGAGTGTTATCACCGATCGTCATATTCCTGCCCTTATTCTATTTTTTGGGGTCGACGCAATATTTCGTCTTTCTCCATTCTTCTCTTTTAGCTGTAATTTCAGCGCACCCTTTTTTTTTTACATAAGTCGTCTTTTACACAATCCATCAATCTTTTCTTTGGTCGTCCTCTCTTCTTGCAGCCATCGACATATTTATAGTTAGCACTCGTCTTGTAATGTGACACTCATCTCTTCTCATCACATGCCCATACCGCGATAATCGATTACCGCGCAGTTTAGTTTAGATTAATTCGCGTAGTACCCGGTTATTAGTAGTAGTAAAAATAGGATTACCCCATCTCAACCCGTAGTAATGGTCCAATCACGAAGGCTATTATGTTATAATAATAATAAATTGGACACAATTTGTCCAAATTTGTGTGATTCAAACATTTTTCAGCTCCAACTCTACCTAAATTATAGGTTTATCCGAACTGGCAACTTGTAATGAAAAATGCAAAGAATGAAATATCTTGGACATTGTCACACAAATATCTAGTCACATTTAAAGTACCAGAATCTAGCCTGGACATCAGTCCGGGCTAGATTCTGGTTTATGGTGGATTACTATCAACCTGCATGCTTCAATTTCGAGGCATGTATTGTACCTACTGTCCATTACAAGTGGCGACGGGCTCACTCCCCGTCACACTGGACAGAGTTTCGGTACTACTAGTGAAACGTGGATGTTCTGAGGTTTCAGAATATCTCTGACTACCCCCTCGGGGAATATAGTCGTGAGCATATGCTATGCTACTATCAAGTAATAACGGTATTTCAGAAGAAAATACGGCAAGCCGCTTGGCACAGTGGTAGTTAGGACCATTTTTAATGATTTGACCAGTAGTGATTTTTGATTCACCCCTTAGGGGGCGGTTTTTAGGGGGTAGGGGGGTGAACTACTCCTTAAATTCTTAAAAATTACTACCCGTATTGACAATCAGGGAATCATTTTCGCGTAATTTAAGATCGCCGAATTCGAATTTGGAGTAACTCTTATCATCCGAACTTCTATTTAGGATTTCAGATTTACTCCCATAGTAAAAGTGGTTCAGTTTGGTGGCAATAAACCATCCCTGGATATAACGACACGTCGGCCGCTCGCCGCTCTGGCCGCACGTGTCTGTTGCATCGGCCACTAGCTTTCACCTTTATTAAAGTATCTTGTAGGGATGCAGTTGGCATCAGAGTTCATTTAATGTTAGTAGTTTTTGTTTTAGTATTCTACAAATGTTTTTCATAACTTACTTTTATATTTAAATATGACAAAATAAATAATAATATGAAATGCATATGAATATGAACATGTAGCACAAGGAAATTTAATTTTTTCAATAGGTTATAAAATTTAAATTATTCAGAAAGTGTTTACCTTAATGTTGTTGTGTCTTCCACCTGAAATAACATGATAATTCAACAGTATTTAGCGACTTTGTTCAGAATTTGAAGTCGACAGGATAAGAAGAAGAACAGTATTCGATAAGGAAATAATTAGGCAGAAATAATAATTACGGACGGTAGCTATACATAGTGTTTGTACTAACGTAGTTATTTAAGTGTTGCGTCGTTACTAACAAACATAAATTGTATTAATTGTATTGTAATTTATTAGTATGAATTGTGTAATATTTATTGTAATTTGTAAAATGTAATATGGATCAAGTAACCCGAAATAAAAATTATTTTATTTTTATTTATTTTATTTTTATACAGGGTGTTTGGCTAAAGAGTTGTATTACTTTAAGTTTTAAGATTGTTCCCATGATACTGACAAATTTTCCATTCGCAAAAAAACAGTTTTTACTTTTCATACAAACTTTCGATAAGCTGATTGCATTTAGTACGGAAAGTCCAATTTTTTTTTTTGCGAATTTTCTATAGGTTTCTTTGGGAAAGTTGTTCGGTATCATGGGTATAATCACTCTTTAAAGTAATGAAACTGTTTACCCTAAGACCCTGTATAGGGTGTAAAATTAAATGCGTTACATACTTAAGGGAGTACTTCAGACCTTCAAACTGTACAACTTCCCATATGCAACCATATTTGAAATCGCGAAAAAAACAGCTTTTCCATACAAAATTTCAATAGTTTCTCGACCAAAATGTATGAAACAGAAGATTTCTTTTTCGCGATTTAGAAGTTGGTCTCAAAGTAAAAAATGTTCAGTTTGATGGTCTAAAGCACCCCTTTTGGAAACAGAGATGGCAATGGCAGCCCTCGATGAATTTTCTTGGGTTTAGTCATAGAGGATGGCGTAACAGGAGTCACGTGACGCTCTACGGGTTTAGTTTATTATCTTTCCTTACTTACTTACCTTACTTGCTCTTCCGTCTTAGACACTACCGAGAACAGACGTCTCGTCCATTTAAATAAATAATTATAAATCACCGCAGATAGTAAACTGTGCTCTAATCTCTTAGCTATTACCGATACATTAGTGTGTGCGCGTGCAGTGGACATAGGTGAGTGAAATATCGGCAAGTGCAGCGTCCAGTGGCGGACCCCGCGCCAAACCTCCCTCTCACCGCTACGATAAGAGATAGTTGTTATTTTATTCTCGCTCCAACCGCGACTGCTACGACCTGCTACGCGGTGACGCACTCCTCCTGCCCCACCAGTTTGCAGTGCTACGAGCTACGCTACGGAGTGTGAACACTGTGCTACGAAAGTAAACAGCAAGTACCTAAATATACTACACTGTGTCAGTTGGCGGAATAGAAGTGCGCGTGCGCATATTATTCGTGTTTATTTTCTCCTGGTACTCGACATGGATAGATCGCTCTCGGACTCGAATATTTCTGATCACAATGATCGTACACCGCCTAACTTTTTAAGGAGGAATAAAAGGGGCAGAGAATATGAGTATGAGTCGGATTTACGCGGTTTTAAGGATGAAATGAGAGCGTTTATATCATCATTAATGTCAGCGCAACATGATGAATTAAAAAAAATTTATCCTACACTTATGGAAATTAAAAATACTAACAGTAACATTGAGAACTCGGTGGCTTTTCTAACAACACAGAATGAAGAACTACAGAAAAAGCTGCAACAGCTAGAAGTACAAACCAAAAAGGATCAAGACTATATTAATATATTGGAGGATAAAGTTGAGGACCTACAGCGTGGAAGCCGTAAGGCTAATATAGAAATAAAAAACGCTCCAAAAATCAATAAAGAATCCAAAGATGATCTTATAAAATTGGTTGTGAACCTGGCACAGGCAATAGAGTACAATTTCGACAAAACAGACATTTCTGATATATATAGAGTGAAAAATAGAAGGGACGACACCAAAAGTGGCCCGATTATAGTCGAGATGACGTCAACTATTAAAAAAACAGAATTTTTGAGAATGACTAAAGCATTTAATATTAGACACAAGGAAAAAATCTGTGCTAAACACTTAGGCTTTACAACTAATGAATATACTCCAATATTTATCTCCGAACAGCTGACTGCAAGAGGGGCACGCCTACACTTTCTTGCACGAGATCTGGCCAAATCGAAATCGTACAAATTCTGCTGGTCTGCCTACGGAAAGGTATATGTGAGAAAAGATGAAAATTCTCCTATCATTATGATTAAAACTGAGTCTCAAATAACCAACCTGATGCATCTAGACTGACTATATTATGTAGCTACCGACCGAGATTCCAGTCACTTCTCTATTTATCTTTTTTTATTATTTTTGTTTTCTGCAACTAAGCTATTTGTAACAAGCTCTTACTATAATTTATATTTTATACCTATAATGCGCACTGCCACACATGTGATCAAAACAATTATACTATATCTCACATATTATACAAACACATATATAATGACAAACCACTCTTTTTTGAATACTCACACAACACCAATCATACAGCTATGGGCACATGCACACTTCAACCACAAACTAACAAAACCTCAAAACATGGCACTATATATTTTAATAAAACACAAGATTTTCGACCCTGACAGTTATGGATAGCTCTTTAAAAGTATTAAATGAAATAGACAACACAGAGATGGCATATGTCTTTGACTGCAAACCTGAAGAATTTTCTAGATTACTCAGAGTTCAAAATAATGATTTCACTATTATATCTCAGAATATCCGAAGCATTTATTCAAATTTACACGACTTACAATTAAATCTTTTACAACTAAAATCTGATACTGACCTTATGATCCTTAGCGAATGCAGACTGAATCCTGACAAAAACATACCTCAAATAAATAATTATACATCATACCAAACCACGAATCACCTCAATAAAGCTGATGGAGTAGTCGCCTACATTAAAAATACCCAGAAAGCTAGGGTTAAGGAAGTAGTGCTTACGCACGCATCGTGTCTACAAATATGTGTATCCGAATTTATAATCCTGGGAATTTATCGCTCACCCTCTAAAACTCATGCGGACGACTTTCTAAGTTCACTTAATGATTACCTGAACATCATAAAATCCTATAAAAATATAATTATTACTGGAGACATAAATATTAATTTAATATATAAGCATGACGAGAAATCCCATGAACGCTCAAATAGACTTAATTACCTTAACATGTTGGCAATGCACGGACTGCTTCCAGGACACTCACTACCTACGAGAGGTAATAGCTGTCTCGATCACTTTATAGTAAAACTAAAGTCTGAAATTAAAAAAGCCACAATTGCTGTTATTAGTACAACTATAACTGACCATTTTACGATTTTCCTCAAAATATCAAATTATTCTAATGTTAACCAAAATTATAAAAGTAAAGTAACTATTAACCATGAGAAAGCAACTTAACACCTAATAACTAGTGGTTTTACCGATTTAATAACAATAAATAATCCAAATTTTCTTACTGATTGCCTGATTACAAATCTACAACAAAGTTTGAAAGCCAATACTACTACAACTGTTATACCTAATAAAAATAGAATTATCAAACCCTGGATGACCCTAGGTGTGTTGCGATGCATACGCAACCGCAACAACATGCAGAAAAAACTAAAAATAGATCCAAGTAACGAAATACTACAAATAACCTACAGAAGATACCGAAATCACTGCAACGCCCTCATCAAAAAATTAAAACGAAAATATGACCAAGAATAATTATCTAAGGCTCATAAAAACCCAAAAAAAATATGGAATATAATAAATAATGTTACAAATCGCAAACCAACTAAATCACAGAACATAGAACTACTACAAGCAGCGAACACGCCTAAAGAATCTGTTGATAAAGTGAATGGTTACTTTGCTAACGTCGGTAAACTTCTGGCTGATGATATTTTGACGCGACGCGCCAATCTACATAGTGTTATTCCAGACGAAGTAACTAATTCTGCAGTCTCGTCTTTTGTCCTCTACGATACCGACCCCGGGGAGGTTCACGCCGTATTAATGAGTCTAAAAACTGACAGCGCTCCTGGCTGGGACAATGTGCCAACAAATTTCCTAAAAACTGCATATAAACTGGTCGTTCCAATCATAACTCATTTGGTAAATCTGTGCTTCAAACATGGTGTATTTCCTGAAAAACTGAAACATGCTGTTATAACGCCTGTGCATAAGTCTGGGGACGGAACTGATCCTTCGAACTATAGACCCATCTCCGTTCTCCCTGCAATCTCCAAAATTCTGGAAAAATTAATAAATTCTCGGGTACTTAGGTACTTAACTAAATTTAATTTTCTTTCATCCTCACAATTTGGATTTCGACAGGGAATGTCGACGGAGGATGCGGTTTTGGCCCTTTCTTCCACTATCATAGACAAAGTTGACAACGGAAACAAATGTCTAGCGGTCTTCCTTGATCTTAAGAAGGCGTTTGACACAGTGTGTGTCCCCATACTTCTGCACAGGCTTGAAGACATTGGTATAAGAGGAGTACCTCTTGAGCTTTTCAAAGACTATCTCCACCAACGAAAACAAATGGTCAAAATAGGGGAAGTAATTAGTGCGGAAGCTACCATCGCTTACGGTGTCCCTCAAGGGAGCGTCCTTGGCCCGACGCTGTTCCTTGTTTATATTAACACACTTTGCAATATGAAAATTCAAGGGGGACACATTTTCTCATACGCCGACGATACCGCTATTGTTTTCTCAGGGAAAACATGGGACAGCGTAAGGCGCTTAGCAGAGAGTGGCTTGATGAATGTGGCTTCCTGGCTAAATACAAATCTCTTAACATTAAATGCGCTAAAAACAAACTATATCTGTTTCACAATTTATGAACGTACTCAGCCTTCAGATGACTTTGAAATTAAAATTCATCAATGTAACCCTGGCTGCTGCTGCGTTAAAATAAACAGAGTAAAATATGTGAAGTATCTGGGCATAATGGTAGACCAACGACTATCCTGGCACATACACACCGAACACACCATGGCTAGAGTTCGAAAACTTATATGGACATTCAAAGCTTTAAGATACATAGCAACCAAAAGTCTTTTACTCCAAATCTATGTCTCACTAACGCAATCAGTGTTATCGTACTGCTTACCAATCTGGGGCGGTGCAACCAAAACGAAATTTCTGGAATTAGAGAGGGCACAAAGATCACTCCTGAAAGTAATGTTATTTAAACCCTTTAGATTTCCAACTGAGAGTCTCTTCTTAACATGTGACCTACTTACTGTAAGAAAGCTTTACGTACTACACCTTATTCTAAAAAAACACAAATCTCTCCCCTATAATGCAGAAATACTTAAAAAGAGAAGAAAAAATGATGTAGCGCCTTTGGTTTCATTTAAAACGCACTTCGCCAAGAGACAATACAAAAGACAGTCAGCCCACTTATATAATCATCTAAATAAAGAACTAAACATTTACCCACAAATATATTTTGACTGCAAAAAGACACTTACTACTTGGCTAAAGACAAAAACTTACCACGAAATTGAGTCAATTGTTCAAACGATGCTGTAAAACATAGCTAGAATAATAAACAGCTAACTAAATATATATGTGACTAAATAACTATGTAACTATAATGCACTATACTATATAAATAAATAACACACACTCACTCACTCACACCTATATACTACTGCGCACACTCACCATTATCTTGCTTGTACCGTTTTCAAAATTATTTTCTAACATAACTATGTAAACTTAAACTTAACATCTGTCTTTAAGTATTATTATTTCTATTTGTTTTTCTTTTGTTCCATTTTAGTATTTATTAACTTGATCTACTATTCGTAATAGTTATAGAAGAGCGGAATATCCCCACACAAGCAATTTTTTTGCTAAAAAGGAGATTCCATCACCTGATTTGTGTCGTAGATTAAGTTACTGAAATAAAAACTTTTTACTTTATACTTTTACTTTTACTTTACTTACCTACTTTATTTTAGTCGGGGGTTTTAGAAAAAATTTAATTATTTTTCGATTACCTACAACGTTTGGAAGACAACGTCAACAACCCTTTACTGCTAGATCCGTTTCAGCCCTGATCTTCCTCCACCTCACCCTTTCTGGCACCTGCATGACAGGAATCTCAGCGGGTTATCGGCACTGATTCCTTGGTTGAGGTCACCTGTGTCAGCCCCTGCTGGCTCAAAAATCAGTAACGTGCAATTTATTTGCGACCTTTTGCGATGTTTTAAATTACTGGCGTATTAGGTAACATTGGTACATTTATATCTCCGGAAACTATAAAATTTCTATTATGGGAAATATTTGAAAAGGTAGCATTTAGTGAATTTAAAAGTTTGGTTATGTCCTTTTTGATGATATACTGCCGTAGAATTATTTCCTTGTTTTTTTTTTACTTAGAAGCAATTTGTATCTCTGAATAAAGGCTCCTCTACTGTTACGTCAAGACTTTTACGTACTTAAAGAACTATTTGTTTTGTAAGAAGTGTAGCCCTCAATGTCCGGAATATAACTAGTGCTAAAAAGCCAGAATTCAGTCAGC
Source organism: Agonopterix arenella (assembly GCA_927399405.1). Taxonomy (NCBI): domain Eukaryota; kingdom Metazoa; phylum Arthropoda; class Insecta; order Lepidoptera; family Depressariidae; genus Agonopterix; species Agonopterix arenella. Next base: position 18,478,571 of record OV656702.1, read on the forward strand.
AGCGTAATGATATCCCAGTCAATGTTTGTTCTAGCAAGAATAGTGTAAAAACCTCTAATTCGTCATACTTCTTATGTTTTGATTCAACATTTTTAGAGAATTGTTGAGATTCAGATACGACGGAGAACAATTTTCCAAGTCACATGAATAAGAGTCTGATATGATTGATTGGGTCAATGTTTTGCATATTGATTAGTGTTATCGAAAAAAACTAGCTTGTTCAAGTGACACAGCTTTAGTTGCACGAATTGGTATTATTCCTTGCTCACTCAATATTATAATAAAAGTTAAAAGTATCTTACCTACGTACGTACGTACCTTTCTAACATTTGTAAAATAGGTAAGAGAATTTTGTTATATTTAGGATGTAATAGACTGTAGTAAAGATCAGAGGTGTATGGTGTGAGTAATACTAATAGAGATTGACATATACATTAATAAAACAAGTATGACCCTCGTAAACGTAAATATTAGAAAATTCATTAAAATTATAAAGGAGAAAATTTTTGAGAGGATAGGATAAAGACAGAGTTGAATATCTTAGATATGTTGGCACAAAAAAAATCAATATCTAATTAGTTTCCAAAATTTTTTATTTGGATGCTAGGTTGACGTAAAATATTTTGCCATTAGCATGAACAAGAGTCGTCTTTCCATGGCTCCAGACTAATTGGTTTAGCTATTTTCTCGCAGTCGTCAATTTCATTCCTGTAATATAAAAATAAATTTATATATTACTAATAAAACGTTGATCTACCCTAATATAAATTGTCCAGCAGTTTACCCAGGACCAGGTCTCTCTAAGGGTCTAGGTTGAATCTTGGTGACATTGTCCCCAACAGAGCATAAAAGTCCAGCAACTGACGCTTTTCTAATCTCCTTTAGTTGTTCTGTAAATTAAAAGGAATGTTTATATTATATTGGTTAGTTCGTTTGGTTTTACACGAATGCAATTTGCTTATGCTTTAATCATAATTTCTTCAAATGAAATTACAATCCTACAGAGATTAATAAAACTTAATTTGTAGTTGAACACTTGAAGTTGTAGTACATTGTTCTCTGAAGAAAGGATACTTTTCGAAGTTTGTGCTTTATTCCGTTTAAATGATAAGGCCATATGCAACGATCACCGTTAATTTAGCTTATGCAAAATAGAAATAGCATATTCTTCTAATATACGTCACCTTCAGTAAAAGCATAAGGTCTGTCTTTTCTCTCGTACCAATGCCGGTCACTGATCATGATTCTTTTCAACTGATCAGCGAATATACAGTACAAAGTAGGTGGTACAATTCCACCAACAATAGCCCTTTCCATCCAGATTCCCGCCATGAGTTCTACGTCCCGCACGTGTTTGTATGTCGATTGTAGCAGTTCTATTCTCTAAAATTTGTACGATTATTATAATTATTGTTATAATATCATCTTTTATTTGAATTAAAATTTTCATGGAGCCAGATGGGGTGATAAGATTAATTACATAAAAAGAGCAATCATGTTTCTGGGTGAGAAAGGCATTTGGACAGATTAGGATTTATTTCTATTATGGATGAACAAACAGCTGTAATAGATTCCTACATCGATGAATTCACAACGAGATAAAATATATATCTATATATATATATATATATATAAAAGAAAGTCGTGTTAGTTACACTATTTATAACTCAAGAACGGCTGAACCAATTTGGCTGAAAATTTGTAGGGAGGTAGCTAAGAACCAGGAGAAGGACATAGAATACTTATTTACTTACTTACTTACATTTAGAAATACTTTTTATCCCATTTTTTTTTTTGCCTCTAAGGCGGAACAAAGTTCGCGGGGTCAGCTAGTAAAGAATAAATATAAAAAAAAATTGTACGGAGATAAATTGGGCAGAACAAAGGTAGGGCCAAGAAAGGTTATGAACTACATGGTTGTTTTAAAAATATAGGATTACCTCTTCATCAATTACATCACGTAAGTCCTCAAATGTTTTGTATGTTTTCCCAGAGCAATGCTTCCTGTAGTCAACGTATGGTTTGAAGCCGAAGAATCTACTTTTGATATTATCTGCCATCAATATGTCGTGCATTCGAAACATGGAAGGAAAGGCTTGATTGCCCAACTATGAAGAAACAAACAGTAATTAGATATGCATGTCTATCGTTATTGTTTGAGATAACTTTGTATCGACAAGGTTTTAAAAGTAAACAAGGTTTAAGAAGAGAGTTCCTAAAATGGTATATTTCTAATAGAGGTAATCCAAAGTTAAAACATGGGGATATTATTCGAAGCGGGCTCCATACAAACGAATTCTGGTTATATTTTCAATATTTACCAAAAAGTCAGTAAAATTTTTCAGAAACAATCTAGAAACTAATATCTATGCTTCTAAGTATCAGATCTTCATTAACTTTATTTGGTTCGTATTGAAAATATAACCAGAGTTCGTTTGTATGAAGCGCGCTCCGAATTATATCCTCCGAATTTGGTCTTGTTGGTTGTTTATAAACATTTTTGGACTCACGTCTGGATCAATAACAAGGTCATTGGCCTTGGCAGCGGGTTGTCTGAACAGACCCCTGGTCACACCTACGATGTTGTTATCGTTGGCCAACCATCCAGTCCTCAAGGTGGTGTTGAGGGTCGGGAAGCTCTTGTAGTGGTTACCGTCTTCGTCGTACAACCTGTAATTAAAGTAATGTCAAGATGATTTGATCAATTGCAAAATCTTTGCATGTGCGCTTAGTTCGCAAACTGAATATTAAACTGTAGTCTTTGTACAGGTTAATTGCTTTTCTCCCATAGTTTGGACGTTACTACTTTACTTTACTCTTCCTGGTAGCATAATTAAATTCAATAGAAGATATATATTTTTTAGTAAATAAATTTCATGTATCAAAATAGTAAAAAGTTCTTGGTTGAAAGTTGTGCTAGTCGACGATTAGAATGCATATTTAAAGATTCCCGATTCTAAAAATGTATATTGTATTTAGGAGGAAAACCCTAGTGTAGACCGCGTTACCATACCGGATCACTATGATAGAACATGAACGGAATATAACATAACATAAATATACTATTATTACTGAACAATAATTTAAGATATATTGGAGCTTTTTAACTTCTACATTATTATCTTATTACTTTTGATTCGTTTTCTATTATGTAAGTAAATATAAAGTAAGTAGTTTATTGCTTCTGATCAATTTCGGCCACGGCGACTGTTTCAACTCCGTTGTTAGCGTTGATGGGGCTCTCATGTGGCTAACTTAGCCGATCTTCTAGAAGAAGATCCTCGCACATATCTATCTATAATGTCACGCCTCTTTCCCAGTGGGGTACTTACTACGATCCTTACATAATTCTTTTGCCTCATGCGCATCCATACATCTCTTCATACATGCCATCGCACATAGCGGGCACGTAAGCACGTCATTCTCATAGCGATATTGTATAGCCGCTGTTGGTCGGGCTTTCAATTCATCACGTTTGAAATCTAGTTGTGATCGCCTACTTGCTTGCGGTTAATTATTCATTTAATCAAATATTCTAATACAAATAATACTTACTTTAATACTCCTTGAACTATAGTGTGTGCCCATCGTATGCCATAAGTGAATTCTGGACTTACTTGTGGCAAAACGTTTTTGTCATATACATCTCTGTATCCAGTATAGGCAGATATTATTTTGTCCTTCAACAAATTTGCTTTACCTGAAAATTCGTTACAAATTTATAATAATAATATTATATTATATAATATTATATTATATTATATTATATTATATTATATTATATTATATTATATATATAATATTATATTATAATAATATTTTGTTCATCGTTTTGCTTGGCATAGCGTTGCAGATAAATGTATCATATCGCTATACCTTGAATCCTATATACAGGGTGGAAAGTTAAACACTCCTAAAGTTAAGGCCTCTTAAGAACGTTTTTTTGTAGCTATAATGCTTCTGGTAGCTGCCCTTTGTGTCCCATCTTAACTTTCCGCCCTGTATATTCTTTCTTGAATGGGTAAGTTGATTATCATAGGTATGTTATACAATAAACCATTTAGATCAAAAGTTTTGAAGTACTTACCCATCAAAAGAGCCATAAACTCGTAGTAAAAAACTTGAGTTTCTAGACCAATGTTGATTTCTCTAGCAGTATAATATATTTTGTCATCGTCCCAGCAAGGATTTAATTCCTTCAGTTTTTTGGCGAGAAGGTTATGCTGTCTGAAGTACCACATGTACCCTAAACTCATCCCTAGTAAGGAATTAACCGTTATGTCAGCTGAAAGATTGAAAATGTTGTCCTTAGGCATTCATTTGACGAGGTAAACTAAATTAAAGCAGCATATTTTGTCTCCGCTCATAGTCCCATAGCCAAACAATTTGGACCTTTGATAATATTAATTTTTACAGAGTGGATAGACAACATTAATTCTGTGCTAATTTCAAAATGTTAGAAAAAATTTACATGTGCAATTGTGCATTAAGAACAGCTTAGGTATTTCCTAATATTTCGTGTTTTTCGAAGAATATTTTCTAGGAAAAAAAATTGAGTTCCGTAGTTAGTCATTCATTACATCAAAAGCTTAATCTGACATAGCCTAAACATAAATAACAAATCTTCAGGACCACAAAAGGCGACGGCGACCGCTGCAGGATTTTATTTGATTTCTCCTACACTGCCTACAGCAGCGTTGGTTATTAATTTTAAGTAAAAGTAACTATAAGAAGCTATATTGTCAAAGAGTTTCAGATTTTTTACTCCAGTATTTTAGAAGTTAGAGGGGACGCCCTATTTTTGACTTTGAGCGCAGATATCTCGAGAATCATTAAAACGATTTAGTTTTTATCATTCGAAATATTTAAAAAAAAAAAAATTTCCCTTTCGTTGTATGGAAAAATGTTGGGTCGAAAAAAATTGATTTATCATTATTACAACATTTCTGTTTTTGCGTTACTGTTATCAGTCTTCATGCCAAATTTCGATTCAATTATTGCAAAAATGAGCGAGGTATAGTGGCGAGGCATAAGGACAGACAGATAGACAGAATGGACGAAAGTATAAGGGTTCTTTGTTTGACTAACTTTGTTTGGAACCCTAAAAAGCAATCCGAAGGTATTCCGCAAGGTTATATTCGAGGCCGCATTGTATTCATGTTTGTCACATTATACTCACAAACGTTGTGGCATCGTGTCTCATGTGGTGCTACGTTCAGACGACATTCATCACTGGGAGCCGCTGGAGGCCATTGGTTACCAGCATACATCTCGTACTTGAGTTGTCCATCTTTACCTTGATTTTTCCTTTCTAAAGCTAATTTATCTGTATTTCCGTAAATGTACGAATGGTCTAGCAATGGCGTAGTTGAGCTTATCTAAAATCAAGAGAAAAAGTTTTGTTTTTATCCACAGAATAGAGTCAATAAAAGCTGTAATATTGTTTGTTTGCGAAAACTAAGCACTGCAGCAGTAATCACAAAAATAAATGATACTCTGATTTTTGAGTTATGGAATGTCTGGAATAGATTATGATTATGAACTTACTCTTGTCTCAGGCAAAGTGTTATTTGGAACACAACCAGTGTTTTGGTAAGAGATTGGTAGAGACAGGTTCATGCAGCGTATACCAGAGAATCTGTGAACGGGATCGTCAGCAGGAATATCCAACTTGAGACATTTTGGGTTTTTCTGTTCAATGACCTCGGGGGGATCGTCACAACATGAGACAGTCGATAACAAGTTGTTTTCTGTAAAACCACAATCCCATCAAAAACATTTTATATAAAAAAGTGACCAAGACTCACAATCCTTTTTACTATTAAAAAAGTGAAAGCAAAGTCTTGAGTTTTGAACATTATAATAAACCTAAAAGATTATTGTCGGCTGGGATAGAATACCCACAGTTCTTGTTAAAATATGTTGCAAGTCTCTGATACCCTGTATCAACAAATATAATTATATGTAATCTCTCTATTACAACCGGTACTTTTTCAAGGGCTTTTTAAAAATCTATTGTACATCCTATCTATAAGAGTGGGGAGAGGGAGTGTGTCACCAATTATAGGCCGATTTCTGTCTTAACAATTCTATCAAACATTCTGGAAACATCTTAAATAAGCGTCTGACTAAATTGTTAGAGAAATTTTACATCCTAGCTTTAAATCAATTTCGATTCCAAGATATAAATCCACGGAGGATGCTGTTAGTGATCTCACTAACTTCATCGCTGACACTATTGACAGTGGAAATAAGTGCATTGTCATCTTCTTCGATTTATCAAAAGCCTTTGACACAGTCTCTGTTTCCATTCTTTTATCTAAGCTGGAGGCCGCTGGTGTCAGTGGTCTTGTTCATAAAATCCAAAGATTTTATGAACAAGATCCAAAGATTTTTTTTGAAGACTACCTGCGTAATCGCACTCAATGTGTAAAAATCGATGAGCATATTAATGAGGAGAAAACTTTTTCTTATGGCGTTCCCCAAAGAAGCATTCTGGGCCCTACATTATTTCTCATCTATATCAATGACCTGTGTATGCAAAAATTTGAGAACTGTAAAACAATTGTTTATGCTGTTGATACCACTCTACTGGTTCGTGGCAGAAATTGATCAAAGGCTCGTCTAAATGGTGAAATGGCACTGTCATCTGTCTCTTTTTGGCTTTCTCGAAACCTGCTTACCCTAAATATCAGTAAAACTAATTGTGTAACCTTCTCGTCTACCAAATTAGCTCAACCCCTGGGGGTTGAGCTAATTTGGAGTGGGTCTGGACCCACTCCAAATTAAACTCTACTCCTACGATCGCCTAAAATCCTACTGCTCTTGCCTTTTTGTGTTTCGTGTCTCATCTACCAAATATCTCAGAGTTTACATTGACAGTTTCCTTAACTGGTCTAAACACATCACATTATGTCACAGGACATGTTAGAAAGCTCATTTTTTTTTAAACGTCTCCGATCATCTGCGTGCTTCGAAACCCTAATGATGTTTTATTTTGCACTCGCTCAATCTCCTACTGTATATCCTGCTGGGATGGTACCCTCGAATTAACTATGCTTCATCTTGAAAGGGCCCAACGAGCCATACCAAAAGTACTCCTGAATAAACCCAGATTTCTGACCTCCAACCTTTACGCCATTTGTAAAGTCTTGAATGTACGCCAGCTCTTCGTACTTCTTAAGACACTTCGCCTAAATATTTCACTCCCTTATAATAAAAACCTTCTCGTAAATAGATGTAGGAAAGACTTAGGGTGAAGCCAAACGATTGTTATTTTGGTTACAGTTTAAAAGTCCAATTAATAATTACTCCCTACCCCGCCTAACAAAACTCCGTAAAATGACTGGGCTAGAAGTTTGCATATTAATAAAATCGAAAGTAGCAAGGATATAAATATGAAATTAAGTACATTTTATAAGAGTGAAAATTTGAGCCCACAGGTACTATCCAGACCGAAGTCATAAGCGCTCAAAAATACGCCGAATCTCTTCAAGAAAACGTACAGCGGTGCGCTGTTTTTTTGGCTCGACTTGGCGGGGGCACTACCGCGCCCCCAGATATGCATATGCTCTAACTATGATACAAAGACGGTAAGCAGAAATTTTATACGTTCGGAAAAATTTGTATCTCTTTCCCAAAAACAGTGACGTTCTTAATCACAATACAAGAAATAAAAATAAATTAGTATTCCCACATTTTCGACTCAGTAAGGTCAACACATCTTTCATGGGGCACTGTATACGCTATTATAATAAGAAACCAGAGGATATTCTAAACTTGCCAGACAAAAAGTTTAAGTCCCATGTTAAACAAGTCCTCTGTAAAAAGGCTACTATAAACTCGATGACTATTTGAATGACCAGAATGTCTGGTCTTGACAATGCAATATTGTATTTTAATTGTAATTTGTATATTTTGTTTTGTTTAAAAGATGTGTGTTGTAGAGTTTCTGGCCGCATTTTCTCTCAACGGAACACCTTCCGACGCGGTGGTAGAGTCAAAAAAATGACGTCAAAAAGCTATCTATGTGATATTATTTTGAATAAAAAATTTTTGATTTTTGATTTTGAGCAAAGCTGGCCGCAAGTAAGCATTTTGAAATATTTATTAAAAAATAAATTGTTTTATGCATATCCGTCGGCTGAAGGTTCTTCGCGCTTGTCACTTCCGTAATCTGGTCACAAGAAATTCTCCTCGTTCCCTTTGTGACCCGACTCTCCTGCTCACATTCAATAGATTGCATAACTTCGTTCATTACCTTTACGTGACCGGCTCGGTCAAAACATCGTTCAGTCCTAGTTACAACTTCATCTTTTTATAAAAATGTTATATTTAACTAACTCGTGTCCATAGGGAAATTGGTGTCGGAAGTGAAGTACAGCCACAACATCGGCACGAGGTGGGTCATGGTGCGGTCAGATATGCGACCGTCGAAGAGCATCTTCATGCGCGCTGCGCGACCGTTGGGCAATGGCTCACCACATTGCGACTTCCTATGAGTTTTGTCTGAGGATTATAAAAAATATGGAATATGAAGGAGAAAAGAGGTATTTTTAACCGACTTAAAAAAAGGAGGTTTCTCAATTCGACCGTATATATATTTTTTTTTATGTGTGTTCGCGGATAACTTCGTCGTTTATCGTAATAAACAAAATTTTAACAAAAAATTAAAACCGCCTTCAAAAAAACTAAAAAGTTAAAAAATAATATTGCAGCCGATGACTTTTTCGTTCGCATCATAAGAACATTAATTTGTTTCATAGAAGTCGGTGTCAAGCCAAGCAAAAAAGCGAATGCAAGCCCTGTCGCAAAGTGTACCGACTTGACAGCGACTTCGATAAAACAAATTAATGTTCTTATGATGCGAACGAAAAAGTCATCGGCTGCAATATTATTTTTTAATTTTTTTTTATACTCACACGTTCAAATCGCACCGATCAATCGAGCAATCGAGATTACATACACATCAGTATTTTGAAACTATGAGATTCAAAAATAGCCCTTCTGGCCATGAATAAGCAAAACAGGGCGGTTATACTTAACCATGCGGGCACAGGCAGATTGGTGGAGTCAATTTAGTGTTCAAGTTTCTGTTAGAGAAACTTCGATACAATCCAGAATCCATCCTGCAGTGCCCTTATTCAACGGGTTCCCGGTACTTTCACCAGGTCATCGGTCAACCGCTTATCCGCTTGATATGTGTAGCAAAAAAAAGCATACATCCGTCGTCATACTCGGCCGGCAGCATCCGACGCGGCGGCGTGCGCGCTGCTCCCATGTTTGGTTTCTTCAGGTTGTTGCACGAACCGTCCAGCCTTCTCATTTCTCTCTCATCGCATTCTTCTATTTCTATCGTGCACCATCTGGTAAAGAGAGAAACCGTTTGTCAAATTTGAAATCAGTTCTATGTTGTTTTTTTGTTAAATAAGAATCAAAATTGCATTTAGTATCGGTCTATTGACAGGCTTTTTTCTCAGAATAAGACTAAGCGAACTGATGTTTGGATTTTGTCTTCAATAATACAACGTAAGAATCCCTTAGTCACCATTCACCTACGTTATGGCACCAATCTAAAGAATCAATGAATCAATCAATTATACTTTATTTGACACCAAAAAAACAGAGTATACAGAGAGCAAACAATCAGGAAATACAAAAGGCACAAGAACAGGCGGTCTTATCGCTAAAAAGCTATTTCTTCCAGACAACCTTAGGGTAAAGGAAATAGTGAAAGAAGATTGGTAGGCGGTGTAGATCATAATAACACAATATAGATAACATACACAAATTTTAATAATGTTATACAAATACAAACATACTGTATTATAAAAATATATGTATAATATAAATACCTATTACGAATACATATTCATACCTACAAATACATATCATTATTTTTATTATTTGGTTATAAGGGCTTGGTCAATGACCAAATAGCTACTGCGACCTAGATAGATCTATTGTAGCTGTCACCCTAGACCTAAAGGTCATTTCCTAGGCCCACGGACTTCATGAACCGTGTTATGCTTTTGGAGGGGAGGTCCCTGATGTCAGTAGGTGTTATTATGTATCCACCTAGATGGCGACTCCTGCTGTGAATGAGCACTTCGCATTCGCAGAGGAGATGTATGGGCGTTTCCTCTGCTTCACAGCAAAATCTGCAAGTGGGTGAGTCTACAAGCCCCATTCTGTGAAGGTGTTTGTTTAACTTGCAGTGTCCTGTTAAGGCTCGTACTACTCGTACGCTCGTACCTTAAGTCGTTGCGGTTTGAATTGATGGCATCTGAGGTATGTCTGTTTGAAAAGCCGGTCACAAGTTCTTTCGCATGCCTCAGTCCTGGTGTATCCGACCAGAGCTTACGGCTTTGGTCCACGGCCCATTCCTTTAGCACACGTCTAGAGGTGTTGCGGGAGATGCCGCAATAAGGCTCGGGGCCTATGGCGTCCTCTTCCGCCCCTCTTCGTGCCAGCTCGTCAGCAGCCTCATTTCCATCAATACCGCAGTGTCCGGGCACCCAGCCTAGGGTGACAGAGTTTGTCCGTCCTAGCTGGTTGAGTGCTCGGGCACATTCTAATGTTAGTTTCGACTCTATTTCATCAGATCCTAGCGCTTTTAGAGCAGCCTGGCTATCTGATAAAATAACAATATGTTTCCCCTTTGGGCATCTTTTCAGATTCTCGTGTACGCAATCTATGATAGCGTACATTTCAGTCTGGAATACTGTGGCATGCTGTCCAAGGTGAATCGCCTTTTTAATTCCTGGATTGCCGCCACATATTCCAGCTCCAGCACGGTTGTCCTTCCTGGAGCCATCTGTAAACCAGACGACATCTCCAGCGCTGAAGGATTGTGGGGTATTCCCGTTCCAGTCCTCTCTTTGGGGTAGGATTACCTTGTATAACCTGTTGAAGTTATATTCTTTGTTCATGGTGTCTGAATGTGGTGGTGGTGAATTGTTAAGAGAGTTTCATGTAACCCTCTCATAACAGAGGACTTCCATTTGGAATCTCCTCGTTCCAAGGCTCGGAGCATTGCAATTTTTGCCTCTTTCTGCACATGGATGTGTAGTGGAGGCAAACCTAATATTGCCTCCATAGCAGCCGTGGGTGTAGATTTCATTGCCCCCGTTGCTATTCTGCATACTAATCCTTGTAGGCTATTTAGGGTGTTTACACACTTCGCTTGTTCGGTTTTCTTATGCCAGGCTACACTGCAGTAGGATACCATAGGCCTCACTATCGCAGTGTAGATCCACATAACCGAACTCGGTTTCAGGCCCCATCTGGAGCCCGCTAAGCGACAGCATGTCCCTAGTCCTATTTTTGCCTTTCGCACAATGTGGTCCAGGTGTTGGTTCCAAGTGAGTTTTTGGTCTAGAATTACTCCTAGATATTTAACCTCCTTGGAAAACGGTATAGATTTGTTGAAGAGTGTTGGAGGTCTAAGGCGCTCCAATTTTCGCCTTCTTGTGAAGGGTACTATAACCGTTTTATCGGCATTTACTGAAAGACCGAAGTTCTTGCACCACCTTTCTATCTTGTGTAGTGCTGTCTGCATGAGACTGGATATAGTGCTGGGACATGGGCCCACAATCATCACTACCAGGTCATCAGCATACCCTTGAGTATCTAGGTAGGCGTTGTTAAGGTCCCACAGGAGGCAGTCCACCACCACCGACCAGGCCAGAGGTGAGAGCACTCCCCCCTGCGGACAGCCTTTGGATACCTTTACCTCTAGGGTTTTACCTAGAAGTGAGGTCCTGACTGTTCTTGTCGTTAACATTGCCTCAATCCACTTTTTGGTAGTGGAGTCGACATTTCGATCATCCATACATTTTAGTATGATTTCAGTAGAGGTATTGTCAAATGCACCCTCTATGTCCAGAAAGGCACAGAGTGCAATCTCCTGATCGTCGAGGGCTTTTTCCACTCTGTCGACCAGTTCTAGCAGAGCACTTTCTGTGGATTTGCCTTTCTGGTACGCATGTTGCCTGAAGTGCAATGGCCTACCTTTGAGGTAGGTCTCCCTAATATGCAGGTTTATTACCTTTTCCATGGTTTTTAGAAGGAAAGAGGTAAGACTAATTGGTCTATAAGATTTGGGTTGTGATTTATCTTTATCCCCAGCTTTGGGAATAAAGGTAACCCTAACCTTAGTCCATTTCTGTGGTAGGTATCCCCAAGCAAAGCTCGTTCTAAAGATTTTAACTACCAGTGGTTGGATGATCTCTCTTCCTTGCTGTAGGAGAGCAGGGAAGATCTCATCTTCTCCGCCAGTCTTGAATGGTTTGAAGCTATTTATAGCCCATTTGACTCGGTCGGGTTTAAAGACCAGTGCCGACATACGCCAGTCTTCAATCCTTGGTTTGGATTTAGTCCCGCTTTGTGAAGGTGGCTCGGCTCCTGGTTCCAGAACTGTTGAACCTGGGAAGTGGACACTGGTCATAAGTGTTAGGGTTTCCTCAACAGTTCTGGTAAAATTTCCATCTGGTTTCCTCAGTAGCCCCAGATGAGAGGTTGGCGATTTGGACATAAAAATACATATCATACATAAAAGAGTACTAAAAGAACAATTATTTAACAAAAAGAGAAAAACAGTGCTCGAGGAAATGAGCTTTGACCTTCGACTTGAAAACATTCAAGGAGGGTGCACGTCTGACCGGCTCCGGCAACAAGTTCCAGAGCCGAACGGCATTAACAGAAAAGGAATGGGTGTAGAAGTGGGGTGTATTCAGAGAACCATGTTGTAGAAGTCTATAATTTGTAGCACATTAATGCAAGTAAAAGAGCTGGTGATAGCCCATACGGAAGAGCGCTAGCAACTCAATCACGTTGCGGTTTCAGACCTGTACCACTGATTTCTGCGGAATTTATGTACCTACGCCTTTATTTACCATTATCACACATCATATCAGCCGACAGACGTCCACTGCTTGACATAAGCCTCCCCCAAAATGGGGGGATTTGCCATAATCGCCACGCTTGGCAGGCGGGTTGGCGATCGCAGTTAGATTAAATGTGTGTACGCAAAGGATGCTGCTGCCCATCCTCCGGTAGATCCGTTAGTCGCCTTTTACGACACCCACGGGAGGAAATGGGATGAAGCTATTCTTAGCCGACGAATGAAATATTATTATTCGATAAAAAATATCTTACTGTTCAACTCCTTCCTTCACGTAGCGTCGGTGTTCAGTATCATTCAAAATGTCGCCTGTAAACGTATCGTGAACATACTTCTCCGCGGTTACACCGCAAAATAACAATAAATATATCAAAGGAAACATGGCCTTTTCAAAATGGCTGCAAAACACAGACAAAAATTTTGCTGTGCAGCAGTCGAAGTTTATATAATTTTTTATTTGCTTAATTAAACATCAATATAGTGAGTTAAGCAGTAGCAAATCGGGCAAAATCACGCGCATCTTTTGCAGCTCCAAGTGTTTGATATTTTAATCACCATTGTAGATTATAGGAGCACACAACACAGCATACACAGATTTCTACATATCTAGTAAAATTAACATACTGTTTGAAACTAGCTGAAAAGAAAAAACCGACCAAATGCGAGTCGGACTCGCGTACTTACAAACAATAGTACTTAAAACGTTCCATACAAACTTGTTTTTTTTTAAATTCATTTTCACACAAATTATCTAGTGACATTATGTACCTGGACTTACATTATGATGACTAGACAACGATATAGAATACATATATATGTAAAGATACAAACGTCTATGACTCGGGTAAAAATATTCATATTCATCATATAAATATTTGTCCCTTACGGGATTTGAACCCGCGACTCTCGGCACAGCAAGCAGTTTCACTACAGACTGTGCTACCGGGCCGGAATAATATTTATTTGCTAATAATATAATACAGATATATTATTATATTTTATTATCATACATGGTAACTAATTGTATTAATTTAAAGGGTGATTGCACTCATGATACTGAACAACTTTCCTTCAAAAATCTATAGGACATTCGCAAAATAATTTTTTTACTTTCCATACTAAATGCAATCAGTTGATCCAACGTTTGTATGAAAAGTCGAAAAATTTGTGTTTTTATAACACACTGTATATTCATTTGCTTGCTTTATATATTTATGAAGGAGAAACTTAACTTTATAACAAAATATTAGTTTGCAAACGTAATTACCCGACTGCGCGACGCAAAGGAAGGGTAATGTGTTTATCAGTCTATGTATGTATTTTAAATATGATATAACCTTTTTTTAGACTGTATAGATAAATTACCTAAAATTCAAATTAAAGATTGAAAGTCTCCGGCGGGGCTCGAACCGGGGAACATGGCTGTAAGATGTTTTAAATCAATAATATTTGAAATTACTTATCTAAAATTGTTCGCCTAGAAGTAAAAATTGCAGTCGGAAATAAAAATATATAAGATATTTCATGTTCAGTCTTTTTGGGGCGATTTGTAAGTACTCTGATGGTAAGTTGACCATCTACTTACACTCCACTCTTTGAAGGGAAGAAGTCTAGTGGAGTCCTAAAGGATTTTAGGTACTTACTTAAGCGTCGATACTGATACATTAATGTATTGGAAGTAGATATTAGACTCGCTGTAATTTATCATCCGAATATTTGGTTAATTGCGCACCATGACGCAAGTAGGTAATCAAATATTCGGCTCATCAATAATTAGGGGCCAGTGTCTCAAATATTCATCATCTTCCTAGGTGCTGTCAAGCTAAGTAGCGGGGTCTGCTTTCCTAGTCTGTTTTTATCACTTCGCTCTATCCTGAACATCGTTGATGGAGAGCTCGCAGCTGTCCATTTCCTTTTTTACAGCATCAGACCATCTGAGTTCTGGCCTGCCTACGCCACGTTGACCTGGTAGGGTGAAGTCCATTGCTTTGTTGCCTATACAGGGTGTTACAGACACATATTTAAAACTTTTAAGGGGGTTGTTGAAACCAACAAACTGAACAACTTTCACTATGGGACCAACATCGAAATCGCGGAAAAAAAATTTTTGTCCCATACATTTAGCTCGTATAGATCTGTAGTTTAGTATGGAACAACGCAAACGCATCACATCATGGCGATTATGGCAAATCTCTTCATTTTGGGGGAGGCCTATGTCCAGCAGTGGACGTCTATCGGCTGATAAGATTATGATGATGATGGAACATCCGATTTTTTTTTCGCGATTTGGATATTGGTCCCATAGTAAAAGTTGTTCAGTTTGATGGTCTTAACCACCCCCTTAATTTTTTTTTTGTTACAGCCTGGATATAATCAGATGGTCTTCTTTTTAAATGACTAAACCATCTATGTCGATTTTCTTGAATTTTATCAGCTACGTCGCGGACTCTAAGACTACCTCGCACGAACTCGTTGCGTATTCTGTCGTATCTCGTAACCCTGCACATCCAGCGTTACATTTTCATCTCAGCGACTTGTATGGTTTGGACTTTCCGTTTCGCAGTTGCCCATGTCTCACTATCATAGGTTAGTACAGGTCCTTTTATACACAAGGCCTTTTATTTTAATAAGTGTCTAAAATACTTTACAATTTTTTTAAAGGATGAATGTGATTAATGTTTGACGAAGCCTGCGTTGTGGATTCGATTTTTTTGGTATTTTCTTTTTAGTTTGAATACCTAAATTTTTTTTTTATTATAATATTTGTGTTCATACTTCCCCGCTTTGAACGTTGGAACTTGAACTCAATGCTTCTAGTAGCTATAGTAAAACAACTACGTATTTACTTTCTACATTGGGTAAGACAGACCTAAGGTAGGTACATTTTATATAACTGCGGATAACTTCAGCATCGGTTCTAACATAAACATTCATCAAACTGAACAACTTTCACTATGGAGCCAACTTCGAAATCGCGAAAAAAAATATCAGCTGTCCCCTGGCTGTCCCATGCATTTGAGTCGAATGGTACTGCAGTTTTGTATGGGAAAGCGGTTTTTTTTTCGCGATTTCAAATTTGGCTCCATAGTGAAAGTTGTTCAGTTTGATGAGTAGAATACATGATCAAGTTATCCGCAGTGATATTAAATTTACCCTGTATAATACTATCAATTAAAAATAATAATGAACATGATATAAAAGATGCAATTGCTGGCTTTTTAAATTTCATTTACACACAAAAATATTGAGTGACCAACATTACCGTTCCAAAAATCACGTATAGGTACAAACCAATACATTATCAGAGCCTACTGCAGTTCCCTTTACATCTGCAGCATGTGATGCTTCGGGTCCAATACAACAACGGGTGTTGGTGGGCCTACCCAGCTTAGTTCATCATGAATGTTTGGAAAGGCGCGTGTCGACTACTTTGCCTACGCCACTATGCGCAAGAGGTGCGCATCCCTGGTACACAGGGCCCGGTCTAACCCCAACAGCATCCTGAAGATGATGGGGGAGGGGGTTGACTGCCCCTATATGGTTTACTGCTGTGGACTACATGTTCCCAGCAGCTAGTTTTAATGATAAAAAATTAAATTAATTAAAATTAAAATAAAAAAAAAAAGTTAAAAAATAATATTGCGGCCGATGACTTTTTCGTTCGCATCATAAGAACATTAATTTGTTTTATCGATGTCGCTGTCAAGCCGGTACGATTCGCGACAGGGCTTGCATTTGTTTTTTTGGCTTGGTTTGACACCGAAACAAATGAAACAAATTAATGTTCTTATGATGCGAACGAAAAGTCATGGGCTGCAATATTATTTTTTAACTTTTTAGTTATTTTGAAGGCGGCTTTAAAATTTTGTTTATTTCGTAATTTTCGGTGGTGATTTCATTAGTTCAATGTAGCGCTTTAAATTAACAAACGCACTAGTCGGCACTACGATTTTCGAAGGTTTCCTTCGATTTCTCCGGGATGCCATCATCAGATCCTGGTTTCCTTGTCATGGTACCACCCTTGGAACATCTTCTTTCCAACAAAAAAAGGATCATCAAAATCGGTTCACAAACGACGAAGTTATCCGCGAACACACAAAAAAACACTCCTCCTTTTTTGAAGTCGGTTAAAAATAATGGATACACGGTGACACATCAAGCTACGCAAATCAAAATAAGCCGGCCGCGCGTATAGGTAAAGTAATGTAATGTGTAACAACGTGCAGCCGCTTATTTTTGATTTTTCGCTTGATGTTTCGCCATGTGTACCTACGAGTACTTAAAACTACTAACATTAGATTAACTATGTACTAACAAAATTATGAGTCAACGTTACTTGAAATAATAAAAAAAAAATGATTGATTGATTGAAAACAGGGGTGGTGTTATAGAGAAATAAAAAAAAGATATTTCTTCAATAAAACGCGTTGAAAAACCTTAAAATATCGTGTGGAACCCAAGTGCATCAGAAACAGTAGCAGTATTCAGCTTTTATTTGTTTAAGTATGAACAATTGTTTTACATAAATTACTTTTGTATAAA
The DNA here is from genome assembly GCA_927399405.1 of Agonopterix arenella. Lineage (NCBI taxonomy): Eukaryota > Metazoa > Arthropoda > Insecta > Lepidoptera > Depressariidae > Agonopterix > Agonopterix arenella. The sequence continues at coordinate 18,496,017 of OV656702.1, forward strand.
ATATAATAAAGGAACACATTTCTTCAGAAAATTGATATTTTACTTTTTCCATAATACAATAAAATATAATTTTGTGTAGGCAATTAATGTCACTAATAAAATAATAAATCTGTATCTAAAGTCAATAGTAGGTAGGTAAAGTCAGTCGGGTTGATTGCCTCCAGCTTCAAAATTTCGAAAACTAGACATATATTTTAGACACACCGCCATCAAATGTCAAAGCCGGAACTATTGCATATGCTATACTACGGTGTGGGACATCAGGGTGTAGATAAATGATAAAATAGGCTTGCTGTTCAGACTTATAATGCGTGAATACACTCATAAACAATCACTTATATCTAACACTAGAGTTAACCCGCAACGTTGTCCGCACAAATTATATACCAGATTTTAAGTCAGATCTTAAATCAAATCCAAAAATTTGTGATATGGAATCAGGGACACCTAAAAACCATATCGTAACTTTTTTTTTGTTAATATCTTCAATGTACTGACAAACTTTCTGCTTCAGTTTTATAATAGTTAAGATAAGGCTATGTGTGTGTGGAGGGCTAGACACACACTACAATACGACTATATTCCTAGATGTTTAGTTTTCGAAATTTTGAAGCTGGAGGCACTTGCCCCGACTGACAATATATCAATACATCTACACATACTCGTAGGTACTAATAAAATCTCGTTTATAGTTCTTCGGAAAGTGTTTACCTTAATGTTTTTACGTCTTTATCACCTGAAATAACGCAATATTTCAATAGTATTCGGTAAAGAAATAATTATGTAGTCTGTGTAAAGATGTCTAGACAAAAGACGTAGTATATACTGGAAATATCGAAGTTTGTAAGACAAAACGACATTTTATTCACTCGTACACAAATAAACAAAAACATTCTTAACCTAAGACCAAGGCCGAAGAACGATCTAGTTTTACCCTCTAAGACGATGGCACTATACCAAAGAGGCCCATATTTCTCCTGTCATACATTACGTCACGTCATTGGATAGAAAGGGACACAAAAACGTTAGAAATATCGACGACGGAGACGTACGAAATAAGGTCGAATATTACCGATCGCCATGGTTTCTTGTTTCCATGCTTGTAAGGAGGAGTCCTTTATGATTCTAAAATCCTTGGTTTAACTAACCGGAACCCATGGATTTAAACTAATGGATATCACAACAATCCTCCTTACAAACATTGAAACACGACAATTGAACATGAACTGCCTCCGTGGTCTAATGGTTAAGAGCACTGGCTCTCCACACGGAGGACGTGGGTTCGATTCCTACGGGGGATACCTAGTGAAATGTCACTTTGTGCGTTTTTCCCCAGTTGGTTAGGACATTGCAAGCTGAATCACCTGATTGTCTAAAAAGAAAAATGATTCCGTGCTTCGGATGGCACGTTAAGCCGTTAGTCCCGGCTACTATCTCTGGTGGTAAAAGTAGTTATATAAAAACCACGTCAGAGGCCGCAAGGCGGGGCTCTGCCCACACGATAAGGAGAAGAAGAACATGACGGTCGCTAATGTTCGTCCTTTTTAGGGTTCCATAGTCAAACAAGGAATCCTTATACTTTCGTCCATTCTGTCTGTCTGTCTGTCTGTATGCTTGTGTCTCGAGATATCTGCGCTTAAAGTAAAAAAATAGGGCGTAGACCGACACGCTCATGGCCGGTTTTTTTCTTACTGGTCCGTCGTCGATGTTTCCGACTTTACGTTTGTCCCTTTCTATTAATAACGCCTTCAGCACACCGACGCGGCGAACCGCAGCGGCACGAAAAAGCGAAATATGAAGGAAACTGAAAGGCGGTACCGCGGCGTCCGTGTGAAACGAAGTTCGCGAATAACAGCGATACTATACAGACAGAGATGCAACTAAAAGAAATCGCAGACAGATAGAGCGAGATGCAACATACGCAATATAAATTCATAATGTATGAAAGATTTACCGGAGTTTCGCTACCGCGGTTCGCTGCGTCGGTGTGCTAACGGCGTAATTTAAAAAAAACTTACAAAAACTCAAAACTCGAAATAATTTATTCAAAATAGGAGCTTGAAACCCACTTATTAAACGACACATCGCTGAATAACAAAAATAAAATTAGAAAAAAATATCTTTTCCTACCATTTTTTTAAGTGACAGTCCTCTTCCTAACATAATTTGAATTTGAATATTTATAAAAGTAACTAGCATAAAGATACGCGGCCACATAGGTAGATGCGTATGGATGCATTCTCGCACTACGTCTTGTCGTAGGTTGGTGGAAGGGGGATGATGGAATCAGGTCATGTAGCTCCTGGGCACATTCACCGAAGTGTAGCCGATAAAACACCGACAGACAAGCGACCAATCGTCGGTGTTCAAGACTACGTATCTCAGCCTCGACGTCATCATCATCATCGATGAGTCTCTTGGCTCGACGCTCAACTGAGTCTAGTGCGTCCAGTTGGTATTTCGCAGATCCATCCGAGAGGTGACTACAGTACTCCATGCAAGAACAGCAGCAGTGCAGGCGTGAACACGTGGCGTACACTTATGTTATAGTGTTTATTCCGCTGAGAAATAAATGCATGTCGTACTTGTAACAAGTCACTTCACGTCGCCCACTGTCCGCAAACACTTGTACAAACCTAGAAAATGTCAATATTATATTACTCTCGCATGATACCTCGGGGAGCGGCTGTGTACCTTGCGAATGCATCTAGTACGACCATACCTAGTGTGAGATAATGTATGTCTGTCTGTATTAGTAATTTATTATTGTATTTAAATTAGCGTATTCGGTAGATTCGACAATATTTTGTTACGTCTTCATTGAATAGATAGAAGTAATCAAATAATTTTTTGGACTGTACAGACTGTAAACTTACTAACTAAACCTATGTAATTAAAGAAAGGGGTGCTTCAGGTAATCAAAAAGAACAACTTTCACTATGGGACCAACTTTGCCTCCGTGGTCTAATGGTTAAGTGCATTGGCTCTCGACACGGAGGTCGTGGGTTCGATTCCCACGGGGGACACCTAGTGATATGTCACTTTGTGCGTTTTTCCCCAGTTGGTTAGGACATTGTAGGCTGAATCACCTGATTGTCTGAAAAGAATAATGATTCCGTTGCTTCGGATGGCACGTTAAGCCGTTGGTCCCGGCTACTATCTCTGGTGGTAGTAGTTGTTACATAAAAGCCACGTCTGAAGCCGTAAGGTGGTCTGAGAAAACTCTGACACCAGGGCTCTGCCCACACGATAAGAAGAAGAAGATGGGACCAACAAAGAAATAATAAAAAAAAAAACAGAAATGTCAACTGCTAATCGAACCAAAGTATGAAATACTTAGCTGATTATATTTTCGCGATTTCGGTTTTAATTGAAAGTTGTTCAGTTTGATGTAGTAGATGTAGTATTTGTTAACGTATTTAATATTGTATAGTAATTTTTTTCACCCTGTATACACATGTACACTGACGTATTTCTACCATGTCAATGAACTCAGTAGTGCAAAGAATGACATCGGCATCTAAATACAGTTTAACCGCGTGCGAAGCCGCCGGAATAAGCTAGTACCATGCTAGTACCTTTAAAGTGCTCCGTTTCTCCAATAATTTACTTTGCTCGTATTTATTACATCTGTATGAAAGCGAAGTGTGCTGGGAACGAAATGTATGAGCATTCGTGTCTAACATTTCAAATATGAGGTGAAAGAGTTTTAAGGTATAACGAGCGTTAACCCGCGACTTCGTCCGCACAAATTATATACCAGATTTTAAGTCAGATCATAAGCTATCAAACAAAAAAAGTTTCATCAAAATCGGTTCGATGTTTTTGCGTGATACTCGTTCAAACAAACAAACAAACAAACAAACACACAAACAAACAAACAAACAAACACACAAACAAACAGACAGACAAAAAATCCAAAAATTGGTGAAATGGAATCAGGGACACCTAAAAACCATATCGTAACTTTTTTTTGTTAATATCTTCAATGTACAGACAAACTTCCTCTTACAGTTTTATAATAGTATAGATAGATAGATAGATATAGACTATGTATGTATTCTCAAGCGGTGAAGGAAAACATTGAACACAAATTCGTCGTTGACACATCGGCGAGCTGACGATTCGGTATTTGCTATGGTTACATCATGTGTTAAACTCATATTAAAACTTCGACTTTCTGTAGTGAGTCGCGTTGTAGGTCTGCTGTTGGGTAGTCACGTCGCTCGTCGATTGTTGGTTACTCCCTCCCGGGCCTACAACGAAGCTCCAGTGGTGGCTCATGATAGTGTTCTTTTCGAAAAACAATCCTTGAATTCACCAAAATACATAAACTACCGTACAACGTCAAGCACTCTTTATAAATAAACTAGACATTGGCAAAATCATCACAACCAAGATGGCAGCCATTTTTTAAAAAATAGAATGGATGCAAGAGGGATGTTACAATTGTGAGCTCGTCGATGTTTTTGACAGCTATGTGACGCTTAGTGAATTGCACTCCTGGTCAAAGACTTTTGTCTTGAGACACTACATTATTTGGGATGTTGAAGTATACGTAGCTTCCCGAACGCTGCCAAGCCGAATTGGATTCGACGGTTGACCTCTTTCTCGAAGTTGGACCTACCTAACTACTTAATCCCTTTTAGGGTAGTCAGAGTCTTTGTAGCAACTGAAAATTATATATAAAATAAATAAATATCTTGGACATCGTCATACAAATTATCTATTAACATTTAAAGTATCAGAACTTGTATTATGATGACTAGACAACGATATAGAATACATATATATGTATAGATAAACAACCATTACTCAGGTACAAAATTACAAATATTCATATTCATCATATAAGTATTTGTCCCTTACGGGATTCGAACCCGCGACCCTCGGCACAGCAGGCAGGTTTACTACAGACTGTGCTACCGGGCCGTCGCATCTTTCGTGTTTCTTTCATAAAATTTTTACAAATTATTGTAAAAATTTTATGAAAGAAACACGATATTAATCCAGCGGTATGAGCTTTTTTATTGTTAAGGTTATTGAAAGCCGTAACCTGGAACACTACGACCAATTACTGATATATTGTGCTCGCTCATATTTTACCTAGGTAATACTACAATTTTATTTTAGTTTTCTCTAACCGAGTTTTCATGATGTTTTCCTTCACAGGCGAGCTACAGACAATTGAAAATATAACGGCACATAAATTCCGTAGAACTTAGTGATACAAGCCAGGAATTGAACCGCCGCCTCGTGATTCAGTCACAAACAAAATTCGACATACATATTTTTTTATACAGGGGAACTTATACAACATGGTAATGAATTAACGCAAAACTATAAATTTATATTGGTTTCAAAATGGGTAATTTTTTTTCAAAATATTAAATAAGTAAGTAATTTGTTTGAAAAATTTTAAATTTACTGAACCCGATGTCAATCCACCGCATGAGCACACTCAACTACTTACTTCCAAAACAAGATTATTGATATGTATCCATGAGTAAGTTAGCGCTTTCATTCATTGCTGAAATGATACCAAATTATTTTTGCCTCAAAACCCCAAATGCGAATAACTTTAAATTTAAATTATCAAAGTAATGAAATACGTGTTTCATTTTAATTATTTTGTTATAAAAATCAGTAAGGGTGTATGAGGTTTTGAGCTTATTCATTTTCACTTCATACAGGTAAAAAAACATGTATAAAACTAAATTAAAAACCTATAAGCAAAACACCTCATTATATGTAGTGTATAGTGCCTATGTTAATGTATATTTTTATTTATTTATTCAATAATAAAAATTACTATTACGTAAAAAAAAACACCTCATTTAAGGCCTCACATTAGAGCACCGTACCCAGGAGGCTGGCAGTATTCCCCCTCTGGATTGCTATGTTTTTTTAGTATTATGCATATTTTGACCCATGAAATAAATCAGTGGAAGCTTGCAAACATAATATATCTAAACGTCAAACTAGAATTAATTATGTGATCCTGATCACGTTCTAGAAAACTGAATGAAATTATGTATTTATATAACGTCAAACAAATTTAGCTGAAACTATTTTAAGGGGATGATCAGACCATCAAAGTGAACAACTTTCTCTATGGGACCAATATCGAAATCGCGAATAAAAAATCAGCTGTTCCATACAAACCTACTCGACCTAAATGTATGGGACAGCAGATTTTTTTTTCGCGATTTCAATATTGGTCACATAGAGAAAGTTGTTCAGTTTGATGGTCTGATCATCCCCTTAAAATAGTTTCAGCTGATTTTGTTAGACCTTATATAGTATTTTAATTTCCAAGTTAATATAAAGCTCGCGCCTATTTCCATACCAAAAATTAAAAAAAATAGATTTTCTCCGATATGAAACCTATCTAGATTAACTTAGAAGACACCGGGCAAAGCTCGATCCATTCAGGAACATTAATAACCTGAAGCAGTGTTTTGTTCTACAATAAATAGTTTTTCAAATAAATTCGTAGAAAAGCATTTATACCAGGGTCACTCAATTGATACAAATGAGAATTTCTATTATTCAATAGCATTCACGTTAAAGGTATGATTATGATACGAAATAAGCTCCACAAGTACAAACAAAACCAAACAAAACGTATTTTCAAAATAAACATGGGCCTGAATAAACACGTTACCCATATTTCTCGGTAACTATTCAGCAAACAAATATCGACCCTTTCGGCTTCACAATAAAGTCTAAAATAGTTTTAATATGTTATTATCAAAGTAACTCGACATTTTATGTGGTACTCGGACCGGGAATGTGTGCTACGCGAGCGCTACGACGATGCCTACGAGGCTACGCCGCTACGAGCGCCCGAACTAAGTTTTCCTTAGGGATTGAAAGGAACAAGTGTAGTAAGCTCTATTCAAAGCTTTATAGTTTAGTTACGTGCTTGGTTGATGCTGTTTATGTAAGTTTTACAGAGTTAAAAGGCTGTGGTCCAGCAGCTCTGTGTGTGTATGTGCTTCCATACATTTGGGTCGAGTACCTACCTATTGATATATTTTTTTCAGACAAACACTTTTTTTTCGCAATTTCAATCTAGCTCTCGTAGTTTTTCATTCTACACCCTGTATATTATCATAATGATACATACTTATTGAAATTCGTAAATTTTGTCTGCGAATTTTTATTCAAATTTTAAATACTGTATTTTAGCTGGAAGAAATCACTTTTAGTTATAAGGCTGCTTTTTGTACCATTCTTGTTCAATCAATCAATTATACTTTATTTGTTCTTATTCTTATTCGTGTATATATTGTAGTTTTATTTTTAATTTGGTGAACAAATAAAGAATATTTATTATATTATATTAATAATGACTGGGGTCGGTTTGTATGAAAAGTCGTTAATATCTAATTTAAAAAATATATGTTCTAGAAAATAGAATAGGTACAGAATACACACAGAATTTCATTTTTTGTCCGTGTGGTGTCGGCTAAGAATAACACCATCCCATTTCCTCCCGTGGGTGTCGTAAAAGGCGACTAAGGGATCTACTGAAGGATGGGCAGCAGCATCCTCTGAGTACACACATTGATTCGATCCAACTGCGATCGCCAACCCGCCTGCCAAGCGTGGCGATTATGGCAAATCCCCCCATTTTGGGGGAGGCTTATGTCCAGCAGTGGACGTTTAATGGCTGATATGATGATGATGATGATGACACACAGAATGGCCACTCCCCACCTCCCTCTGACTTCTCACACTTTCTAGGGACACTTTAGGTAAGCCGAGATTTGTTGACGGCATAGATGTATTATTTGACTGCATAAAATTATTTCTCATTTTTATCCTCTCAGTAAAAATAACTGGCCATGTTGGGGGGTTTTTTCGTAATCGCCATGCTTGGTAGGCGAGTTGGCGATCGCAGTGGAATTAAATTGTGTGTACGCAGAAGATGCTGCTGCCCATTTTCTGGAAGATCCCTTAGTCGCGTTTTACGACACCCACAGGAAGAAATGGAATGGTGCTATTCTTAGCCGGCACCACACGGGTAAAAAAAAGGCTGACAGAAGGTTATGCTCGGAGTTTCCTTGCGAGATCGAATCAGAAATGAAGATATCCGCAGAAGGACCAGAGTGGCTGACATAGCCCAAAGAATGGCTGAACTAAAGTGGCAGTGGGCGGGACCTATTGCTCGCAGAACCGGTGCCCGATGGGACCGAAAAATTCTCGAGTGGCGACCGCGTACCGGAAAACGCAGCGTGGGTAGGCCTTCCACACGGTGGCCCGACGACCTAGTGAAGGCGGCGGGAACCCGTTGGATTAGGGCAGCGCAGGACCGGTCGTTATGGCGATCGTTGGGGGAGGCCTATGTCCAGCAGTGGACCTCCATCAACTGAGATGATGATGATGATGAGTAAAAATAAACGTTAGAAAATAACGCTAAACTCACATCTACGGTAATTCTTTAGCTTAAGGGTAAAGCCAAACGAACATAATTTTGTGAGTTGTGAGTCGCAAATTTTGAGTCCGTTTCATATAAAGACATAGACAATGCATTCTTGGATTTCATATGAAACGGACTCAAAATACGCGACTCACAACTCACAAAATTACGCTCGTTTGGCTTCACCCTAAATATTTTTTTGGATATGATGAAATTAATGTTCATACGATGCGTGGTAAGTCAACCCTAAACATATGTCATGTACAATTTGCATAAAGTACGCATGTGCAGTGCAATCGCCATCATGTCAAATCCAATACACTGGGCCAATGGTAAAATATCCACTAAAAATATCCAGATCAAAAAAGTCCTGTGTAAAAAAGCATATTATAAACTGGATGATTATTTAAATGATCAAAATGCTTGGGTCTGAGTGCCCTAACTTATAGTACTGTATAGTATCAATTATTTTATTAAATAGACTATGTATTATTGTACACATAACCTTAGCATAAGAATTTAAATTGTTTATAGTTAATAAGTCGAGTTATGTTGTAGAGTTTCTGGCGGCATCTTCTCTACAGCGACAACACGTTCCAACGCGGTGGTAGCTTTAAAAAAGATTTGACGTTTAATAAATGGGCTTCAAGCTCCTTTATCCTCGTAAAGCCCAGGCTTTTTAGACAAAATATTAGCTTACTGCCCGTATGTCTTTATACAGGGTGTAAGTGACAGCCTAGCAAATACAGAAACGGTGAACTCAGACCATTGAACTGAACAACTTTCACTATGGAGCCTACCTCAGGAAACGCGAAAAAAATCAGCTGTCCCATACAAAACTGCTGTACCTACCCGACTATAATGTATGGGAAACCTGATTTTTTTTCGCGTTTACTGAGGTAGGCTCCATAGTGAAAGTTGTTTAGTTTGATGGTCTGAGTTCACCGTTTCAGTATTTGCTATCTGCCACTTACACCCTGTAAAAGTTCACATAATACCGGCCCAGAGGGTAAAATTTTCGAAAATGAGTCTTTATGCGCATATCATAAAGCACACTATTTAATATCGTATGACACATTCAAATCGAGTGCCTTTTAAAAGGTGGTTGGGCGTCTATTGCATAAAATTGGACTTCATCTTGGGCAAGTATCACAATAGATCTGAAGACCTTTTAAAAAGCATCTGGACGTTACGAGGATATTGAATAAATTATGTTGACTTTGACTTTGACTCCCTCTCTTATTATGTAAGATTGGCTTTCAAAACGCCATAATACTCGACAGATACTCTCCGATCTTAATTGGGAAGCTCAACTGAGAACCTTCATCTCCGATGACAAATACATAAACTAAATCCGAACTGCACAAATTAAATGATATTTACGTAACTCAATCCGCCGGATATTATTGAAAACCTGCCAAGAGCGAAAACCTGCTAGTCAGGGGTTCCGTACTGCTGAATGTGGAGTTTTATCTTCATCTATTCTTCTTATCGTGTGGGCAGCAAGCCCTGGTTTCAGAGTTTTTTCAAACCGCCTTACGGCATCTGTCGTGGTTTCAATGTAACGACTACTACAACCAGAAATGAACTGGGGGAAAACGCACAAAGTGACATATCACTACTTGTCCTCCTTGGGAATCGAACTCACAACCTCCGTGTCAAGAGCCCAATGCTCTTTGAGGCAGTTACCAAAATAGCATACCAAATGTGTAAAAAGCTAAGCTCGCGGTTTACTTGAGATTTATTTACTGCAATCCGAAGTAGGTAATCGAATCCCAAACCCGGCTTTTACCAGTTCCTTCGATAACTCTAAAAAGTTAATTTAATAGTTATACCTATAATTCTATAACAACGTAGCTTGCAGCTCAAAGGAAGTTTAATAATATTTGTCGCAAATTCCAAGCGCAGGTCTCTAGGGGGACTGAAGGGGTGAAGAGTAGGGAGCGGGGCGGGGAGGATTGCTCTTTGTGAGAGCACCTTTTGTCACTTTTGAACCGTTTCAAAAAGTATCTTAAAGGAGTTTAAAAGAATTACCACGCCCGCTTCACTTTATGACTTAGTGTTGGATCTCCTGGAAATCTCTTCAGAGATAAGCTTGCTTTGAACTTTCTCTACTCTTTTGTAATTCAATACTTCTGAGGTATTGAGCACCAAGCTTCTAAAAAGTAGCAAACATTTTTTTTCGCTAGGAGTTAGGTTATGTACAATCCCATTTCTTCCTATGGATGTCACAAAACGACGAAAAATAAAGTTTCTTGTCTAAGTTTTTCATGAACAATTTTGTTTAACTTTGCGGCTTGTCGGCGGGTTCGATGTTAGGACACCTTTATTCTATCACGAGCGTTAACCCGCGACTTCGTCCGCACAAATTATATACCAGATTTTAAGTCAGATCATAAGGTATCAAACAAAAAAAGTTTCATCAAAATCGGTTCAGTAGTTTTTGCGTGATACTCGTTCAAACAAACAAACACCCAAACAAACAGACAGACAAAAAATCCAAAAATTGGTGAAATGGAATCAGGGACACCTAAAAACCATATCGTAACTTTTTTTTGTTAATATCTTCAATGTACAGACAAACTTCCTGTTACAGTTTTATAATAGTATAGATAGATAAAGGTTACAGCGTAATTTTAATAATAACTAGTTGCATTAAAAGAACAAAGTCTAGCCTGTCATAGCATATAGCATAAAATAGCATATGCTCACGACTATATTCCCCGAGGGCGTAGTCAGAGATATTCTGAAACCTCAGAACATTCACGTTTCACTAGTAGTACCAAAACTCTGTTCAGTGTGACGGGGAGTGAGGCCGTCGCCACTTATATTGGACAGTAGGTACAATACATGCCTCGAAATTGAAGCTTGCAGGTTTTCTCACGATGTTTTCATTCACCGAAAAAGCCAGTGGTGTTACAAGTCGTACATAAATTCCGAAAAACTCATTGGTACGAGTCGGCCTGGACGGGGTTCAAACCATCGTCTCCTGCACGGCAGGCTAGGTTACTCGCCATTGGACCACCACGGCTTATCTAGTCTGTCAAAGAAGGTCAAAGAAGGTAAAATGAAAATTAAATTGTTTAGAAAATATAGTTTGTTATCTCTGGCGCACTAAGCACACGATGAACTCAAATTGCGTAATTTAAAACTTTTATTTACTCAAATGTATCTTCAGGCGTATTCATTGTATTTACTGTGCTGTGGGTACTTGCTGTATTCTGCGTAAAGGTCGACATTAAAAACAGTTTAGTTTGTTCATTAATATTATTAGTATCGTTAGTATCTAATAAATTAACAAAAATAAACTATAATTTGCGATCCTTCACAAATCACCTCTACCGCTATCTCCAAAATCTCCTTTGTTAATAAAATTATTATGTACTAGAGTTAACCCGCGACTTCGTCCGCACAAATTATATACCAGATTTTAAGTCAGATTATAAGCTATTAAACAAAAAAAGTTTCATCAAAATTGGTTCAGTAGTTTTTGCGTGATGCTCGTTCAAACAAATAAACACACAAACAAACAGACAGACAAAAAATTTCAAAATTGGTGATATGGAATCAGGGACACCTAAAAACCATATCGTAATTTTCTTTTTGTTAATATCTTCAATGTACAGACAAACTTTCTGTTACAGTTTTATAATAGTTAAGATTACCAATTACTAAATTTGATGTAAAGTATTTTATTGTATTTTAATGAATTGTACTGGAATGTTATGTACTTAATGGAATGAAATGTAATGTAATTTTGTGAAATTTTCAATTTCTCAATATTTTTATTTATTTTTAATGTACATACTTACCTTCCTTTATTTGTCTTGAATAAAATCCTAATTTATTTTAAGAAAAAAAAGTTTTGTGAAATGAAATGTAATTAATATAATTCCTATTGCGGTGCCCTTGCAGGGTGCTTTATGTGAGTGCATGTTTTGTATTTAACAGTGTATGTACTTGTGTGATGGCAATAAATGAAATATCCTACTAAGTTTGTAAGTATGGATGGATGTTTGTTACTCTTTCACGTAAAAACTACTGAATGGATTTTAATGAAACTTTACAATAATGTAGCTTATACATCAGAATAACATATAGGGTACAATTTATAAAGATATTGTGTGAATTGTCCAGACGAAGCGCAGACGAAGTCGCGGGCACTAGCTAGTGAAATATATGCGAAAGTGATAGTTTGTCGTTTGTCTGTCTGCCAGTTTGTTATAACCAGAGACGTTTACTTACACGTCATCGTGAAGATACCTACATGATTGACGACCCGGTTTGTGTAATGGTTACCACGCCGGACTGCCAAACCAGGGTCCTGGGTTCGAATCCCGGTTCAGTCATGGATGTTTATATGTTTGTGTCGTTGTTGTATGGTTTCCATAAACAGCCTATAGTGTTTGTTGCTTGGGATCAATACATTGTATGTGCCTGTGAGCGTTATTTATTTATATTTATTATTTATTTATTTGATTTCGAGAAGTGCCCATTGTCCAATAAGAGTGGCGATAAATCGCGCAATCGTTATGTTTCAAAAAATTTATCTTAGGTAAAATTAGGGTGATTATTCTTCTTCTAATTCTACTTATATAATGGCTACGGAGCCCTATCACGGGCGAATCCGGCACGCTCTTAACCGGTTTTTGGTTAGCGATTTGGCCATGTTGGCTTCATAGTTCATAGTGAAAGTTGTTCAGTTTGATGGTCTGAAGCGCCCAATTTCGGCTTCAAAACGACCCCGATTCTAGTATAATCTTTAAAGTGCGCCCAACTCCATACATCTCAACAAGCATCAGTCTTGACTGTCAAAGTTTATTCTATCTTCTATCTAACTTAAATTAACTTCAGTGAGGCGGCAGTTTTTGTTAAATTTCTTGCTAAAAAGATTCTACATAGTCCATAACAAACTCCATAGTCACCTCAATGAGTCACACGCTTGCACAGAGAACTTTATTTTACCACAGGGTCATTGAATAGCACCGCGCAATGAATAAATTACGCGGCCGAAGTTTAACAGCTAATCTTTTTATTTAGATACGTACCTACATGTACAATTCAGTAACACAATTTAGCCCAATGGTATAATTGCGAATTATACAAGATACTAAATACTAAAATGTTTATTGTTCAAAGAATATTATACAGGGTGTAAGTGACAGCCTAGCAAATACTGAAACGGTGAATTCAGACGATCAAACTGAACAACTTTTACTATGGAGCCAACCTCAGGAAACGCGAAAAATAATCAGCTGTCCCATACAAAACTGCTGTATTTTTGCTGTATTTTAATTTTAATCAGGTAGGCCGATTAAAATGTATGGGACAGCTGATTTTTTTCGCATTTCCTGACGTAGGCTCCATAGTAAAAGTTGTTCTGTTTGATGGTCTGAGTTCACCGTTTCAGTATTTGCTAGGCTGTCTCTTACACCCTGTATAGACCAAAAAAAAATCGTTGGATATTCTCTCTTTATTTTCTTGTCAGTTGCTCTGTACTCTTATGAGATGATCCCCCCTCCCCCCGCGCTTCTCACGCCGGCCCACTAACTAACGATGTTAAGAGCCTTTCAACTTCTAATCGATTTAATTTCCCGCCTCGGAGGGGAGTCTGATTAATGGCAGGTGACTCCTCTCTGTTTATTGTAATTATAACATTTGGGGCTATGAGAGTGGCGGTATGTTGCGGCGGTTGTTTATCAATAGTTTCAATAGTTATCGAGATAATCCACGGTGGCAAACAGATAGACACAAAAATGAAATAAAAATAATCATTCTCAGTCTTTCTTCACCCGATGTAGGGTATATGCCTCCTCCTAACTATGACACTCTCCCCAGTCTCGTGCCATTCGCATCAGATTATTTCCGTTATACATTGACGTATTTGAAAATATAAATAATGACACTTACTATAGACACGAGTCGATATACAGCAGCAACGGCTTGCGCGAGAGTGAACAACCGGCATTACGTTTTGATGTGGGACAGTATGATGCAAACCCTTAAAACTTGACTATGTACTACAAATGCACGCTGGATAAGGTAGAAAACATTGCTACAGGTACCTACTTGGTTCATAAGAAAAATAATTACATATATTTATTTTACGGACAACAATTTGTAGAACAGTATAACAAGCAGTGAGAAATACAATATCGAAGAGTTATCTTTGTAGTAAAGGGTAAAGGATATTGGTCCTGATCTCCAGGAATAGGTAGTCCTGCCACCTTGATGTCAGTGGTCTGTCACTTTACTCACTGTCACTGTACCTTTTGTAAAAATGAAAACTTAAAATAAATTAAAAAAAAAACTCTTATATTATTGTATTTTATACTTTTACTTACAGCAATTTATTTATTTATTTCAAGCAAAGGTACAAACTTAATTATAACAGGCACATATTATAAATACCTTAATCTAGAATATGTATATAACATAGTATAACTTAGATTAAACACTACACTCCCTAGGGTTTCTTTGTTTTCACTACCCTGTAGCGTCGAAAGACGACTCCGGCAGGCCATAAGTCAGGCGTCAGGAAACTCTTCAGGTTAGCGGCACGAACATGGATTTTGAAGGCCTTGAAGTCTGATGACCTACTTTCCAGCAATACAAACTCCAAAGTAAACAAAGGCAAAAAAGTACATAAATTAAACAATAATTCAAAGGAAGTGAGCACTTGTTTGTCGTTGTATGCGTGTGTTGTGTTAGAGTGTGCATAAGTGTATTTGTGAGTGCGTGTGTGTATCTGCGTAAATATGTTCGTATTTCACATGTCAAGTCTGTTTAGCAGCATTTCAGTTTCATCATAGTCCAGTTCTAATAACCATTTCCTAGTTTTTTTTTTACCTCAAGGGATTAGGGTTGTGCCAGTCTGTATATGTATTGTGTATTAAATGTTGTAAACATTTTGTAGTTATTATTTTTTATTTACTATAGGGTTGGGAGCCTTGAGAGGCTTTCAACTATGCAACTGCGACCATAGCTGGTCTTTTGTGAATTCTTTTATAGCAGTCAAAGCAAGTATACAAGTCAAGCAGTCAAGAATCGTAATAATACGTTTTTGATATGGACGTTTTGTATCTCATCTGGTGTCAATACTTGTCTACATTACGTTTGTAGATCAGGGGGCCACAGTCACATAGAAGCTACATAGTTTCCATCTCCTCTTTGCAAAATCTGCAGCCGGTCAGATTCGGTCGGCAAAACGCGACAAACCACCAACCACCGCTTCGCACTAGTTGTAATAGCGCGAAAACATGACCCCTTCAGCAATGCAATTCACTAAGCGCAAAAATCGTCAAATTCGTCGTTGAAACATCGGCGAGCTTACAATTCGGTATTCGTTATGGTTATGTCATGTGTCAAACTCTATAAAAACTTCGACGATCTGTAGGATGTTCGTCGAAAGAGAAGGTACTAGAATGAGACACGTGTCTTGTCATATTCATCAATAAGAGATGCACATAGCAGAGATCGCTACTTTTTTCTGTCCTTAAAGACGTAACCACTTCTTTTTGAGTCTGGAGTCAGATTCATGTAAATTGTATAGGATTTTATGACTATCGCTGTCTCATACGTGGTTACGTTGTGGTTCAGTCTATCAGCGTAAGCGAAAAAAATGTTGTCTATGAGGATGTTACATTTGTGAGCTCGTCGATGTTTTTGACAGCGATGTGACGCATCCGCCTTATAGAGAGTCCCCCTATAATTAGAAAACTATTTCAGATACAAACTCTGCTCATAACTCGTCGGTCTCGTGGCCTCCCTGCGTTTATTTCACAGACAGCTTTGTGCCTTTGTAGCCAACTGTAACTCATCCAGGCCTCATCTATCTACCGCGTGGATGACTGTGGCTATCAGACACACTCGTCGGCCGTTTGTGAATTATCTATCTAATATGTCCATTTAATTGAGTTTGTAACGTCGCAAACCCTATTAAACGTCATTTTTTGCGCTCAACAATAGTTAAATAAAGTAATGGCCTTAACTATGATCGTCTAAACTTAAAATGGTAGGATGCCCTTAATTGTGATAATTTGTAGCAACTCAAGAACTTTGTAGAGGTTGTGAGATATGTGAAGCAACAAACACTAATGTAATAAATATTTAAATAATTAAGATGTAGCCCAATAATAATAAAACTATTCTGTAAGAGAAAAGTACAAATGGAGTAGAGTGACCATAAGGAAGGTTAAGATAAATAGGAGAAAGGTAGATTAACCAGCACTTAAACTAGTATGTACATTGGGAGCCAAAATAGGCGAATGGGAAGAGGAATGGGCCCCCCATGACAGAGGGGAATCAGAGGGAGCCCCAACCTTCGCTCCCTCAACTGTGGGGGTCAACCAGAAGCAACCCCCTCCAGGAAGAAGGGTTACTAAAAAAAGCTAAAATGAAATAGAATATTGAAATTGAATGACTTGGGACACTTAATTGAACTATTCGGAATAATTAATTGAAAGACTTTTGAATTGAAGAAGCCGGAGTTGTATAAAATCAAAGCTATGCAAAGTCTATTTAGTGTGTGGCGATCCATATTATTAAATTCAATATGTCCGATCAATATCGATATTAATGTAATTTATGTGGTGAGTTGTATGTTAGTGTGAACAGCCATCGTGCACTGTGCTTTAATTAAATTAATTATTAACTCAAAATAAGATGGGCTCTATGAGTGAACGTATCTCTGCAATACCCACCGATTTACGTCGAGGATCCCGGTTTCGACAGATTAAGCGCTTGGCCACTGGTCCCTAGGGATGGTCAAATCAGCCACGCACCATTATGTCCCTACTGAAACCTCGAGAAACCAAATGAGCGTAAACAGCGACATCTCACAAACAGATATTAATGTAAAATGGATTTCTACTGTAGTATGAACAGTTTTGTGCATTCCGACTCAAGAATAGAGTAATTGTCATGATCCTAGCTTCTTGAAGAGTAATATTGAGCTTGTGGTGTACATATCCCATATTGACTGGCTAAAGATCTCTCACAAAATAGACTATAAAATTTACCAAAACTCCAAACTTCATCCTTGAGATACTATAAAAACTTGTGTTAGAGACACTCAAAAGTAGAATTTATTATTAAATGATTGGGCAAATAACATATTTTAAAGGTAACTTAATTTCCATTCTAGAAAAGAAACTGTTAAATTAATTATGAATAAATCAAAATAATAGTGTCGAAACACTATGGGAAATAAAATGTAATGGCATTAGGTACTCAGTCATGAAATAAAATGTGAAATGAAGATGAAAGAATTCCAATGAGGAATGACAATTGGGACAATAATTTTACTGATATTACTTTATTGACTCTACATTTAATATCCGTTTCGCAATGTGCCATCATAGGGAAGAAACGGCAAGAAACCCCATGAGAAACAACCAAATAAGACGAAAGTTTGAATAAAAGAAGATTTGGGGTAAGATTTTAGGTTTAGGTTACACAGGATTACATCAGGTTAAGGTTTTAGGTCTAGGACTAGGCATAGGTAAAGGTTGGTTGACATTATTAGTGATATTCTATACAGTTGTGTTGTATTTATTTTATAAGTTCACACTGCATAGTAGATTTTAAACTTCCACCCCTCATTTACCAAATTTCAATTTCTACCTCGTATTAGAACAAATTTAAACAACATTATTCGTTTATAAAATTTCCCCATTGATAGAACACCCTGTATAACTAAATTATAAACTTTCACCCTATATTAATATAAAGCATGAAAATTCTTTAGTAAAATTTCCCCAACCATTGTACACCTTGTATAACAAAATCTTAAACTTTCACCCTGTATTAATATAAACCATGAATATTCTTTAATAAAATTTCCCCATTAATTTACAAACCGTATAATAAAATCTTAAATATACATCCTGTATTAAGTTTAAGCACGAACATTCCTTTTATAAAATTTCCCCATTAATTTACACCCCGTATAATAAAATCTTAAATTTACACCCTGTATTAAGATAAAGCATGAAAATTCTTTTATAAAGTTTCCCCATTAATTTACATCCCGTATAATAAACTTTAAGGCTCCACCCCTTATTAAGACTAAATAATGACTGTACACACCAGCACATCAGATTCTGAAATTTACACACTGTATAGAACTAATAATAAAATACTCCCTGTAGGTATAAGACGGAATCTTGACTACTTATTGTATGAAACCCATGTCACGTTGCGGTTTTTAAACAGTTGCCTAATACCTACTATTTAATAAGATAAACCGTGGGTTTAGTATAGATAACTACTAATATTCATTAGACAATAAATAACTAAATCTACTCACCTAAACGTCTAACTATACCTACTTACTTACTGATAATTTGACCTCTAGTTTGTAATCTTTGTAAGATCCAGTGAGTAGAACACAAGAATAACTAATACGTAAGTCGTACTAGTCTTAGTACCTACTTTAGGAGAACTCGAAACAAACCTATCGCATAGATGTAAGGAATGATACTATTTTGTCTACATACCTAACTAGTCGTATATAACCGAAGACTAAATAGAAAATATAAAAATTCAACCTTATCACCATGTGAATAAAGATCATTTCTACACTTGAACTATTATTGATGTTGTGTAAATACTTGGCAAGTTACTACACTAGATGTCGTGTTTCGCGTAGTGCCCACGCAGTGTCGCGACATCGGAACCCGGCGAGGCGAGATTCGATTCTTTCGTAGGTATTTTGTAAACCTTGAGTTTTTAAGCTAAAACAATCCTTAATATAGAAAATAATGATAAGAATGAATGGAACTTGCTCGCGATACCATATTGTAAGTTTTGTTTGTATGGAATCGTAATTTTAAACTAATGATAAAGACCAACTTCCAATACTCTATAGATATAGTTAGGAATAGGTATTTTCAATAAGCATCTTAATTCTAGTAGTTAAGTACGGATAAACTAAGATAAGTTTTATACCTACTGTTTCAGATAGAAATTAATAAGTCTAAGATAGGTTTTCCAGACATGTAGTTTTGACTCTCTGTTAGCACTTTAACCCCAGATTTGACATAGTAAATATTAACGTATAGTAGTGAAACCTTTATAAATAGCAAGGGAATATTCAGTAGGACTACATAGGACATTCAGAAAATGAATAATGCTCCTAAGTCAAACAGAGAACACTATTAATAGTTTGACACCATATTGACATTTGATAGATTTGTCCGTTTTAAATGGATAAAGGTAGCTGGAATTTCTTGATATCTCTATGATTTATATTATGTCAAGATGTGCCGATTTACATGTAGCTTTATGATCATCAGCCTGCTACCAACCAAATAAGATATTTTACAAATGATAAGCCAATAACAGACTAATTTGTAATGAAAGATTTAATAGCGGCAACTGTCTCTTCAAATAATATAATCATATTCAATTCCTACGGTCTCTTTTATAATGTATGGGGTTAACTAGAACGTAGCTACAACGAGATAAATCTCTGAGAATTAAATCTACACTATATCCAATTACCAAGTATAATATTTTTACCAAAATTTATCTAGTTGCGCGTACGTATCTACCTGTAGTTACAAATACCTACTTTGATCAGAACACACCTAATTATTTTCCTGCAGCTCCTTTTTCGATTAGATACTTACCTACCTAATTTGTGCACTTATTATGTAACGAACTAATATAGTAGAAACTAAGTAAGTTTTCCCGACGGTATAAAATTGCGCATTACATTTAACAACATAGTATAAAATAAATTAAAATAACTACTTACGTGTGAACACTGAAAAGAAATCATGGTTAGGATGTATTCATCCTAAAATTATGAAAATCACACATTAGGTACATTTTATGCCGTAGACCTTTCTTCTGTGATGATGGGTTAAAATATGACATATTTCTACATGTTAGCGCGAAAAAATCAAGAAAGAAACGTTCGTTTATGAATACTACATATATACCTAACCCTAAATTTCTATAACACATATACTGTAAGTAAAATTTCACTGACCTGAAAGTTCCTGGCTCCAACAGCTGCTTCGACCTACCTTTTCCTCAAGCACACCACCAGCAACATCACCTGACAACACCTCGCGCACGCGCCTCTACACACATGCAGCACACAGCTCTCTCATGAATTTAATAATTTTTCAATTCACCAACCACAAACACTATTGAAAGCTAATGAAAATCCTATAACACACTCGCGGACTTCATCTAAACTCTTACTAGACAGCAAGACAGGACCATAATTTCTCCAGGAGACCCAACATGTCGAACCCGATGCCAGATCCCGCAGATTTCCGTAACTTGATGTTTCCAAACTAAAACTGCCCCACATGCGTCCGCGCACGTTTTATATGATGTCTCGCACCCCCACCGTTCCTCCTTCTCGAACCTTTTACTTCTCGGAATTCAAATTGCCTTCCACCCCTTCATATTCTAAAACCAACCAATGAGAACAATCATGTCATTATTAGATAACGAAATCAGCCAATCAACGGCCGCGATTTTGTACATTACCAAATTTGGTAACGCGTTCCGTTCGTCCCTGCAATTTAAGGATACCAGATAACACAATCATT
This sequence comes from Agonopterix arenella, assembly GCA_927399405.1. Lineage (NCBI taxonomy): Eukaryota > Metazoa > Arthropoda > Insecta > Lepidoptera > Depressariidae > Agonopterix > Agonopterix arenella. Next base: position 18,517,017 of record OV656702.1, read on the forward strand.
TTGCCCAATTATACCATTCAACCCGAAATTCTGAAGTTCTTTTTTTTTTTATAATAAGCAGCAACAACCGTTCTTATAATAAACTCTATCTATTTCTCTATCTATTTCTAATAAAACATACATTTTTTATTACACAAGACTAATTTTGAAATATTAATATTTTTCCTCGATTTTGTGCAAACAATTTTTCAATAATCTGACAACCCCCCCTCTGTGATTGATTGTCAACTTTATAAGCTAATAGAATTGTCTAGTGAGCTGACATTGTTCGAAACAATTCTAGATAATACGATTTAATTCCAGAAGATTTATTTATTCAAGGCAATCTAAACATTTCCAGAACGTAAGTAAAGTTTAATTATTATCGAAATTATCCTGAAACTAAACAATATTGGGTTTTCGAAAATCCCGCGAATGTGACATATGACAGCTCGTTTCGTGGATTGAATTTTCAAACGTTTATTTACCTTTAACATCAAAATTTCAGATTAGGCCGTGAAATGGCGCTGGACAAAGGACCTGGAAGTCTTCTACGCTCCCTGGAATCCAACTAATCATGATACAAACCCCGGCCAAATGCAACGTTTCAATATGCCCGTTATGACTCGATTCCCTGGAAATTTGTATCAAAATGACCAATTCAGTGCTCTAAGGTATGTTTTTCAATGTTAACACAACACTATCTCTCATTTATAATCATAAATCAAATCAACAAAGCTCCATTCACCAAGAATTCCGCTCTCCAATTCCCCCTTTTTTTTTAATAATAATAAGATTTCTATGAATGTGAAAATTCATAATAAAACGACTGCCCTTTCACCATTTTATGTAAATACCTACAAACACAAACCTAAACAACCATTTTTCATCCAGGCACATTTCAAGCGTACAGCCACACAACCACCGGAGCACTCCCCGTACTATTCTCCTAAAAGCTCCTCTGCAACCCGGGATCATCCTGAAACGAAAAACCCGAAAAAACCAAGAAGCCTGTCTCACTTGAATAATGCAGTGCAACTGGAATGGACTAACTAAAGAGTGTGGTGTGAATAATTATAGTGCGACCAATCTTTGTAGCAATTATGTGAATATAGTGTATCTAACCCAACCTTGCAGTTAACTAGTGTAAGTGAGGCTTTATAATTATAGTGTACACAAAGGAGATCAAGGTAAATGTCCTATGCTATGACAACAAATCTCAAATTCCCATAAATTAATCAACGGCTCGCTTCCCTCAAATACCTATCTACCTGCCCTATGATATCATGCAGTTTTGTACCTAAACTTTGATACATTGAGGTATTTTAATATTTCCCATGGCAGAATAATATAGAGGTATCAATTTAATTTGATACACAACCCAAAGTCTTGTAATACCACAATAATTCAAAATTTAATTTATTAAATTTGACCGCTGACCGATGACAGTTTTTATTTCTTTAAAATTTTTAATTCTAGCTTTAAATCTTTTAAAACAATCAAATAGAGCCTAGATTATGTCATATAACAATGTTCCAGTTCAATCTGAATTTAACTCCTTTCTTAGTTTACCGATAACAATTTTTATAAAATTTAAGAAAATGAATTCTTAATGCTTCACTGAATTTGTTTAATTCTTTTAACGCTGATTAAATAGTAATCAGAACATTGTCATAGATATAGTTTTAACTTGGAATCTGTGTCACAACATTGCACTATCAAGAATTTTATTTGTATTTTTCTTTCCTGTAAATGAATACCTTTAGCATCAAATTAATGTATGAATTTAATTAAAAATATAACCGAATTTTGCAGAATTGTGCATGTTGTTATTTATTTTATTTTATCCCCCCTTGGCACAATATTCTAAAATCTGGCAACTCCCAACGCCCTCTATGATCGAATAATAAAACCTCAATCATTGATTAATATTAGAAACTCGTCCATTCATAAACAGATGGCGCTGTATTGACTCACAATAAATATCATGATCATCACTTCTAGCTTTCACAAAACTAAACTAGATGGCATTGTTAGACAGAAACAAAACGTATGTTGAACACATTACTTTACGACAGTAAAATCTCCAAGATCTCCATCAAAACAAGACAAAATTAAAAAAAATTTGATAAATATTTTATCTTTCTTATTTTTTCTCTAGTTTAGTTTTGATAGGTTGTTGGTTCTGTTACAATCGCCCCCTAGATTTTTAAGAAGTTACTACTGAATGAAAATCTATTACTCAATAAAATAACCAACAACTCCCCTACTACTTTACTACTCTTAAAAGAAATTAAACAATTTAAACATTGTGATCTATTTTCAAATGCATCGCTATTAACCCACTCGCACGCGGCAACCCTAGACAAAAGAAAAACTCACCACTTTTCACAGAGACCGCTCACTGCACCACAGCACTCAACAGGTTAAATTATCAATAAAATCAACTGTAGCGTGTACTGAAATCAAAACCTTTCCTCTATCGCATGGTGAAATTGTGAGACTCGATTTTATTTTATTATTTTTAAATTTCTATTTTATGTTGTTACAAAGTATTCAAAATTAATAAGATATCAAGTACAGCTTAACATCACTGTTCTTATTTATTTCGTTGTTGATAGACTCGCGTCTTGATGAGCTTGCCGTTGACATTGACTCTTGCCACTGAAACTTCTTGGCGTAGCAGATTCGCAGACGATTGTAAGACTTCGAACTCTGGCAGCTAATATTCTGCAGAATATTCGACGCCCCCACGTATGACGACAGAGAATGTCTCCCATGTTCACTTCTGATGTCCAGCTTTTCCGTTGTTTACACAGAAATTCCGTTTCTTCAAATGTGGGTTCTTCTTTTGAATTTTGTTTTAATAACTCCTGATCCTTTTTTATTATTTTTTTTTTTTTTCCGCACCACAACGTAGGGTCCTAACCACTAGACGGTCAAAGTCTCTCAAGGAGGGTGGGTGCTCCTTGAGATTAGGCCTGTGCCCACAACCTGATGAATCATATTCACTTCACAAACCAATGTAACTTCACACTAGATCACTGATCACTTGTTAATTCACAGAACTTTAAACACTTTGCCACTTTTCACTTGTTACTTAAAACACTTACATAAATATTAAACTTTACTTACCACATTGTAATTAGGCAACAATGTGATAAAACCTTTATATTACAGATAATTAATCACTGCCTCACACTTTTTCAAAAATTTCCGCAATTGGTTATTCTACAAAGAATAACCCACATAAAATTTAAGTAAAGTAAATCGGCTCTCACTTGTTAAAGAATAAAATTTACCTAATTCCGTCAATAAAGATATTATGCAACGCGTAATAATGAAAAAAAAAACGTAATTGTAAACATAACATCCATTAAAGAAACAAAATAACCATAATCGTAAACATAATATCCGTTAAATAAACATAAGCGTGACATAATATTCGTAAAATTATTAACATAACCGTAACATAATAACCATAAAATAGACATAACCACAACATAATATCCATAAAATAAACATAACCGTGACATATTAACCGTAAAATAAACATAATCATAACAAAATATCCGAAGAACAAATATTATTGCAACAAAATATCCGTAAAAAGGAATTGTAACCGAACTATTCATAAACTAACCGTAATCGTGACATAAAATTTGTAGCAAAAATAAAACATCTAAATTTCCCTCAATACCCTATCAAAATTTTACTTATCCCCTTTAGCCCCAATTACAAATAGGTACTTAATTCTTTAAATCTGCCATACATTTTTTTTCTCGCCCCCTATTCACAGCTTATTTTCCTGTCGCCCCCTATTCCTTAATTAATTTAAGTACTACCCCCATTCTGAAATTCGTGGAAATGTCATAAAAGGTGCACAATTCCGGAGAAATAAGATGATTTACCTCACAAAATCTCACATTTCTGACCTCTATCCGTTGCACGAACAACAAATTGTAGGCTAAAAAGCCTACAGTATTTAATAAAACAGTAGTATACCAGGTAACAGAATCCTGGTCACGGTGCCACGAAATTGTAACGTCGCAAACCCTATTAAACGTCATTTTTTGCGCTCAACAATAGTTAAATAAAGTAATGGCCTTAACTATGATCGTCTAAACTTAAAATGGTAGGATGCCCTTAATTGTGATAATTTGTAGCAACTCAAGAACTTTGTAGAGGTTGTGAGATATGTGAAGCAACAAACACTAATGTAATAAATATTTAAATAATTAAGATGTAGCCCAATAATAATAAAACTATTCTGTAAGAGAAAAGTACAAATGGAGTAGAGTGACCATAAGGAAGGTTAAGATAAATAGGAGAAAGGTAGATTAACCAGCACTTAAACTAGTATGTACATTGGGAGCCAAAATAGGCGAATGGGAAGAGGAATGGGCCCCCCATGACAGAGGGGAATCAGAGGGAGCCCCAACCTTCGCTCCCTCAACTGTGGGGGTCAACCAGAAGCAACCCCCTCCAGGAAGAAGGGTTACTAAAAAAAGCTAAAATGAAATAGAATATTGAAATTGAATGACTTGGGACACTTAATTGAACTATTCGGAATAATTAATTGAAAGACTTTTGAATTGAAGAAGCCGGAGTTGTATAAAATCAAAGCTATGCAAAGTCTATTTAGTGTGTGGCGATCCATATTATTAAATTCAATATGTCCGATCAATATCGATATTAATGTAATTTATGTGGTGAGTTGTATGTTAGTGTGAACAGCCATCGTGCACTGTGCTTTAATTAAATTAATTATTAACTCAAAATAAGATGGGCTCTATGAGTGAACGTATCTCTGCAATACCCACCGATTTACGTCGAGGATCCCGGTTTCGACAGATTAAGCGCTTGGCCACTGGTCCCTAGGGATGGTCAAATCAGCCACGCACCATTATGTCCCTACTGAAACCTCGAGAAACCAAATGAGCGTAAACAGCGACATCTCACAAACAGATATTAATGTAAAATGGATTTCTACTGTAGTATGAACAGTTTTGTGCATTCCGACTCAAGAATAGAGTAATTGTCATGATCCTAGCTTCTTGAAGAGTAATATTGAGCTTGTGGTGTACATATCCCATATTGACTGGCTAAAGATCTCTCACAAAATAGACTATAAAATTTACCAAAACTCCAAACTTCATCCTTGAGATACTATAAAAACTTGTGTTAGAGACACTCAAAAGTAGAATTTATTATTAAATGATTGGGCAAATAACATATTTTAAAGGTAACTTAATTTCCATTCTAGAAAAGAAACTGTTAAATTAATTATGAATAAATCAAAATAATAGTGTCGAAACACTATGGGAAATAAAATGTAATGGCATTAGGTACTCAGTCATGAAATAAAATGTGAAATGAAGATGAAAGAATTCCAATGAGGAATGACAATTGGGACAATAATTTTACTGATATTACTTTATTGACTCTACATTTAATATCCGTTTCGCAATGTGCCATCATAGGGAAGAAACGGCAAGAAACCCCATGAGAAACAACCAAATAAGACGAAAGTTTGAATAAAAGAAGATTTGGGGTAAGATTTTAGGTTTAGGTTACACAGGATTACATCAGGTTAAGGTTTTAGGTCTAGGACTAGGCATAGGTAAAGGTTGGTTGACATTATTAGTGATATTCTATACAGTTGTGTTGTATTTATTTTATAAGTTCACACTGCATAGTAGATTTTAAACTTCCACCCCTCATTTACCAAATTTCAATTTCTACCTCGTATTAGAACAAATTTAAACAACATTATTCGTTTATAAAATTTCCCCATTGATAGAACACCCTGTATAACTAAATTATAAACTTTCACCCTATATTAATATAAAGCATGAAAATTCTTTAGTAAAATTTCCCCAACCATTGTACACCTTGTATAACAAAATCTTAAACTTTCACCCTGTATTAATATAAACCATGAATATTCTTTAATAAAATTTCCCCATTAATTTACAAACCGTATAATAAAATCTTAAATATACATCCTGTATTAAGTTTAAGCACGAACATTCCTTTTATAAAATTTCCCCATTAATTTACACCCCGTATAATAAAATCTTAAATTTACACCCTGTATTAAGATAAAGCATGAAAATTCTTTTATAAAGTTTCCCCATTAATTTACATCCCGTATAATAAACTTTAAGGCTCCACCCCTTATTAAGACTAAATAATGACTGTACACACCAGCACATCAGATTCTGAAATTTACACACTGTATAGAACTAATAATAAAATACTCCCTGTAGGTATAAGACGGAATCTTGACTACTTATTGTATGAAACCCATGTCACGTTGCGGTTTTTAAACAGTTGCCTAATACCTACTATTTAATAAGATAAACCGTGGGTTTAGTATAGATAACTACTAATATTCATTAGACAATAAATAACTAAATCTACTCACCTAAACGTCTAACTATACCTACTTACTTACTGATAATTTGACCTCTAGTTTGTAATCTTTGTAAGATCCAGTGAGTAGAACACAAGAATAACTAATACGTAAGTCGTACTAGTCTTAGTACCTACTTTAGGAGAACTCGAAACAAACCTATCGCATAGATGTAAGGAATGATACTATTTTGTCTACATACCTAACTAGTCGTATATAACCGAAGACTAAATAGAAAATATAAAAATTCAACCTTATCACCATGTGAATAAAGATCATTTCTACACTTGAACTATTATTGATGTTGTGTAAATACTTGGCAAGTTACTACACTAGATGTCGTGTTTCGCGTAGTGCCCACGCAGTGTCGCGACATCGGAACCCGGCGAGGCGAGATTCGATTCTTTCGTAGGTATTTTGTAAACCTTGAGTTTTTAAGCTAAAACAATCCTTAATATAGAAAATAATGATAAGAATGAATGGAACTTGCTCGCGATACCATATTGTAAGTTTTGTTTGTATGGAATCGTAATTTTAAACTAATGATAAAGACCAACTTCCAATACTCTATAGATATAGTTAGGAATAGGTATTTTCAATAAGCATCTTAATTCTAGTAGTTAAGTACGGATAAACTAAGATAAGTTTTATACCTACTGTTTCAGATAGAAATTAATAAGTCTAAGATAGGTTTTCCAGACATGTAGTTTTGACTCTCTGTTAGCACTTTAACCCCAGATTTGACATAGTAAATATTAACGTATAGTAGTGAAACCTTTATAAATAGCAAGGGAATATTCAGTAGGACTACATAGGACATTCAGAAAATGAATAATGCTCCTAAGTCAAACAGAGAACACTATTAATAGTTTGACACCATATTGACATTTGATAGATTTGTCCGTTTTAAATGGATAAAGGTAGCTGGAATTTCTTGATATCTCTATGATTTATATTATGTCAAGATGTGCCGATTTACATGTAGCTTTATGATCATCAGCCTGCTACCAACCAAATAAGATATTTTACAAATGATAAGCCAATAACAGACTAATTTGTAATGAAAGATTTAATAGCGGCAACTGTCTCTTCAAATAATATAATCATATTCAATTCCTACGGTCTCTTTTATAATGTATGGGGTTAACTAGAACGTAGCTACAACGAGATAAATCTCTGAGAATTAAATCTACACTATATCCAATTACCAAGTATAATATTTTTACCAAAATTTATCTAGTTGCGCGTACGTATCTACCTGTAGTTACAAATACCTACTTTGATCAGAACACACCTAATTATTTTCCTGCAGCTCCTTTTTCGATTAGATACTTACCTACCTAATTTGTGCACTTATTATGTAACGAACTAATATAGTAGAAACTAAGTAAGTTTTCCCGACGGTATAAAATTGCGCATTACATTTAACAACATAGTATAAAATAAATTAAAATAACTACTTACGTGTGAACACTGAAAAGAAATCATGGTTAGGATGTATTCATCCTAAAATTATGAAAATCACACATTAGGTACATTTTATGCCGTAGACCTTTCTTCTGTGATGATGGGTTAAAATATGACATATTTCTACATGTTAGCGCGAAAAAATCAAGAAAGAAACGTTCGTTTATGAATACTACATATATACCTAACCCTAAATTTCTATAACACATATACTGTAAGTAAAATTTCACTGACCTGAAAGTTCCTGGCTCCAACAGCTGCTTCGACCTACCTTTTCCTCAAGCACACCACCAGCAACATCACCTGACAACACCTCGCGCACGCGCCTCTACACACATGCAGCACACAGCTCTCTCATGAATTTAATAATTTTTCAATTCACCAACCACAAACACTATTGAAAGCTAATGAAAATCCTATAACACACTCGCGGACTTCATCTAAACTCTTACTAGACAGCAAGACAGGACCATAATTTCTCCAGGAGACCCAACATGTCGAACCCGATGCCAGATCCCGCAGATTTCCGTAACTTGATGTTTCCAAACTAAAACTGCCCCACATGCGTCCGCGCACGTTTTATATGATGTCTCGCACCCCCACCGTTCCTCCTTCTCGAACCTTTTACTTCTCGGAATTCAAATTGCCTTCCACCCCTTCATATTCTAAAACCAACCAATGAGAACAATCATGTCATTATTAGATAACGAAATCAGCCAATCAACGGCCGCGATTTTGTACATTACCAAATTTGGTAACGCGTTCCGTTCGTCCCTGCAATTTAAGGATACCAGATAACACAATCATTTTGCCCAATTATACCATTCAACCCGAAATTCTGAAGTTCTTTTTTTTTTTATAATAAGCAGCAACAACCGTTCTTATAATAAACTCTATCTATTTCTCTATCTATTTCTAATAAAACATACATTTTTTATTACACAAGACTAATTTTGAAATATTAATATTTTTCCTCGATTTTGTGCAAACAATTTTTCAATAATCTGACAACCCCCCCTCTGTGATTGATTGTCAACTTTATAAGCTAATAGAATTGTCTAGTGAGCTGACATTGTTCGAAACAATTCTAGATAATACGATTTAATTCCAGAAGATTTATTTATTCAAGGCAATCTAAACATTTCCAGAACGTAAGTAAAGTTTAATTATTATCGAAATTATCCTGAAACTAAACAATATTGGGTTTTCGAAAATCCCGCGAATGTGACATATGACAGCTCGTTTCGTGGATTGAATTTTCAAACGTTTATTTACCTTTAACATCAAAATTTCAGATTAGGCCGTGAAATGGCGCTGGACAAAGGACCTGGAAGTCTTCTACGCTCCCTGGAATCCAACTAATCATGATACAAACCCCGGCCAAATGCAACGTTTCAATATGCCCGTTATGACTCGATTCCCTGGAAATTTGTATCAAAATGACCAATTCAGTGCTCTAAGGTATGTTTTTCAATGTTAACACAACACTATCTCTCATTTATAATCATAAATCAAATCAACAAAGCTCCATTCACCAAGAATTCCGCTCTCCAATTCCCCCTTTTTTTTTAATAATAATAAGATTTCTATGAATGTGAAAATTCATAATAAAACGACTGCCCTTTCACCATTTTATGTAAATACCTACAAACACAAACCTAAACAACCATTTTTCATCCAGGCACATTTCAAGCGTACAGCCACACAACCACCGGAGCACTCCCCGTACTATTCTCCTAAAAGCTCCTCTGCAACCCGGGATCATCCTGAAACGAAAAACCCGAAAAAACCAAGAAGCCTGTCTCACTTGAATAATGCAGTGCAACTGGAATGGACTAACTAAAGAGTGTGGTGTGAATAATTATAGTGCGACCAATCTTTGTAGCAATTATGTGAATATAGTGTATCTAACCCAACCTTGCAGTTAACTAGTGTAAGTGAGGCTTTATAATTATAGTGTACACAAAGGAGATCAAGGTAAATGTCCTATGCTATGACAACAAATCTCAAATTCCCATAAATTAATCAACGGCTCGCTTCCCTCAAATACCTATCTACCTGCCCTATGATATCATGCAGTTTTGTACCTAAACTTTGATACATTGAGGTATTTTAATATTTCCCATGGCAGAATAATATAGAGGTATCAATTTAATTTGATACACAACCCAAAGTCTTGTAATACCACAATAATTCAAAATTTAATTTATTAAATTTGACCGCTGACCGATGACAGTTTTTATTTCTTTAAAATTTTTAATTCTAGCTTTAAATCTTTTAAAACAATCAAATAGAGCCTAGATTATGTCATATAACAATGTTCCAGTTCAATCTGAATTTAACTCCTTTCTTAGTTTACCGATAACAATTTTTATAAAATTTAAGAAAATGAATTCTTAATGCTTCACTGAATTTGTTTAATTCTTTTAACGCTGATTAAATAGTAATCAGAACATTGTCATAGATATAGTTTTAACTTGGAATCTGTGTCACAACATTGCACTATCAAGAATTTTATTTGTATTTTTCTTTCCTGTAAATGAATACCTTTAGCATCAAATTAATGTATGAATTTAATTAAAAATATAACCGAATTTTGCAGAATTGTGCATGTTGTTATTTATTTTATTTTATCCCCCCTTGGCACAATATTCTAAAATCTGGCAACTCCCAACGCCCTCTATGATCGAATAATAAAACCTCAATCATTGATTAATATTAGAAACTCGTCCATTCATAAACAGATGGCGCTGTATTGACTCACAATAAATATCATGATCATCACTTCTAGCTTTCACAAAACTAAACTAGATGGCATTGTTAGACAGAAACAAAACGTATGTTGAACACATTACTTTACGACAGTAAAATCTCCAAGATCTCCATCAAAACAAGACAAAATTAAAAAAAATTTGATAAATATTTTATCTTTCTTATTTTTTCTCTAGTTTAGTTTTGATAGGTTGTTGGTTCTGTTACAATCGCCCCCTAGATTTTTAAGAAGTTACTACTGAATGAAAATCTATTACTCAATAAAATAACCAACAACTCCCCTACTACTTTACTACTCTTAAAAGAAATTAAACAATTTAAACATTGTGATCTATTTTCAAATGCATCGCTATTAACCCACTCGCACGCGGCAACCCTAGACAAAAGAAAAACTCACCACTTTTCACAGAGACCGCTCACTGCACCACAGCACTCAACAGGTTAAATTATCAATAAAATCAACTGTAGCGTGTACTGAAATCAAAACCTTTCCTCTATCGCATGGTGAAATTGTGAGACTCGATTTTATTTTATTATTTTTAAATTTCTATTTTATGTTGTTACAAAGTATTCAAAATTAATAAGATATCAAGTACAGCTTAACATCACTGTTCTTATTTATTTCGTTGTTGATAGACTCGCGTCTTGATGAGCTTGCCGTTGACATTGACTCTTGCCACTGAAACTTCTTGGCGTAGCAGATTCGCAGACGATTGTAAGACTTCGAACTCTGGCAGCTAATATTCTGCAGAATATTCGACGCCCCCACGTATGACGACAGAGAATGTCTCCCATGTTCACTTCTGATGTCCAGCTTTTCCGTTGTTTACACAGAAATTCCGTTTCTTCAAATGTGGGTTCTTCTTTTGAATTTTGTTTTAATAACTCCTGATCCTTTTTTATTATTATTTTTTTTTTCCGCACCACAACGTAGGGTCCTAACCACTAGACGGTCAAAGTCTCTCAAGGAGGGTGGGTGCTCCTTGAGATTAGGCCTGTGCCCACAACCTGATGAATCATATTCACTTCACAAACCAATGTAACTTCACACTAGATCACTGATCACTTGTTAATTCACAGAACTTTAAACACTTTGCCACTTTTCACTTGTTACTTAAAACACTTACATAAATATTAAACTTTACTTACCACATTGTAATTAGGCAACAATGTGATAAAACCTTTATATTACAGATAATTAATCACTGCCTCACACTTTTTCAAAAATTTCCGCAATTGGTTATTCTACAAAGAATAACCCACATAAAATTTAAGTAAAGTAAATCGGCTCTCACTTGTTAAAGAATAAAATTTACCTAATTCCGTCAATAAAGATATTATGCAACGCGTAATAATGAAAAAAAAAACGTAATTGTAAACATAACATCCATTAAAGAAACAAAATAACCATAATCGTAAACATAATATCCGTTAAATAAACATAAGCGTGACATAATATTCGTAAAATTATTAACATAACCGTAACATAATAACCATAAAATAGACATAACCACAACATAATATCCATAAAATAAACATAACCGTGACATATTAACCGTAAAATAAACATAATCATAACAAAATATCCGAAGAACAAATATTATTGCAACAAAATATCCGTAAAAAGGAATTGTAACCGAACTATTCATAAACTAACCGTAATCGTGACATAAAATTTGTAGCAAAAATAAAACATCTAAATTTCCCTCAATACCCTATCAAAATTTTACTTATCCCCTTTAGCCCCAATTACAAATAGGTACTTAATTCTTTAAATCTGCCATACATTTTTTTTCTCGCCCCCTATTCACAGCTTATTTTCCTGTCGCCCCCTATTCCTTAATTAATTTAAGTACTACCCCCATTCTGAAATTCGTGGAAATGTCATAAAAGGTGCACAATTCCGGAGAAATAAGATGATTTACCTCACAAAATCTCACATTTCTGACCTCTATCCGTTGCACGAACAACAAATTGTAGGCTAAAAAGCCTACAGTATTTAATAAAACAGTAGTATACCCGGTAACAGAATCCTGGTCACGGTGCCACGAAATTGTAACGTCGCAAACCCTATTAAACGTCATTTTTTGCGCTCAACAATAGTTAAATAAAGTAATGGCCTTAACTATGATCGTCTAAACTTAAAATGGTAGGATGCCCTTAATTGTGATAATTTGTAGCAACTCAAGAACTTTGTAGAGGTTGTGAGATATGTGAAGCAACAAACACTAATGTAATAAATATTTAAATAATTAAGATGTAGCCCAATAATAATAAAACTATTCTGTAAGAGAAAAGTACAAATGGAGTAGAGTGACCATAAGGAAGGTTAAGATAAATAGGAGAAAGGTAGATTAACCAGCACTTAAACTAGTATGTACATTGGGAGCCAAAATAGGCGAATGGGAAGAGGAATGGGCCCCCCATGACAGAGGGGAATCAGAGGGAGCCCCAACCTTCGCTCCCTCAACTGTGGGGGTCAACCAGAAGCAACCCCCTCCAGGAAGAAGGGTTACTAAAAAAAGCTAAAATGAAATAGAATATTGAAATTGAATGACTTGGGACACTTAATTGAACTATTCGGAATAATTAATTGAAAGACTTTTGAATTGAAGAAGCCGGAGTTGTATAAAATCAAAGCTATGCAAAGTCTATTTAGTGTGTGGCGATCCATATTATTAAATTCAATATGTCCGATCAATATCGATATTAATGTAATTTATGTGGTGAGTTGTATGTTAGTGTGAACAGCCATCGTGCACTGTGCTTTAATTAAATTAATTATTAACTCAAAATAAGATGGGCTCTATGAGTGAACGTATCTCTGCAATACCCACCGATTTACGTCGAGGATCCCGGTTTCGACAGATTAAGCGCTTGGCCACTGGTCCCTAGGGATGGTCAAATCAGCCACGCACCATTATGTCCCTACTGAAACCTCGAGAAACCAAATGAGCGTAAACAGCGACATCTCACAAACAGATATTAATGTAAAATGGATTTCTACTGTAGTATGAACAGTTTTGTGCATTCCGACTCAAGAATAGAGTAATTGTCATGATCCTAGCTTCTTGAAGAGTAATATTGAGCTTGTGGTGTACATATCCCATATTGACTGGCTAAAGATCTCTCACAAAATAGACTATAAAATTTACCAAAACTCCAAACTTCATCCTTGAGATACTATAAAAACTTGTGTTAGAGACACTCAAAAGTAGAATTTATTATTAAATGATTGGGCAAATAACATATTTTAAAGGTAACTTAATTTCCATTCTAGAAAAGAAACTGTTAAATTAATTATGAATAAATCAAAATAATAGTGTCGAAACACTATGGGAAATAAAATGTAATGGCATTAGGTACTCAGTCATGAAATAAAATGTGAAATGAAGATGAAAGAATTCCAATGAGGAATGACAATTGGGACAATAATTTTACTGATATTACTTTATTGACTCTACATTTAATATCCGTTTCGCAATGTGCCATCATAGGGAAGAAACGGCAAGAAACCCCATGAGAAACAACCAAATAAGACGAAAGTTTGAATAAAAGAAGATTTGGGGTAAGATTTTAGGTTTAGGTTACACAGGATTACATCAGGTTAAGGTTTTAGGTCTAGGACTAGGCATAGGTAAAGGTTGGTTGACATTATTAGTGATATTCTATACAGTTGTGTTGTATTTATTTTATAAGTTCACACTGCATAGTAGATTTTAAACTTCCACCCCTCATTTACCAAATTTCAATTTCTACCTCGTATTAGAACAAATTTAAACAACATTATTCGTTTATAAAATTTCCCCATTGATAGAACACCCTGTATAACTAAATTATAAACTTTCACCCTATATTAATATAAAGCATGAAAATTCTTTAGTAAAATTTCCCCAACCATTGTACACCTTGTATAACAAAATCTTAAACTTTCACCCTGTATTAATATAAACCATGAATATTCTTTAATAAAATTTCCCCATTAATTTACAAACCGTATAATAAAATCTTAAATATACATCCTGTATTAAGTTTAAGCACGAACATTCCTTTTATAAAATTTCCCCATTAATTTACACCCCGTATAATAAAATCTTAAATTTACACCCTGTATTAAGATAAAGCATGAAAATTCTTTTATAAAGTTTCCCCATTAATTTACATCCCGTATAATAAACTTTAAGGCTCCACCCCTTATTAAGACTAAATAATGACTGTACACACCAGCACATCAGATTCTGAAATTTACACACTGTATAGAACTAATAATAAAATACTCCCTGTAGGTATAAGACGGAATCTTGACTACTTATTGTATGAAACCCATGTCACGTTGCGGTTTTTAAACAGTTGCCTAATACCTACTATTTAATAAGATAAACCGTGGGTTTAGTATAGATAACTACTAATATTCATTAGACAATAAATAACTAAATCTACTCACCTAAACGTCTAACTATACCTACTTACTTACTGATAATTTGACCTCTAGTTTGTAATCTTTGTAAGATCCAGTGAGTAGAACACAAGAATAACTAATACGTAAGTCGTACTAGTCTTAGTACCTACTTTAGGAGAACTCGAAACAAACCTATCGCATAGATGTAAGGAATGATACTATTTTGTCTACATACCTAACTAGTCGTATATAACCGAAGACTAAATAGAAAATATAAAAATTCAACCTTATCACCATGTGAATAAAGATCATTTCTACACTTGAACTATTATTGATGTTGTGTAAATACTTGGCAAGTTACTACACTAGATGTCGTGTTTCGCGTAGTGCCCACGCAGTGTCGCGACATCGGAACCCGGCGAGGCGAGATTCGATTCTTTCGTAGGTATTTTGTAAACCTTGAGTTTTTAAGCTAAAACAATCCTTAATATAGAAAATAATGATAAGAATGAATGGAACTTGCTCGCGATACCATATTGTAAGTTTTGTTTGTATGGAATCGTAATTTTAAACTAATGATAAAGACCAACTTCCAATACTCTATAGATATAGTTAGGAATAGGTATTTTCAATAAGCATCTTAATTCTAGTAGTTAAGTACGGATAAACTAAGATAAGTTTTATACCTACTGTTTCAGATAGAAATTAATAAGTCTAAGATAGGTTTTCCAGACATGTAGTTTTGACTCTCTGTTAGCACTTTAACCCCAGATTTGACATAGTAAATATTAACGTATAGTAGTGAAACCTTTATAAATAGCAAGGGAATATTCAGTAGGACTACATAGGACATTCAGAAAATGAATAATGCTCCTAAGTCAAACAGAGAACACTATTAATAGTTTGACACCATATTGACATTTGATAGATTTGTCCGTTTTAAATGGATAAAGGTAGCTGGAATTTCTTGATATCTCTATGATTTATATTATGTCAAGATGTGCCGATTTACATGTAGCTTTATGATCATCAGCCTGCTACCAACCAAATAAGATATTTTACAAATGATAAGCCAATAACAGACTAATTTGTAATGAAAGATTTAATAGCGGCAACTGTCTCTTCAAATAATATAATCATATTCAATTCCTACGGTCTCTTTTATAATGTATGGGGTTAACTAGAACGTAGCTACAACGAGATAAATCTCTGAGAATTAAATCTACACTATATCCAATTACCAAGTATAATATTTTTACCAAAATTTATCTAGTTGCGCGTACGTATCTACCTGTAGTTACAAATACCTACTTTGATCAGAACACACCTAATTATTTTCCTGCAGCTCCTTTTTCGATTAGATACTTACCTACCTAATTTGTGCACTTATTATGTAACGAACTAATATAGTAGAAACTAAGTAAGTTTTCCCGACGGTATAAAATTGCGCATTACATTTAACAACATAGTATAAAATAAATTAAAATAACTACTTACGTGTGAACACTGAAAAGAAATCATGGTTAGGATGTATTCATCCTAAAATTATGAAAATCACACATTAGGTACATTTTATGCCGTAGACCTTTCTTCTGTGATGATGGGTTAAAATATGACATATTTCTACATGTTAGCGCGAAAAAATCAAGAAAGAAACGTTCGTTTATGAATACTACATATATACCTAACCCTAAATTTCTATAACACATATACTGTAAGTAAAATTTCACTGACCTGAAAGTTCCTGGCTCCAACAGCTGCTTCGACCTACCTTTTCCTCAAGCACACCACCAGCAACATCACCTGACAACACCTCGCGCACGCGCCTCTACACACATGCAGCACACAGCTCTCTCATGAATTTAATAATTTTTCAATTCACCAACCACAAACACTATTGAAAGCTAATGAAAATCCTATAACACACTCGCGGACTTCATCTAAACTCTTACTAGACAGCAAGACAGGACCATAATTTCTCCAGGAGACCCAACATGTCGAACCCGATGCCAGATCCCGCAGATTTCCGTAACTTGATGTTTCCAAACTAAAACTGCCCCACATGCGTCCGCGCACGTTTTATATGATGTCTCGCACCCCCACCGTTCCTCCTTCTCGAACCTTTTACTTCTCGGAATTCAAATTGCCTTCCACCCCTTCATATTCTAAAACCAACCAATGAGAACAATCATGTCATTATTAGATAACGAAATCAGCCAATCAACGGCCGCGATTTTGTACATTACCAAATTTGGTAACGCGTTCCGTTCGTCCCTGCAATTTAAGGATACCAGATAACACAATCATTTTGCCCAATTATACCATTCAACCCGAAATTCTGAAGTTCTTTTTTTTTTTATAATAAGCAGCAACAACCGTTCTTATAATAAACTCTATCTATTTCTCTATCTATTTCTAATAAAACATACATTTTTTATTACACAAGACTAATTTTGAAATATTAATATTTTTCCTCGATTTTGTGCAAACAATTTTTCAATAATCTGACAACCCCCCCTCTGTGATTGATTGTCAACTTTATAAGCTAATAGAATTGTCTAGTGAGCTGACATTGTTCGAAACAATTCTAGATAATACGATTTAATTCCAGAAGATTTATTTATTCAAGGCAATCTAAACATTTCCAGAACGTAAGTAAAGTTTAATTATTATCGAAATTATCCTGAAACTAAACAATATTGGGTTTTCGAAAATCCCGCGAATGTGACATATGACAGCTCGTTTCGTGGATTGAATTTTCAAACGTTTATTTACCTTTAACATCAAAATTTCAGATTAGGCCGTGAAATGGCGCTGGACAAAGGACCTGGAAGTCTTCTACGCTCCCTGGAATCCAACTAATCATGATACAAACCCCGGCCAAATGCAACGTTTCAATATGCCCGTTATGACTCGATTCCCTGGAAATTTGTATCAAAATGACCAATTCAGTGCTCTAAGGTATGTTTTTCAATGTTAACACAACACTATCTCTCATTTATAATCATAAATCAAATCAACAAAGCTCCATTCACCAAGAATTCCGCTCTCCAATTCCCCCTATTTTTTTAATAATAATAAGATTTCTATGAATGTGAAAATTCATAATAAAACGACTGCCCTTTCACCATTTTATGTAAATACCTACAAACACAAACCTAAACAACCATTTTTCATCCAGGCACATTTCAAGCGTACAGCCACACAACCACCGGAGCACTCCCCGTACTATTCTCCTAAAAGCTCCTCTGCAACCCGGGATCATCCTGAAACGAAAAACCCGAAAAAACCAAGAAGCCTGTCTCACTTGAATAATGCAGTGCAACTGGAATGGACTAACTAAAGAGTGTTGTGTGAATAATTATAGTGCGACCAATCTTTGTAGCAATTATGTGAATATAGTGTATCTAACCCAACCTTGCAGTTAACTAGTGTAAGTGAGGCTTTATAATTATAGTGTACACAAAGGAGATCAAGGTAAATGTCCTATGCTATGACAACAAATCTCAAATTCCCATAAATTAATCAACGGCTCGCTTCCCTCAAATACCTATCTACCTGCCCTATGATATCATGCAGTTTTGTACCTAAACTTTGATACATTGAGGTATTTTAATATTTCCCATGGCAGAATAATATAGAGGTATCAATTTAATTTGATACACAACCCAAAGTCTTGTAATACCACAATAATTCAAAATTTAATTTATTAAATTTGACCGCTGACCGATGACAGTTTTTATTTCTTTAAAATTTTTAATTCTAGCTTTAAATCTTTTAAAACAATCAAATAGAGCCTAGATTATGTCATATAACAATGTTCCAGTTCAATCTGAATTTAACTCCTTTCTTAGTTTACCGATAACAATTTTTATAAAATTTAAGAAAATGAATTCTTAATGCTTCACTGAATTTGTTTAATTCTTTTAACGCTGATTAAATAGTAATCAGAACATTGTCATAGATATAGTTTTAACTTGGAATCTGTGTCACAACATTGCACTATCAAGAATTTTATTTGTATTTTTCTTTCCTGTAAATGAATACCTTTAGCATCAAATTAATGTATGAATTTAATTAAAAATATAACCGAATTTTGCAGAATTGTGCATGTTGTTATTTATTTTATTTTATCCCCCCTTGGCACAATATTCTAAAATCTGGCAACTCCCAACGCCCTCTATGATCGAATAATAAAACCTCAATCATTGATTAATATTAGAAACTCGTCCATTCATAAACAGATGGCGCTGTATTGACTCACAATAAATATCATGATCATCACTTCTAGCTTTCACAAAACTAAACTAGATGGCATTGTTAGACAGAAACAAAACGTATGTTGAACACATTACTTTACGACAGTAAAATCTCCAAGATCTCCATCAAAACAAGACAAAATTAAAAAAAATTTGATAAATATTTTATCTTTCTTATTTTTTCTCTAGTTTAGTTTTGATAGGTTGTTGGTTCTGTTACAATCGCCCCCTAGATTTTTAAGAAGTTACTACTGAATGAAAATCTATTACTCAATAAAATAACCAACAACTCCCCTACTACTTTACTACTCTTAAAAGAAATTAAACAATTTAAACATTGTGATCTATTTTCAAATGCATCGCTATTAACCCACTCGCACGCGGCAACCCTAGACAAAAGAAAAACTCACCACTTTTCACAGAGACCGCTCACTGCACCACAGCACTCAACAGGTTAAATTATCAATAAAATCAACTGTAGCGTGTACTGAAATCAAAACCTTTCCTCTATCGCATGGTGAAATTGTGAGACTCGATTTTATTTTATTATTTTTAAATTTCTATTTTATGTTGTTACAAAGTATTCAAAATTAATAAGATATCAAGTACAGCTTAACATCACTGTTCTTATTTATTTCGTTGTTGATAGACTCGCGTCTTGATGAGCTTGCCGTTGACATTGACTCTTGCCACTGAAACTTCTTGGCGTAGCAGATTCGCAGACGATTGTAAGACTTCGAACTCTGGCAGCTAATATTCTGCAGAATATTCGACGCCCCCACGTATGACGACAGAGAATGTCTCCCATGTTCACTTCTGATGTCCAGCTTTTCCGTTGTTTACACAGAAATTCCGTTTCTTCAAATGTGGGTTCTTCTTTTGAATTTTGTTTTAATAACTCCTGATCCTTTTTTATTATTATTTTTTTTTTTCCGCACCACAACGTAGGGTCCTAACCACTAGACGGTCAAAGTCTCTCAAGGAGGGTGGGTGCTCCTTGAGATTAGGCCTGTGCCCACAACCTGATGAATCATATTCACTTCACAAACCAATGTAACTTCACACTAGATCACTGATCACTTGTTAATTCACAGAACTTTAAACACTTTGCCACTTTTCACTTGTTACTTAAAACACTTACATAAATATTAAACTTTACTTACCACATTGTAATTAGGCAACAATGTGATAAAACCTTTATATTACAGATAATTAATCACTGCCTCACACTTTTTCAAAAATTTCCGCAATTGGTTATTCTACAAAGAATAACCCACATAAAATTTAAGTAAAGTAAATCGGCTCTCACTTGTTAAAGAATAAAATTTACCTAATTCCGTCAATAAAGATATTATGCAACGCGTAATAATGAAAAAAAAAACGTAATTGTAAACATAACATCCATTAAAGAAACAAAATAACCATAATCGTAAACATAATATCCGTTAAATAAACATAAGCGTGACATAATATTCGTAAAATTATTAACATAACCGTAACATAATAACCATAAAATAGACATAACCACAACATAATATCCATAAAATAAACATAACCGTGACATATTAACCGTAAAATAAACATAATCATAACAAAATATCCGAAGAACAAATATTATTGCAACAAAATATCCGTAAAAAGGAATTGTAACCGAACTATTCATAAACTAACCGTAATCGTGACATAAAATTTGTAGCAAAAATAAAACATCTAAATTTCCCTCAATACCCTATCAAAATTTTACTTATCCCCTTTAGCCCCAATTACAAATAGGTACTTAATTCTTTAAATCTGCCATACATTTTTTTTCTCGCCCCCTATTCACAGCTTATTTTCCTGTCGCCCCCTATTCCTTAATTAATTTAAGTACTACCCCCATTCTGAAATTCGTGGAAATGTCATAAAAGGTGCACAATTCCGGAGAAATAAGATGATTTACCTCACAAAATCTCACATTTCTGACCTCTATCCGTTGCACGAACAACAAATTGTAGGCTAAAAAGCCTACAGTATTTAATAAAACAGTAGTATACCAGGTAACAGAATCCTGGTCACGGTGCCACGAAATTGTAACGTCGCAAACCCTATTAAACGTCATTTTTTGCGCTCAACAATAGTTAAATAAAGTAATGGCCTTAACTATGATCGTCTAAACTTAAAATGGTAGGATGCCCTTAATTGTGATAATTTGTAGCAACTCAAGAACTTTGTAGAGGTTGTGAGATATGTGAAGCAACAAACACTAATGTAATAAATATTTAAATAATTAAGATGTAGCCCAATAATAATAAAACTATTCTGTAAGAGAAAAGTACAAATGGAGTAGAGTGACCATAAGGAAGGTTAAGATAAATAGGAGAAAGGTAGATTAACCAGCACTTAAACTAGTATGTACATTGGGAGCCAAAATAGGCGAATGGGAAGAGGAATGGGCCCCCCATGACAGAGGGGAATCAGAGGGAGCCCCAACCTTCGCTCCCTCAACTGTGGGGGTCAACCAGAAGCAACCCCCTCCAGGAAGAAGGGTTACTAAAAAAAGCTAAAATGAAATAGAATATTGAAATTGAATGACTTGGGACACTTAATTGAACTATTCGGAATAATTAATTGAAAGACTTTTGAATTGAAGAAGCCGGAGTTGTATAAAATCAAAGCTATGCAAAGTCTATTTAGTGTGTGGCGATCCATATTATTAAATTCAATATGTCCGATCAATATCGATATTAATGTAATTTATGTGGTGAGTTGTATGTTAGTGTGAACAGCCATCGTGCACTGTGCTTTAATTAAATTAATTATTAACTCAAAATAAGATGGGCTCTATGAGTGAACGTATCTCTGCAATACCCACCGATTTACGTCGAGGATCCCGGTTTCGACAGATTAAGCGCTTGGCCACTGGTCCCTAGGGATGGTCAAATCAGCCACGCACCATTATGTCCCTACTGAAACCTCGAGAAACCAAATGAGCGTAAACAGCGACATCTCACAAACAGATATTAATGTAAAATGGATTTCTACTGTAGTATGAACAGTTTTGTGCATTCCGACTCAAGAATAGAGTAATTGTCATGATCCTAGCTTCTTGAAGAGTAATATTGAGCTTGTGGTGTACATATCCCATATTGACTGGCTAAAGATCTCTCACAAAATAGACTATAAAATTTACCAAAACTCCAAACTTCATCCTTGAGATACTATAAAAACTTGTGTTAGAGACACTCAAAAGTAGAATTTATTATTAAATGATTGGGCAAATAACATATTTTAAAGGTAACTTAATTTCCATTCTAGAAAAGAAACTGTTAAATTAATTATGAATAAATCAAAATAATAGTGTCGAAACACTATGGGAAATAAAATGTAATGGCATTAGGTACTCAGTCATGAAATAAAATGTGAAATGAAGATGAAAGAATTCCAATGAGGAATGACAATTGGGACAATAATTTTACTGATATTACTTTATTGACTCTACATTTAATATCCGTTTCGCAATGTGCCATCATAGGGAAGAAACGGCAAGAAACCCCATGAGAAACAACCAAATAAGACGAAAGTTTGAATAAAAGAAGATTTGGGGTAAGATTTTAGGTTTAGGTTACACAGGATTACATCAGGTTAAGGTTTTAGGTCTAGGACTAGGCATAGGTAAAGGTTGGTTGACATTATTAGTGATATTCTATACAGTTGTGTTGTATTTATTTTATAAGTTCACACTGCATAGTAGATTTTAAACTTCCACCCCTCATTTACCAAATTTCAATTTCTACCTCGTATTAGAACAAATTTAAACAACATTATTCGTTTATAAAATTTCCCCATTGATAGAACACCCTGTATAACTAAATTATAAACTTTCACCCTATATTAATATAAAGCATGAAAATTCTTTAGTAAAATTTCCCCAACCATTGTACACCTTGTATAACAAAATCTTAAACTTTCACCCTGTATTAATATAAACCATGAATATTCTTTAATAAAATTTCCCCATTAATTTACAAACCGTATAATAAAATCTTAAATATACATCCTGTATTAAGTTTAAGCACGAACATTCCTTTTATAAAATTTCCCCATTAATTTACACCCCGTATAATAAAATCTTAAATTTACACCCTGTATTAAGATAAAGCATGAAAATTCTTTTATAAAGTTTCCCCATTAATTTACATCCCGTATAATAAACTTTAAGGCTCCACCCCTTATTAAGACTAAATAATGACTGTACACACCAGCACATCAGATTCTGAAATTTACACACTGTATAGAACTAATAATAAAATACTCCCTGTAGGTATAAGACGGAATCTTGACTACTTATTGTATGAAACCCATGTCACGTTGCGGTTTTTAAACAGTTGCCTAATACCTACTATTTAATAAGATAAACCGTGGGTTTAGTATAGATAACTACTAATATTCATTAGACAATAAATAACTAAATCTACTCACCTAAACGTCTAACTATACCTACTTACTTACTGATAATTTGACCTCTAGTTTGTAATCTTTGTAAGATCCAGTGAGTAGAACACAAGAATAACTAATACGTAAGTCGTACTAGTCTTAGTACCTACTTTAGGAGAACTCGAAACAAACCTATCGCATAGATGTAAGGAATGATACTATTTTGTCTACATACCTAACTAGTCGTATATAACCGAAGACTAAATAGAAAATATAAAAATTCAACCTTATCACCATGTGAATAAAGATCATTTCTACACTTGAACTATTATTGATGTTGTGTAAATACTTGGCAAGTTACTACACTAGATGTCGTGTTTCGCGTAGTGCCCACGCAGTGTCGCGACATCGGAACCCGGCGAGGCGAGATTCGATTCTTTCGTAGGTATTTTGTAAACCTTGAGTTTTTAAGCTAAAACAATCCTTAATATAGAAAATAATGATAAGAATGAATGGAACTTGCTCGCGATACCATATTGTAAGTTTTGTTTGTATGGAATCGTAATTTTAAACTAATGATAAAGACCAACTTCCAATACTCTATAGATATAGTTAGGAATAGGTATTTTCAATAAGCATCTTAATTCTAGTAGTTAAGTACGGATAAACTAAGATAAGTTTTATACCTACTGTTTCAGATAGAAATTAATAAGTCTAAGATAGGTTTTCCAGACATGTAGTTTTGACTCTCTGTTAGCACTTTAACCCCAGATTTGACATAGTAAATATTAACGTATAGTAGTGAAACCTTTATAAATAGCAAGGGAATATTCAGTAGGACTACATAGGACATTCAGAAAATGAATAATGCTCCTAAGTCAAACAGAGAACACTATTAATAGTTTGACACCATATTGACATTTGATAGATTTGTCCGTTTTAAATGGATAAAGGTAGCTGGAATTTCTTGATATCTCTATGATTTATATTATGTCAAGATGTGCCGATTTACATGTAGCTTTATGATCATCAGCCTGCTACCAACCAAATAAGATATTTTACAAATGATAAGCCAATAACAGACTAATTTGTAATGAAAGATTTAATAGCGGCAACTGTCTCTTCAAATAATATAATCATATTCAATTCCTACGGTCTCTTTTATAATGTATGGGGTTAACTAGAACGTAGCTACAACGAGATAAATCTCTGAGAATTAAATCTACACTATATCCAATTACCAAGTATAATATTTTTACCAAAATTTATCTAGTTGCGCGTACGTATCTACCTGTAGTTACAAATACCTACTTTGATCAGAACACACCTAATTATTTTCCTGCAGCTCCTTTTTCGATTAGATACTTACCTACCTAATTTGTGCACTTATTATGTAACGAACTAATATAGTAGAAACTAAGTAAGTTTTCCCGACGGTATAAAATTGCGCATTACATTTAACAACATAGTATAAAATAAATTAAAATAACTACTTACGTGTGAACACTGAAAAGAAATCATGGTTAGGATGTATTCATCCTAAAATTATGAAAATCACACATTAGGTACATTTTATGCCGTAGACCTTTCTTCTGTGATGATGGGTTAAAATATGACATATTTCTACATGTTAGCGCGAAAAAATCAAGAAAGAAACGTTCGTTTATGAATACTACATATATACCTAACCCTAAATTTCTATAACACATATACTGTAAGTAAAATTTCACTGACCTGAAAGTTCCTGGCTCCAACAGCTGCTTCGACCTACCTTTTCCTCAAGCACACCACCAGCAACATCACCTGACAACACCTCGCGCACGCGCCTCTACACACATGCAGCACACAGCTCTCTCATGAATTTAATAATTTTTCAATTCACCAACCACAAACACTATTGAAAGCTAATGAAAATCCTATAACACACTCGCGGACTTCATCTAAACTCTTACTAGACAGCAAGACAGGACCATAATTTCTCCAGGAGACCCAACATGTCGAACCCGATGCCAGATCCCGCAGATTTCCGTAACTTGATGTTTCCAAACTAAAACTGCCCCACATGCGTCCGCGCACGTTTTATATGATGTCTCGCACCCCCACCGTTCCTCCTTCTCGAACCTTTTACTTCTCGGAATTCAAATTGCCTTCCACCCCTTCATATTCTAAAACCAACCAATGAGAACAATCATGTCATTATTAGATAACGAAATCAGCCAATCAACGGCCGCGATTTTGTACATTACCAAATTTGGTAACGCGTTCCGTTCGTCCCTGCAATTTAAGGATACCAGATAACACAATCATTTTGCCCAATTATACCATTCAACCCGAAATTCTGAAGTTCTTTTTTTTTTTATAATAAGCAGCAACAACCGTTCTTATAATAAACTCTATCTATTTCTCTATCTATTTCTAATAAAACATACATTTTTTATTACACAAGACTAATTTTGAAATATTAATATTTTTCCTCGATTTTGTGCAAACAATTTTTCAATAATCTGACAACCCCCCCTCTGTGATTGATTGTCAACTTTATAAGCTAATAGAATTGTCTAGTGAGCTGACATTGTTCGAAACAATTCTAGATAATACGATTTAATTCCAGAAGATTTATTTATTCAAGGCAATCTAAACATTTCCAGAACGTAAGTAAAGTTTAATTATTATCGAAATTATCCTGAAACTAAACAATATTGGGTTTTCGAAAATCCCGCGAATGTGACATATGACAGCTCGTTTCGTGGATTGAATTTTCAAACGTTTATTTACCTTTAACATCAAAATTTCAGATTAGGCCGTGAAATGGCGCTGGACAAAGGACCTGGAAGTCTTCTACGCTCCCTGGAATCCAACTAATCATGATACAAACCCCGGCCAAATGCAACGTTTCAATATGCCCGTTATGACTCGATTCCCTGGAAATTTGTATCAAAATGACCAATTCAGTGCTCTAAGGTATGTTTTTCAATGTTAACACAACACTATCTCTCATTTATAATCATAAATCAAATCAACAAAGCTCCATTCACCAAGAATTCCGCTCTCCAATTCCCCCTTTTTTTTTAATAATAATAAGATTTCTATGAATGTGAAAATTCATAATAAAACGACTGCCCTTTCACCATTTTATGTAAATACCTACAAACACAAACCTAAACAACCATTTTTCATCCAGGCACATTTCAAGCGTACAGCCACACAACCACCGGAGCACTCCCCGTACTATTCTCCTAAAAGCTCCTCTGCAACCCGGGATCATCCTGAAACGAAAAACCCGAAAAAACCAAGAAGCCTGTCTCACTTGAATAATGCAGTGCAACTGGAATGGACTAACTAAAGAGTGTGGTGTGAATAATTATAGTGCGACCAATCTTTGTAGCAATTATGTGAATATAGTGTATCTAACCCAACCTTGCAGTTAACTAGTGTAAGTGAGGCTTTATAATTATAGTGTACACAAAGGAGATCAAGGTAAATGTCCTATGCTATGACAACAAATCTCAAATTCCCATAAATTAATCAACGGCTCGCTTCCCTCAAATACCTATCTACCTGCCCTATGATATCATGCAGTTTTGTACCTAAACTTTGATACATTGAGGTATTTTAATATTTCCCATGGCAGAATAATATAGAGGTATCAATTTAATTTGATACACAACCCAAAGTCTTGTAATACCACAATAATTCAAAATTTAATTTATTAAATTTGACCGCTGACCGATGACAGTTTTTATTTCTTTAAAATTTTTAATTCTAGCTTTAAATCTTTTAAAACAATCAAATAGAGCCTAGATTATGTCATATAACAATGTTCCAGTTCAATCTGAATTTAACTCCTTTCTTAGTTTACCGATAACAATTTTTATAAAATTTAAGAAAATGAATTCTTAATGCTTCACTGAATTTGTTTAATTCTTTTAACGCTGATTAAATAGTAATCAGAACATTGTCATAGATATAGTTTTAACTTGGAATCTGTGTCACAACATTGCACTATCAAGAATTTTATTTGTATTTTTCTTTCCTGTAAATGAATACCTTTAGCATCAAATTAATGTATGAATTTAATTAAAAATATAACCGAATTTTGCAGAATTGTGCATGTTGTTATTTATTTTATTTTATCCCCCCTTGGCACAATATTCTAAAATCTGGCAACTCCCAACGCCCTCTATGATCGAATAATAAAACCTCAATCATTGATTAATATTAGAAACTCGTCCATTCATAAACAGATGGCGCTGTATTGACTCACAATAAATATCATGATCATCACTTCTAGCTTTCACAAAACTAAACTAGATGGCATTGTTAGACAGAAACAAAACGTATGTTGAACACATTACTTTACGACAGTAAAATCTCCAAGATCTCCATCAAAACAAGACAAAATTAAAAAAAATTTGATAAATATTTTATCTTTCTTATTTTTTCTCTAGTTTAGTTTTGATAGGTTGTTGGTTCTGTTACAATCGCCCCCTAGATTTTTAAGAAGTTACTACTGAATGAAAATCTATTACTCAATAAAATAACCAACAACTCCCCTACTACTTTACTACTCTTAAAAGAAATTAAACAATTTAAACATTGTGATCTATTTTCAAATGCATCGCTATTAACCCACTCGCACGCGGCAACCCTAGACAAAAGAAAAACTCACCACTTTTCACAGAGACCGCTCACTGCACCACAGCACTCAACAGGTTAAATTATCAATAAAATCAACTGTAGCGTGTACTGAAATCAAAACCTTTCCTCTATCGCATGGTGAAATTGTGAGACTCGATTTTATTTTATTATTTTTAAATTTCTATTTTATGTTGTTACAAAGTATTCAAAATTAATAAGATATCAAGTACAGCTT
Organism: Agonopterix arenella; assembly: GCA_927399405.1. Taxonomy (NCBI): domain Eukaryota; kingdom Metazoa; phylum Arthropoda; class Insecta; order Lepidoptera; family Depressariidae; genus Agonopterix; species Agonopterix arenella. Next base: position 18,545,597 of record OV656702.1, read on the forward strand.
AACATCACTGTTCTTATTTATTTCGTTGTTGATAGACTCGCGTCTTGATGAGCTTGCCGTTGACATTGACTCTTGCCACTGAAACTTCTTGGCGTAGCAGATTCGCAGACGATTGTAAGACTTCGAACTCTGGCAGCTAATATTCTGCAGAATATTCGACGCCCCCACGTATGACGACAGAGAATGTCTCCCATGTTCACTTCTGATGTCCAGCTTTTCCGTTGTTTACACAGAAATTCCGTTTCTTCAAATGTGGGTTCTTCTTTTGAATTTTGTTTTAATAACTCCTGATCCTTTTTTATTATTATTTTTTTTTTCCGCACCACAACGTAGGGTCCTAACCACTAGACGGTCAAAGTCTCTCAAGGAGGGTGGGTGCTCCTTGAGATTAGGCCTGTGCCCACAACCTGATGAATCATATTCACTTCACAAACCAATGTAACTTCACACTAGATCACTGATCACTTGTTAATTCACAGAACTTTAAACACTTTGCCACTTTTCACTTGTTACTTAAAACACTTACATAAATATTAAACTTTACTTACCACATTGTAATTAGGCAACAATGTGATAAAACCTTTATATTACAGATAATTAATCACTGCCTCACACTTTTTCAAAAATTTCCGCAATTGGTTATTCTACAAAGAATAACCCACATAAAATTTAAGTAAAGTAAATCGGCTCTCACTTGTTAAAGAATAAAATTTACCTAATTCCGTCAATAAAGATATTATGCAACGCGTAATAATGAAAAAAAAAACGTAATTGTAAACATAACATCCATTAAAGAAACAAAATAACCATAATCGTAAACATAATATCCGTTAAATAAACATAAGCGTGACATAATATTCGTAAAATTATTAACATAACCGTAACATAATAACCATAAAATAGACATAACCACAACATAATATCCATAAAATAAACATAACCGTGACATATTAACCGTAAAATAAACATAATCATAACAAAATATCCGAAGAACAAATATTATTGCAACAAAATATCCGTAAAAAGGAATTGTAACCGAACTATTCATAAACTAACCGTAATCGTGACATAAAATTTGTAGCAAAAATAAAACATCTAAATTTCCCTCAATACCCTATCAAAATTTTACTTATCCCCTTTAGCCCCAATTACAAATAGGTACTTAATTCTTTAAATCTGCCATACATTTTTTTTCTCGCCCCCTATTCACAGCTTATTTTCCTGTCGCCCCCTATTCCTTAATTAATTTAAGTACTACCCCCATTCTGAAATTCGTGGAAATGTCATAAAAGGTGCACAATTCCGGAGAAATAAGATGATTTACCTCACAAAATCTCACATTTCTGACCTCTATCCGTTGCACGAACAACAAATTGTAGGCTAAAAAGCCTACAGTATTTAATAAAACAGTAGTATACCCGGTAACAGAATCCTGGTCACGGTGCCACGAAATTGTAACGTCGCAAACCCTATTAAACGTCATTTTTTGCGCTCAACAATAGTTAAATAAAGTAATGGCCTTAACTATGATCGTCTAAACTTAAAATGGTAGGATGCCCTTAATTGTGATAATTTGTAGCAACTCAAGAACTTTGTAGAGGTTGTGAGATATGTGAAGCAACAAACACTAATGTAATAAATATTTAAATAATTAAGATGTAGCCCAATAATAATAAAACTATTCTGTAAGAGAAAAGTACAAATGGAGTAGAGTGACCATAAGGAAGGTTAAGATAAATAGGAGAAAGGTAGATTAACCAGCACTTAAACTAGTATGTACATTGGGAGCCAAAATAGGCGAATGGGAAGAGGAATGGGCCCCCCATGACAGAGGGGAATCAGAGGGAGCCCCAACCTTCGCTCCCTCAACTGTGGGGGTCAACCAGAAGCAACCCCCTCCAGGAAGAAGGGTTACTAAAAAAAGCTAAAATGAAATAGAATATTGAAATTGAATGACTTGGGACACTTAATTGAACTATTCGGAATAATTAATTGAAAGACTTTTGAATTGAAGAAGCCGGAGTTGTATAAAATCAAAGCTATGCAAAGTCTATTTAGTGTGTGGCGATCCATATTATTAAATTCAATATGTCCGATCAATATCGATATTAATGTAATTTATGTGGTGAGTTGTATGTTAGTGTGAACAGCCATCGTGCACTGTGCTTTAATTAAATTAATTATTAACTCAAAATAAGATGGGCTCTATGAGTGAACGTATCTCTGCAATACCCACCGATTTACGTCGAGGATCCCGGTTTCGACAGATTAAGCGCTTGGCCACTGGTCCCTAGGGATGGTCAAATCAGCCACGCACCATTATGTCCCTACTGAAACCTCGAGAAACCAAATGAGCGTAAACAGCGACATCTCACAAACAGATATTAATGTAAAATGGATTTCTACTGTAGTATGAACAGTTTTGTGCATTCCGACTCAAGAATAGAGTAATTGTCATGATCCTAGCTTCTTGAAGAGTAATATTGAGCTTGTGGTGTACATATCCCATATTGACTGGCTAAAGATCTCTCACAAAATAGACTATAAAATTTACCAAAACTCCAAACTTCATCCTTGAGATACTATAAAAACTTGTGTTAGAGACACTCAAAAGTAGAATTTATTATTAAATGATTGGGCAAATAACATATTTTAAAGGTAACTTAATTTCCATTCTAGAAAAGAAACTGTTAAATTAATTATGAATAAATCAAAATAATAGTGTCGAAACACTATGGGAAATAAAATGTAATGGCATTAGGTACTCAGTCATGAAATAAAATGTGAAATGAAGATGAAAGAATTCCAATGAGGAATGACAATTGGGACAATAATTTTACTGATATTACTTTATTGACTCTACATTTAATATCCGTTTCGCAATGTGCCATCATAGGGAAGAAACGGCAAGAAACCCCATGAGAAACAACCAAATAAGACGAAAGTTTGAATAAAAGAAGATTTGGGGTAAGATTTTAGGTTTAGGTTACACAGGATTACATCAGGTTAAGGTTTTAGGTCTAGGACTAGGCATAGGTAAAGGTTGGTTGACATTATTAGTGATATTCTATACAGTTGTGTTGTATTTATTTTATAAGTTCACACTGCATAGTAGATTTTAAACTTCCACCCCTCATTTACCAAATTTCAATTTCTACCTCGTATTAGAACAAATTTAAACAACATTATTCGTTTATAAAATTTCCCCATTGATAGAACACCCTGTATAACTAAATTATAAACTTTCACCCTATATTAATATAAAGCATGAAAATTCTTTAGTAAAATTTCCCCAACCATTGTACACCTTGTATAACAAAATCTTAAACTTTCACCCTGTATTAATATAAACCATGAATATTCTTTAATAAAATTTCCCCATTAATTTACAAACCGTATAATAAAATCTTAAATATACATCCTGTATTAAGTTTAAGCACGAACATTCCTTTTATAAAATTTCCCCATTAATTTACACCCCGTATAATAAAATCTTAAATTTACACCCTGTATTAAGATAAAGCATGAAAATTCTTTTATAAAGTTTCCCCATTAATTTACATCCCGTATAATAAACTTTAAGGCTCCACCCCTTATTAAGACTAAATAATGACTGTACACACCAGCACATCAGATTCTGAAATTTACACACTGTATAGAACTAATAATAAAATACTCCCTGTAGGTATAAGACGGAATCTTGACTACTTATTGTATGAAACCCATGTCACGTTGCGGTTTTTAAACAGTTGCCTAATACCTACTATTTAATAAGATAAACCGTGGGTTTAGTATAGATAACTACTAATATTCATTAGACAATAAATAACTAAATCTACTCACCTAAACGTCTAACTATACCTACTTACTTACTGATAATTTGACCTCTAGTTTGTAATCTTTGTAAGATCCAGTGAGTAGAACACAAGAATAACTAATACGTAAGTCGTACTAGTCTTAGTACCTACTTTAGGAGAACTCGAAACAAACCTATCGCATAGATGTAAGGAATGATACTATTTTGTCTACATACCTAACTAGTCGTATATAACCGAAGACTAAATAGAAAATATAAAAATTCAACCTTATCACCATGTGAATAAAGATCATTTCTACACTTGAACTATTATTGATGTTGTGTAAATACTTGGCAAGTTACTACACTAGATGTCGTGTTTCGCGTAGTGCCCACGCAGTGTCGCGACATCGGAACCCGCGAGGCGAGATTCGATTCTTTCGTAGGTATTTTGTAAACCTTGAGTTTTTAAGCTAAAACAATCCTTAATATAGAAAATAATGATAAGAATGAATGGAACTTGCTCGCGATACCATATTGTAAGTTTTGTTTGTATGGAATCGTAATTTTAAACTAATGATAAAGACCAACTTCCAATACTCTATAGATATAGTTAGGAATAGGTATTTTCAATAAGCATCTTTAATTCTAGTAGTTAAGTACGGATAAACTAAGATAAGTTTTATACCTACTGTTTCAGATAGAAATTAATAAGTCTAAGATAGGTTTTCCAGACATGTAGTTTTGACTCTCTGTTAGCACTTTAACCCCAGATTTGACATAGTAAATATTAACGTATAGTAGTGAAACCTTTATAAATAGCAAGGGAATATTCAGTAGGACTACATAGGACATTCAGAAAATGAATAATGCTCCTAAGTCAAACAGAGAACACTATTAATAGTTTGACACCATATTGACATTTGATAGATTTGTCCGTTTTAAATGGATAAAGGTAGCTGGAATTTCTTGATATCTCTATGATTTATATTATGTCAAGATGTGCCGATTTACATGTAGCTTTATGATCATCAGCCTGCTACCAACCAAATAAGATATTTTACAAATGATAAGCCAATAACAGACTAATTTGTAATGAAAGATTTAATAGCGGCAACTGTCTCTTCAAATAATATAATCATATTCAATTCCTACGGTCTCTTTTATAATGTATGGGGTTAACTAGAACGTAGCTACAACGAGATAAATCTCTGAGAATTAAATCTACACTATATCCAATTACCAAGTATAATATTTTTACCAAAATTTATCTAGTTGCGCGTACGTATCTACCTGTAGTTACAAATACCTACTTTGATCAGAACACACCTAATTATTTTCCTGCAGCTCCTTTTTCGATTAGATACTTACCTACCTAATTTGTGCACTTATTATGTAACGAACTAATATAGTAGAAACTAAGTAAGTTTTCCCGACGGTATAAAATTGCGCATTACATTTAACAACATAGTATAAAATAAATTAAAATAACTACTTACGTGTGAACACTGAAAAGAAATCATGGTTAGGATGTATTCATCCTAAAATTATGAAAATCACACATTAGGTACATTTTATGCCGTAGACCTTTCTTCTGTGATGATGGGTTAAAATATGACATATTTCTACATGTTAGCGCGAAAAAATCAAGAAAGAAACGTTCGTTTATGAATACTACATATATACCTAACCCTAAATTTCTATAACACATATACTGTAAGTAAAATTTCACTGACCTGAAAGTTCCTGGCTCCAACAGCTGCTTCGACCTACCTTTTCCTCAAGCACACCACCAGCAACATCACCTGACAACACCTCGCGCACGCGCCTCTACACACATGCAGCACACAGCTCTCTCATGAATTTAATAATTTTTCAATTCACCAACCACAAACACTATTGAAAGCTAATGAAAATCCTATAACACACTCGCGGACTTCATCTAAACTCTTACTAGACAGCAAGACAGGACCATAATTTCTCCAGGAGACCCAACATGTCGAACCCGATGCCAGATCCCGCAGATTTCCGTAACTTGATGTTTCCAAACTAAAACTGCCCCACATGCGTCCGCGCACGTTTTATATGATGTCTCGCACCCCCACCGTTCCTCCTTCTCGAACCTTTTACTTCTCGGAATTCAAATTGCCTTCCACCCCTTCATATTCTAAAACCAACCAATGAGAACAATCATGTCATTATTAGATAACGAAATCAGCCAATCAACGGCCGCGATTTTGTACATTACCAAATTTGGTAACGCGTTCCGTTCGTCCCTGCAATTTAAGGATACCAGATAACACAATCATTTTGCCCAATTATACCATTCAACCCGAAATTCTGAAGTTCTTTTTTTTTTTATAATAAGCAGCAACAACCGTTCTTATAATAAACTCTATCTATTTCTCTATCTATTTCTAATAAAACATACATTTTTTATTACACAAGACTAATTTTGAAATATTAATATTTTTCCTCGATTTTGTGCAAACAATTTTTCAATAATCTGACAACCCCCCCTCTGTGATTGATTGTCAACTTTATAAGCTAATAGAATTGTCTAGTGAGCTGACATTGTTCGAAACAATTCTAGATAATACGATTTAATTCCAGAAGATTTATTTATTCAAGGCAATCTAAACATTTCCAGAACGTAAGTAAAGTTTAATTATTATCGAAATTATCCTGAAACTAAACAATATTGGGTTTTCGAAAATCCCGCGAATGTGACATATGACAGCTCGTTTCGTGGATTGAATTTTCAAACGTTTATTTACCTTTAACATCAAAATTTCAGATTAGGCCGTGAAATGGCGCTGGACAAAGGACCTGGAAGTCTTCTACGCTCCCTGGAATCCAACTAATCATGATACAAACCCCGGCCAAATGCAACGTTTCAATATGCCCGTTATGACTCGATTCCCTGGAAATTTGTATCAAAATGACCAATTCAGTGCTCTAAGGTATGTTTTTCAATGTTAACACAACACTATCTCTCATTTATAATCATAAATCAAATCAACAAAGCTCCATTCACCAAGAATTCCGCTCTCCAATTCCCCCTATTTTTTTAATAATAATAAGATTTCTATGAATGTGAAAATTCATAATAAAACGACTGCCCTTTCACCATTTTATGTAAATACCTACAAACACAAACCTAAACAACCATTTTTCATCCAGGCACATTTCAAGCGTACAGCCACACAACCACCGGAGCACTCCCCGTACTATTCTCCTAAAAGCTCCTCTGCAACCCGGGATCATCCTGAAACGAAAAACCCGAAAAAACCAAGAAGCCTGTCTCACTTGAATAATGCAGTGCAACTGGAATGGACTAACTAAAGAGTGTGGTGTGAATAATTATAGTGCGACCAATCTTTGTAGCAATTATGTGAATATAGTGTATCTAACCCAACCTTGCAGTTAACTAGTGTAAGTGAGGCTTTATAATTATAGTGTACACAAAGGAGATCAAGGTAAATGTCCTATGCTATGACAACAAATCTCAAATTCCCATAAATTAATCAACGGCTCGCTTCCCTCAAATACCTATCTACCTGCCCTATGATATCATGCAGTTTTGTACCTAAACTTTGATACATTGAGGTATTTTAATATTTCCCATGGCAGAATAATATAGAGGTATCAATTTAATTTGATACACAACCCAAAGTCTTGTAATACCACAATAATTCAAAATTTAATTTATTAAATTTGACCGCTGACCGATGACAGTTTTTATTTCTTTAAAATTTTTAATTCTAGCTTTAAATCTTTTAAAACAATCAAATAGAGCCTAGATTATGTCATATAACAATGTTCCAGTTCAATCTGAATTTAACTCCTTTCTTAGTTTACCGATAACAATTTTTATAAAATTTAAGAAAATGAATTCTTAATGCTTCACTGAATTTGTTTAATTCTTTTAACGCTGATTAAATAGTAATCAGAACATTGTCATAGATATAGTTTTAACTTGGAATCTGTGTCACAACATTGCACTATCAAGAATTTTATTTGTATTTTTCTTTCCTGTAAATGAATACCTTTAGCATCAAATTAATGTATGAATTTAATTAAAAATATAACCGAATTTTGCAGAATTGTGCATGTTGTTATTTATTTTATTTTATCCCCCCTTGGCACAATATTCTAAAATCTGGCAACTCCCAACGCCCTCTATGATCGAATAATAAAACCTCAATCATTGATTAATATTAGAAACTCGTCCATTCATAAACAGATGGCGCTGTATTGACTCACAATAAATATCATGATCATCACTTCTAGCTTTCACAAAACTAAACTAGATGGCATTGTTAGACAGAAACAAAACGTATGTTGAACACATTACTTTACGACAGTAAAATCTCCAAGATCTCCATCAAAACAAGACAAAATTAAAAAAAATTTGATAAATATTTTATCTTTCTTATTTTTTCTCTAGTTTAGTTTTGATAGGTTGTTGGTTCTGTTACAATCGCCCCCTAGATTTTTAAGAAGTTACTACTGAATGAAAATCTATTACTCAATAAAATAACCAACAACTCCCCTACTACTTTACTACTCTTAAAAGAAATTAAACAATTTAAACATTGTGATCTATTTTCAAATGCATCGCTATTAACCCACTCGCACGCGGCAACCCTAGACAAAAGAAAAACTCACCACTTTTCACAGAGACCGCTCACTGCACCACAGCACTCAACAGGTTAAATTATCAATAAAATCAACTGTAGCGTGTACTGAAATCAAAACCTTTCCTCTATCGCATGGTGAAATTGTGAGACTCGATTTTATTTTATTATTTTTAAATTTCTATTTTATGTTGTTACAAAGTATTCAAAATTAATAAGATATCAAGTACAGCTTAACATCACTGTTCTTATTTATTTCGTTGTTGATAGACTCGCGTCTTGATGAGCTTGCCGTTGACATTGACTCTTGCCACTGAAACTTCTTGGCGTAGCAGATTCGCAGACGATTGTAAGACTTCGAACTCTGGCAGCTAATATTCTGCAGAATATTCGACGCCCCCACGTATGACGACAGAGAATGTCTCCCATGTTCACTTCTGATGTCCAGCTTTTCCGTTGTTTACACAGAAATTCCGTTTCTTCAAATGTGGGTTCTTCTTTTGAATTTTGTTTTAATAACTCCTGATCCTTTTTTATTATTATTTTTTTTTTTCCGCACCACAACGTAGGGTCCTAACCACTAGACGGTCAAAGTCTCTCAAGGAGGGTGGGTGCTCCTTGAGATTAGGCCTGTGCCCACAACCTGATGAATCATATTCACTTCACAAACCAATGTAACTTCACACTAGATCACTGATCACTTGTTAATTCACAGAACTTTAAACACTTTGCCACTTTTCACTTGTTACTTAAAACACTTACATAAATATTAAACTTTACTTACCACATTGTAATTAGGCAACAATGTGATAAAACCTTTATATTACAGATAATTAATCACTGCCTCACACTTTTTCAAAAATTTCCGCAATTGGTTATTCTACAAAGAATAACCCACATAAAATTTAAGTAAAGTAAATCGGCTCTCACTTGTTAAAGAATAAAATTTACCTAATTCCGTCAATAAAGATATTATGCAACGCGTAATAATGAAAAAAAAAACGTAATTGTAAACATAACATCCATTAAAGAAACAAAATAACCATAATCGTAAACATAATATCCGTTAAATAAACATAAGCGTGACATAATATTCGTAAAATTATTAACATAACCGTAACATAATAACCATAAAATAGACATAACCACAACATAATATCCATAAAATAAACATAACCGTGACATATTAACCGTAAAATAAACATAATCATAACAAAATATCCGAAGAACAAATATTATTGCAACAAAATATCCGTAAAAAGGAATTGTAACCGAACTATTCATAAACTAACCGTAATCGTGACATAAAATTTGTAGCAAAAATAAAACATCTAAATTTCCCTCAATACCCTATCAAAATTTTACTTATCCCCTTTAGCCCCAATTACAAATAGGTACTTAATTCTTTAAATCTGCCATACATTTTTTTTCTCGCCCCCTATTCACAGCTTATTTTCCTGTCGCCCCCTATTCCTTAATTAATTTAAGTACTACCCCCATTCTGAAATTCGTGGAAATGTCATAAAAGGTGCACAATTCCGGAGAAATAAGATGATTTACCTCACAAAATCTCACATTTCTGACCTCTATCCGTTGCACGAACAACAAATTGTAGGCTAAAAAGCCTACAGTATTTAATAAAACAGTAGTATACCAGGTAACAGAATCCTGGTCACGGTGCCACGAAATTGTAACGTCGCAAACCCTATTAAACGTCATTTTTTGCGCTCAACAATAGTTAAATAAAGTAATGGCCTTAACTATGATCGTCTAAACTTAAAATGGTAGGATGCCCTTAATTGTGATAATTTGTAGCAACTCAAGAACTTTGTAGAGGTTGTGAGATATGTGAAGCAACAAACACTAATGTAATAAATATTTAAATAATTAAGATGTAGCCCAATAATAATAAAACTATTCTGTAAGAGAAAAGTACAAATGGAGTAGAGTGACCATAAGGAAGGTTAAGATAAATAGGAGAAAGGTAGATTAACCAGCACTTAAACTAGTATGTACATTGGGAGCCAAAATAGGCGAATGGGAAGAGGAATGGGCCCCCCATGACAGAGGGGAATCAGAGGGAGCCCCAACCTTCGCTCCCTCAACTGTGGGGGTCAACCAGAAGCAACCCCCTCCAGGAAGAAGGGTTACTAAAAAAAGCTAAAATGAAATAGAATATTGAAATTGAATGACTTGGGACACTTAATTGAACTATTCGGAATAATTAATTGAAAGACTTTTGAATTGAAGAAGCCGGAGTTGTATAAAATCAAAGCTATGCAAAGTCTATTTAGTGTGTGGCGATCCATATTATTAAATTCAATATGTCCGATCAATATCGATATTAATGTAATTTATGTGGTGAGTTGTATGTTAGTGTGAACAGCCATCGTGCACTGTGCTTTAATTAAATTAATTATTAACTCAAAATAAGATGGGCTCTATGAGTGAACGTATCTCTGCAATACCCACCGATTTACGTCGAGGATCCCGGTTTCGACAGATTAAGCGCTTGGCCACTGGTCCCTAGGGATGGTCAAATCAGCCACGCACCATTATGTCCCTACTGAAACCTCGAGAAACCAAATGAGCGTAAACAGCGACATCTCACAAACAGATATTAATGTAAAATGGATTTCTACTGTAGTATGAACAGTTTTGTGCATTCCGACTCAAGAATAGAGTAATTGTCATGATCCTAGCTTCTTGAAGAGTAATATTGAGCTTGTGGTGTACATATCCCATATTGACTGGCTAAAGATCTCTCACAAAATAGACTATAAAATTTACCAAAACTCCAAACTTCATCCTTGAGATACTATAAAAACTTGTGTTAGAGACACTCAAAAGTAGAATTTATTATTAAATGATTGGGCAAATAACATATTTTAAAGGTAACTTAATTTCCATTCTAGAAAAGAAACTGTTAAATTAATTATGAATAAATCAAAATAATAGTGTCGAAACACTATGGGAAATAAAATGTAATGGCATTAGGTACTCAGTCATGAAATAAAATGTGAAATGAAGATGAAAGAATTCCAATGAGGAATGACAATTGGGACAATAATTTTACTGATATTACTTTATTGACTCTACATTTAATATCCGTTTCGCAATGTGCCATCATAGGGAAGAAACGGCAAGAAACCCCATGAGAAACAACCAAATAAGACGAAAGTTTGAATAAAAGAAGATTTGGGGTAAGATTTTAGGTTTAGGTTACACAGGATTACATCAGGTTAAGGTTTTAGGTCTAGGACTAGGCATAGGTAAAGGTTGGTTGACATTATTAGTGATATTCTATACAGTTGTGTTGTATTTATTTTATAAGTTCACACTGCATAGTAGATTTTAAACTTCCACCCCTCATTTACCAAATTTCAATTTCTACCTCGTATTAGAACAAATTTAAACAACATTATTCGTTTATAAAATTTCCCCATTGATAGAACACCCTGTATAACTAAATTATAAACTTTCACCCTATATTAATATAAAGCATGAAAATTCTTTAGTAAAATTTCCCCAACCATTGTACACCTTGTATAACAAAATCTTAAACTTTCACCCTGTATTAATATAAACCATGAATATTCTTTAATAAAATTTCCCCATTAATTTACAAACCGTATAATAAAATCTTAAATATACATCCTGTATTAAGTTTAAGCACGAACATTCCTTTTATAAAATTTCCCCATTAATTTACACCCCGTATAATAAAATCTTAAATTTACACCCTGTATTAAGATAAAGCATGAAAATTCTTTTATAAAGTTTCCCCATTAATTTACATCCCGTATAATAAACTTTAAGGCTCCACCCCTTATTAAGACTAAATAATGACTGTACACACCAGCACATCAGATTCTGAAATTTACACACTGTATAGAACTAATAATAAAATACTCCCTGTAGGTATAAGACGGAATCTTGACTACTTATTGTATGAAACCCATGTCACGTTGCGGTTTTTAAACAGTTGCCTAATACCTACTATTTAATAAGATAAACCGTGGGTTTAGTATAGATAACTACTAATATTCATTAGACAATAAATAACTAAATCTACTCACCTAAACGTCTAACTATACCTACTTACTTACTGATAATTTGACCTCTAGTTTGTAATCTTTGTAAGATCCAGTGAGTAGAACACAAGAATAACTAATACGTAAGTCGTACTAGTCTTAGTACCTACTTTAGGAGAACTCGAAACAAACCTATCGCATAGATGTAAGGAATGATACTATTTTGTCTACATACCTAACTAGTCGTATATAACCGAAGACTAAATAGAAAATATAAAAATTCAACCTTATCACCATGTGAATAAAGATCATTTCTACACTTGAACTATTATTGATGTTGTGTAAATACTTGGCAAGTTACTACACTAGATGTCGTGTTTCGCGTAGTGCCCACGCAGTGTCGCGACATCGGAACCCGGCGAGGCGAGATTCGATTCTTTCGTAGGTATTTTGTAAACCTTGAGTTTTTAAGCTAAAACAATCCTTAATATAGAAAATAATGATAAGAATGAATGGAACTTGCTCGCGATACCATATTGTAAGTTTTGTTTGTATGGAATCGTAATTTTAAACTAATGATAAAGACCAACTTCCAATACTCTATAGATATAGTTAGGAATAGGTATTTTCAATAAGCATCTTAATTCTAGTAGTTAAGTACGGATAAACTAAGATAAGTTTTATACCTACTGTTTCAGATAGAAATTAATAAGTCTAAGATAGGTTTTCCAGACATGTAGTTTTGACTCTCTGTTAGCACTTTAACCCCAGATTTGACATAGTAAATATTAACGTATAGTAGTGAAACCTTTATAAATAGCAAGGGAATATTCAGTAGGACTACATAGGACATTCAGAAAATGAATAATGCTCCTAAGTCAAACAGAGAACACTATTAATAGTTTGACACCATATTGACATTTGATAGATTTGTCCGTTTTAAATGGATAAAGGTAGCTGGAATTTCTTGATATCTCTATGATTTATATTATGTCAAGATGTGCCGATTTACATGTAGCTTTATGATCATCAGCCTGCTACCAACCAAATAAGATATTTTACAAATGATAAGCCAATAACAGACTAATTTGTAATGAAAGATTTAATAGCGGCAACTGTCTCTTCAAATAATATAATCATATTCAATTCCTACGGTCTCTTTTATAATGTATGGGGTTAACTAGAACGTAGCTACAACGAGATAAATCTCTGAGAATTAAATCTACACTATATCCAATTACCAAGTATAATATTTTTACCAAAATTTATCTAGTTGCGCGTACGTATCTACCTGTAGTTACAAATACCTACTTTGATCAGAACACACCTAATTATTTTCCTGCAGCTCCTTTTTCGATTAGATACTTACCTACCTAATTTGTGCACTTATTATGTAACGAACTAATATAGTAGAAACTAAGTAAGTTTTCCCGACGGTATAAAATTGCGCATTACATTTAACAACATAGTATAAAATAAATTAAAATAACTACTTACGTGTGAACACTGAAAAGAAATCATGGTTAGGATGTATTCATCCTAAAATTATGAAAATCACACATTAGGTACATTTTATGCCGTAGACCTTTCTTCTGTGATGATGGGTTAAAATATGACATATTTCTACATGTTAGCGCGAAAAAATCAAGAAAGAAACGTTCGTTTATGAATACTACATATATACCTAACCCTAAATTTCTATAACACATATACTGTAAGTAAAATTTCACTGACCTGAAAGTTCCTGGCTCCAACAGCTGCTTCGACCTACCTTTTCCTCAAGCACACCACCAGCAACATCACCTGACAACACCTCGCGCACGCGCCTCTACACACATGCAGCACACAGCTCTCTCATGAATTTAATAATTTTTCAATTCACCAACCACAAACACTATTGAAAGCTAATGAAAATCCTATAACACACTCGCGGACTTCATCTAAACTCTTACTAGACAGCAAGACAGGACCATAATTTCTCCAGGAGACCCAACATGTCGAACCCGATGCCAGATCCCGCAGATTTCCGTAACTTGATGTTTCCAAACTAAAACTGCCCCACATGCGTCCGCGCACGTTTTATATGATGTCTCGCACCCCCACCGTTCCTCCTTCTCGAACCTTTTACTTCTCGGAATTCAAATTGCCTTCCACCCCTTCATATTCTAAAACCAACCAATGAGAACAATCATGTCATTATTAGATAACGAAATCAGCCAATCAACGGCCGCGATTTTGTACATTACCAAATTTGGTAACGCGTTCCGTTCGTCCCTGCAATTTAAGGATACCAGATAACACAATCATTTTGCCCAATTATACCATTCAACCCGAAATTCTGAAGTTCTTTTTTTTTTTATAATAAGCAGCAACAACCGTTCTTATAATAAACTCTATCTATTTCTCTATCTATTTCTAATAAAACATACATTTTTTATTACACAAGACTAATTTTGAAATATTAATATTTTTCCTCGATTTTGTGCAAACAATTTTTCAATAATCTGACAACCCCCCCTCTGTGATTGATTGTCAACTTTATAAGCTAATAGAATTGTCTAGTGAGCTGACATTGTTCGAAACAATTCTAGATAATACGATTTAATTCCAGAAGATTTATTTATTCAAGGCAATCTAAACATTTCCAGAACGTAAGTAAAGTTTAATTATTATCGAAATTATCCTGAAACTAAACAATATTGGGTTTTCGAAAATCCCGCGAATGTGACATATGACAGCTCGTTTCGTGGATTGAATTTTCAAACGTTTATTTACCTTTAACATCAAAATTTCAGATTAGGCCGTGAAATGGCGCTGGACAAAGGACCTGGAAGTCTTCTACGCTCCCTGGAATCCAACTAATCATGATACAAACCCCGGCCAAATGCAACGTTTCAATATGCCCGTTATGACTCGATTCCCTGGAAATTTGTATCAAAATGACCAATTCAGTGCTCTAAGGTATGTTTTTCAATGTTAACACAACACTATCTCTCATTTATAATCATAAATCAAATCAACAAAGCTCCATTCACCAAGAATTCCGCTCTCCAATTCCCCCTATTTTTTTAATAATAAT
This sequence comes from Agonopterix arenella, assembly GCA_927399405.1. Classification (NCBI taxonomy): domain Eukaryota; kingdom Metazoa; phylum Arthropoda; class Insecta; order Lepidoptera; family Depressariidae; genus Agonopterix; species Agonopterix arenella. The sequence goes on from OV656702.1 coordinate 18,561,146, forward strand.
AAGATTTCTATGAATGTGAAAATTCATAATAAAACGACTGCCCTTTCACCATTTTATGTAAATACCTACAAACACAAACCTAAACAACCATTTTTCATCCAGGCACATTTCAAGCGTACAGCCACACAACCACCGGAGCACTCCCCGTACTATTCTCCTAAAAGCTCCTCTGCAACCCGGGATCATCCTGAAACGAAAAACCCGAAAAAACCAAGAAGCCTGTCTCACTTGAATAATGCAGTGCAACTGGAATGGACTAACTAAAGAGTGTGGTGTGAATAATTATAGTGCGACCAATCTTTGTAGCAATTATGTGAATATAGTGTATCTAACCCAACCTTGCAGTTAACTAGTGTAAGTGAGGCTTTATAATTATAGTGTACACAAAGGAGATCAAGGTAAATGTCCTATGCTATGACAACAAATCTCAAATTCCCATAAATTAATCAACGGCTCGCTTCCCTCAAATACCTATCTACCTGCCCTATGATATCATGCAGTTTTGTACCTAAACTTTGATACATTGAGGTATTTTAATATTTCCCATGGCAGAATAATATAGAGGTATCAATTTAATTTGATACACAACCCAAAGTCTTGTAATACCACAATAATTCAAAATTTAATTTATTAAATTTGACCGCTGACCGATGACAGTTTTTATTTCTTTAAAATTTTTAATTCTAGCTTTAAATCTTTTAAAACAATCAAATAGAGCCTAGATTATGTCATATAACAATGTTCCAGTTCAATCTGAATTTAACTCCTTTCTTAGTTTACCGATAACAATTTTTATAAAATTTAAGAAAATGAATTCTTAATGCTTCACTGAATTTGTTTAATTCTTTTAACGCTGATTAAATAGTAATCAGAACATTGTCATAGATATAGTTTTAACTTGGAATCTGTGTCACAACATTGCACTATCAAGAATTTTATTTGTATTTTTCTTTCCTGTAAATGAATACCTTTAGCATCAAATTAATGTATGAATTTAATTAAAAATATAACCGAATTTTGCAGAATTGTGCATGTTGTTATTTATTTTATTTTATCCCCCCTTGGCACAATATTCTAAAATCTGGCAACTCCCAACGCCCTCTATGATCGAATAATAAAACCTCAATCATTGATTAATATTAGAAACTCGTCCATTCATAAACAGATGGCGCTGTATTGACTCACAATAAATATCATGATCATCACTTCTAGCTTTCACAAAACTAAACTAGATGGCATTGTTAGACAGAAACAAAACGTATGTTGAACACATTACTTTACGACAGTAAAATCTCCAAGATCTCCATCAAAACAAGACAAAATTAAAAAAAATTTGATAAATATTTTATCTTTCTTATTTTTTCTCTAGTTTAGTTTTGATAGGTTGTTGGTTCTGTTACAATCGCCCCCTAGATTTTTAAGAAGTTACTACTGAATGAAAATCTATTACTCAATAAAATAACCAACAACTCCCCTACTACTTTACTACTCTTAAAAGAAATTAAACAATTTAAACATTGTGATCTATTTTCAAATGCATCGCTATTAACCCACTCGCACGCGGCAACCCTAGACAAAAGAAAAACTCACCACTTTTCACAGAGACCGCTCACTGCACCACAGCACTCAACAGGTTAAATTATCAATAAAATCAACTGTAGCGTGTACTGAAATCAAAACCTTTCCTCTATCGCATGGTGAAATTGTGAGACTCGATTTTATTTTATTATTTTTAAATTTCTATTTTATGTTGTTACAAAGTATTCAAAATTAATAAGATATCAAGTACAGCTTAACATCACTGTTCTTATTTATTTCGTTGTTGATAGACTCGCGTCTTGATGAGCTTGCCGTTGACATTGACTCTTGCCACTGAAACTTCTTGGCGTAGCAGATTCGCAGACGATTGTAAGACTTCGAACTCTGGCAGCTAATATTCTGCAGAATATTCGACGCCCCCACGTATGACGACAGAGAATGTCTCCCATGTTCACTTCTGATGTCCAGCTTTTCCGTTGTTTACACAGAAATTCCGTTTCTTCAAATGTGGGTTCTTCTTTTGAATTTTGTTTTAATAACTCCTGATCCTTTTTTATTATTATTTTTTTTTTTCCGCACCACAACGTAGGGTCCTAACCACTAGACGGTCAAAGTCTCTCAAGGAGGGTGGGTGCTCCTTGAGATTAGGCCTGTGCCCACAACCTGATGAATCATATTCACTTCACAAACCAATGTAACTTCACACTAGATCACTGATCACTTGTTAATTCACAGAACTTTAAACACTTTGCCACTTTTCACTTGTTACTTAAAACACTTACATAAATATTAAACTTTACTTACCACATTGTAATTAGGCAACAATGTGATAAAACCTTTATATTACAGATAATTAATCACTGCCTCACACTTTTTCAAAAATTTCCGCAATTGGTTATTCTACAAAGAATAACCCACATAAAATTTAAGTAAAGTAAATCGGCTCTCACTTGTTAAAGAATAAAATTTACCTAATTCCGTCAATAAAGATATTATGCAACGCGTAATAATGAAAAAAAAAACGTAATTGTAAACATAACATCCATTAAAGAAACAAAATAACCATAATCGTAAACATAATATCCGTTAAATAAACATAAGCGTGACATAATATTCGTAAAATTATTAACATAACCGTAACATAATAACCATAAAATAGACATAACCACAACATAATATCCATAAAATAAACATAACCGTGACATATTAACCGTAAAATAAACATAATCATAACAAAATATCCGAAGAACAAATATTATTGCAACAAAATATCCGTAAAAAGGAATTGTAACCGAACTATTCATAAACTAACCGTAATCGTGACATAAAATTTGTAGCAAAAATAAAACATCTAAATTTCCCTCAATACCCTATCAAAATTTTACTTATCCCCTTTAGCCCCAATTACAAATAGGTACTTAATTCTTTAAATCTGCCATACATTTTTTTTCTCGCCCCCTATTCACAGCTTATTTTCCTGTCGCCCCCTATTCCTTAATTAATTTAAGTACTACCCCCATTCTGAAATTCGTGGAAATGTCATAAAAGGTGCACAATTCCGGAGAAATAAGATGATTTACCTCACAAAATCTCACATTTCTGACCTCTATCCGTTGCACGAACAACAAATTGTAGGCTAAAAAGCCTACAGTATTTAATAAAACAGTAGTATACCAGGTAACAGAATCCTGGTCACGGTGCCACGAAATTGTAACGTCGCAAACCCTATTAAACGTCATTTTTTGCGCTCAACAATAGTTAAATAAAGTAATGGCCTTAACTATGATCGTCTAAACTTAAAATGGTAGGATGCCCTTAATTGTGATAATTTGTAGCAACTCAAGAACTTTGTAGAGGTTGTGAGATATGTGAAGCAACAAACACTAATGTAATAAATATTTAAATAATTAAGATGTAGCCCAATAATAATAAAACTATTCTGTAAGAGAAAAGTACAAATGGAGTAGAGTGACCATAAGGAAGGTTAAGATAAATAGGAGAAAGGTAGATTAACCAGCACTTAAACTAGTATGTACATTGGGAGCCAAAATAGGCGAATGGGAAGAGGAATGGGCCCCCCATGACAGAGGGGAATCAGAGGGAGCCCCAACCTTCGCTCCCTCAACTGTGGGGGTCAACCAGAAGCAACCCCCTCCAGGAAGAAGGGTTACTAAAAAAAGCTAAAATGAAATAGAATATTGAAATTGAATGACTTGGGACACTTAATTGAACTATTCGGAATAATTAATTGAAAGACTTTTGAATTGAAGAAGCCGGAGTTGTATAAAATCAAAGCTATGCAAAGTCTATTTAGTGTGTGGCGATCCATATTATTAAATTCAATATGTCCGATCAATATCGATATTAATGTAATTTATGTGGTGAGTTGTATGTTAGTGTGAACAGCCATCGTGCACTGTGCTTTAATTAAATTAATTATTAACTCAAAATAAGATGGGCTCTATGAGTGAACGTATCTCTGCAATACCCACCGATTTACGTCGAGGATCCCGGTTTCGACAGATTAAGCGCTTGGCCACTGGTCCCTAGGGATGGTCAAATCAGCCACGCACCATTATGTCCCTACTGAAACCTCGAGAAACCAAATGAGCGTAAACAGCGACATCTCACAAACAGATATTAATGTAAAATGGATTTCTACTGTAGTATGAACAGTTTTGTGCATTCCGACTCAAGAATAGAGTAATTGTCATGATCCTAGCTTCTTGAAGAGTAATATTGAGCTTGTGGTGTACATATCCCATATTGACTGGCTAAAGATCTCTCACAAAATAGACTATAAAATTTACCAAAACTCCAAACTTCATCCTTGAGATACTATAAAAACTTGTGTTAGAGACACTCAAAAGTAGAATTTATTATTAAATGATTGGGCAAATAACATATTTTAAAGGTAACTTAATTTCCATTCTAGAAAAGAAACTGTTAAATTAATTATGAATAAATCAAAATAATAGTGTCGAAACACTATGGGAAATAAAATGTAATGGCATTAGGTACTCAGTCATGAAATAAAATGTGAAATGAAGATGAAAGAATTCCAATGAGGAATGACAATTGGGACAATAATTTTACTGATATTACTTTATTGACTCTACATTTAATATCCGTTTCGCAATGTGCCATCATAGGGAAGAAACGGCAAGAAACCCCATGAGAAACAACCAAATAAGACGAAAGTTTGAATAAAAGAAGATTTGGGGTAAGATTTTAGGTTTAGGTTACACAGGATTACATCAGGTTAAGGTTTTAGGTCTAGGACTAGGCATAGGTAAAGGTTGGTTGACATTATTAGTGATATTCTATACAGTTGTGTTGTATTTATTTTATAAGTTCACACTGCATAGTAGATTTTAAACTTCCACCCCTCATTTACCAAATTTCAATTTCTACCTCGTATTAGAACAAATTTAAACAACATTATTCGTTTATAAAATTTCCCCATTGATAGAACACCCTGTATAACTAAATTATAAACTTTCACCCTATATTAATATAAAGCATGAAAATTCTTTAGTAAAATTTCCCCAACCATTGTACACCTTGTATAACAAAATCTTAAACTTTCACCCTGTATTAATATAAACCATGAATATTCTTTAATAAAATTTCCCCATTAATTTACAAACCGTATAATAAAATCTTAAATATACATCCTGTATTAAGTTTAAGCACGAACATTCCTTTTATAAAATTTCCCCATTAATTTACACCCCGTATAATAAAATCTTAAATTTACACCCTGTATTAAGATAAAGCATGAAAATTCTTTTATAAAGTTTCCCCATTAATTTACATCCCGTATAATAAACTTTAAGGCTCCACCCCTTATTAAGACTAAATAATGACTGTACACACCAGCACATCAGATTCTGAAATTTACACACTGTATAGAACTAATAATAAAATACTCCCTGTAGGTATAAGACGGAATCTTGACTACTTATTGTATGAAACCCATGTCACGTTGCGGTTTTTAAACAGTTGCCTAATACCTACTATTTAATAAGATAAACCGTGGGTTTAGTATAGATAACTACTAATATTCATTAGACAATAAATAACTAAATCTACTCACCTAAACGTCTAACTATACCTACTTACTTACTGATAATTTGACCTCTAGTTTGTAATCTTTGTAAGATCCAGTGAGTAGAACACAAGAATAACTAATACGTAAGTCGTACTAGTCTTAGTACCTACTTTAGGAGAACTCGAAACAAACCTATCGCATAGATGTAAGGAATGATACTATTTTGTCTACATACCTAACTAGTCGTATATAACCGAAGACTAAATAGAAAATATAAAAATTCAACCTTATCACCATGTGAATAAAGATCATTTCTACACTTGAACTATTATTGATGTTGTGTAAATACTTGGCAAGTTACTACACTAGATGTCGTGTTTCGCGTAGTGCCCACGCAGTGTCGCGACATCGGAACCCGGCGAGGCGAGATTCGATTCTTTCGTAGGTATTTTGTAAACCTTGAGTTTTTAAGCTAAAACAATCCTTAATATAGAAAATAATGATAAGAATGAATGGAACTTGCTCGCGATACCATATTGTAAGTTTTGTTTGTATGGAATCGTAATTTTAAACTAATGATAAAGACCAACTTCCAATACTCTATAGATATAGTTAGGAATAGGTATTTTCAATAAGCATCTTAATTCTAGTAGTTAAGTACGGATAAACTAAGATAAGTTTTATACCTACTGTTTCAGATAGAAATTAATAAGTCTAAGATAGGTTTTCCAGACATGTAGTTTTGACTCTCTGTTAGCACTTTAACCCCAGATTTGACATAGTAAATATTAACGTATAGTAGTGAAACCTTTATAAATAGCAAGGGAATATTCAGTAGGACTACATAGGACATTCAGAAAATGAATAATGCTCCTAAGTCAAACAGAGAACACTATTAATAGTTTGACACCATATTGACATTTGATAGATTTGTCCGTTTTAAATGGATAAAGGTAGCTGGAATTTCTTGATATCTCTATGATTTATATTATGTCAAGATGTGCCGATTTACATGTAGCTTTATGATCATCAGCCTGCTACCAACCAAATAAGATATTTTACAAATGATAAGCCAATAACAGACTAATTTGTAATGAAAGATTTAATAGCGGCAACTGTCTCTTCAAATAATATAATCATATTCAATTCCTACGGTCTCTTTTATAATGTATGGGGTTAACTAGAACGTAGCTACAACGAGATAAATCTCTGAGAATTAAATCTACACTATATCCAATTACCAAGTATAATATTTTTACCAAAATTTATCTAGTTGCGCGTACGTATCTACCTGTAGTTACAAATACCTACTTTGATCAGAACACACCTAATTATTTTCCTGCAGCTCCTTTTTCGATTAGATACTTACCTACCTAATTTGTGCACTTATTATGTAACGAACTAATATAGTAGAAACTAAGTAAGTTTTCCCGACGGTATAAAATTGCGCATTACATTTAACAACATAGTATAAAATAAATTAAAATAACTACTTACGTGTGAACACTGAAAAGAAATCATGGTTAGGATGTATTCATCCTAAAATTATGAAAATCACACATTAGGTACATTTTATGCCGTAGACCTTTCTTCTGTGATGATGGGTTAAAATATGACATATTTCTACATGTTAGCGCGAAAAAATCAAGAAAGAAACGTTCGTTTATGAATACTACATATATACCTAACCCTAAATTTCTATAACACATATACTGTAAGTAAAATTTCACTGACCTGAAAGTTCCTGGCTCCAACAGCTGCTTCGACCTACCTTTTCCTCAAGCACACCACCAGCAACATCACCTGACAACACCTCGCGCACGCGCCTCTACACACATGCAGCACACAGCTCTCTCATGAATTTAATAATTTTTCAATTCACCAACCACAAACACTATTGAAAGCTAATGAAAATCCTATAACACACTCGCGGACTTCATCTAAACTCTTACTAGACAGCAAGACAGGACCATAATTTCTCCAGGAGACCCAACATGTCGAACCCGATGCCAGATCCCGCAGATTTCCGTAACTTGATGTTTCCAAACTAAAACTGCCCCACATGCGTCCGCGCACGTTTTATATGATGTCTCGCACCCCCACCGTTCCTCCTTCTCGAACCTTTTACTTCTCGGAATTCAAATTGCCTTCCACCCCTTCATATTCTAAAACCAACCAATGAGAACAATCATGTCATTATTAGATAACGAAATCAGCCAATCAACGGCCGCGATTTTGTACATTACCAAATTTGGTAACGCGTTCCGTTCGTCCCTGCAATTTAAGGATACCAGATAACACAATCATTTTGCCCAATTATACCATTCAACCCGAAATTCTGAAGTTCTTTTTTTTTTTATAATAAGCAGCAACAACCGTTCTTATAATAAACTCTATCTATTTCTCTATCTATTTCTAATAAAACATACATTTTTTATTACACAAGACTAATTTTGAAATATTAATATTTTTCCTCGATTTTGTGCAAACAATTTTTCAATAATCTGACAACCCCCCCTCTGTGATTGATTGTCAACTTTATAAGCTAATAGAATTGTCTAGTGAGCTGACATTGTTCGAAACAATTCTAGATAATACGATTTAATTCCAGAAGATTTATTTATTCAAGGCAATCTAAACATTTCCAGAACGTAAGTAAAGTTTAATTATTATCGAAATTATCCTGAAACTAAACAATATTGGGTTTTCGAAAATCCCGCGAATGTGACATATGACAGCTCGTTTCGTGGATTGAATTTTCAAACGTTTATTTACCTTTAACATCAAAATTTCAGATTAGGCCGTGAAATGGCGCTGGACAAAGGACCTGGAAGTCTTCTACGCTCCCTGGAATCCAACTAATCATGATACAAACCCCGGCCAAATGCAACGTTTCAATATGCCCGTTATGACTCGATTCCCTGGAAATTTGTATCAAAATGACCAATTCAGTGCTCTAAGGTATGTTTTTCAATGTTAACACAACACTATCTCTCATTTATAATCATAAATCAAATCAACAAAGCTCCATTCACCAAGAATTCCGCTCTCCAATTCCCCCTATTTTTTTAATAATAATAAGATTTCTATGAATGTGAAAATTCATAATAAAACGACTGCCCTTTCACCATTTTATGTAAATACCTACAAACACAAACCTAAACAACCATTTTTCATCCAGGCACATTTCAAGCGTACAGCCACACAACCACCGGAGCACTCCCCGTACTATTCTCCTAAAAGCTCCTCTGCAACCCGGGATCATCCTGAAACGAAAAACCCGAAAAAACCAAGAAGCCTGTCTCACTTGAATAATGCAGTGCAACTGGAATGGACTAACTAAAGAGTGTGGTGTGAATAATTATAGTGCGACCAATCTTTGTAGCAATTATGTGAATATAGTGTATCTAACCCAACCTTGCAGTTAACTAGTGTAAGTGAGGCTTTATAATTATAGTGTACACAAAGGAGATCAAGGTAAATGTCCTATGCTATGACAACAAATCTCAAATTCCCATAAATTAATCAACGGCTCGCTTCCCTCAAATACCTATCTACCTGCCCTATGATATCATGCAGTTTTGTACCTAAACTTTGATACATTGAGGTATTTTAATATTTCCCATGGCAGAATAATATAGAGGTATCAATTTAATTTGATACACAACCCAAAGTCTTGTAATACCACAATAATTCAAAATTTAATTTATTAAATTTGACCGCTGACCGATGACAGTTTTTATTTCTTTAAAATTTTTAATTCTAGCTTTAAATCTTTTAAAACAATCAAATAGAGCCTAGATTATGTCATATAACAATGTTCCAGTTCAATCTGAATTTAACTCCTTTCTTAGTTTACCGATAACAATTTTTATAAAATTTAAGAAAATGAATTCTTAATGCTTCACTGAATTTGTTTAATTCTTTTAACGCTGATTAAATAGTAATCAGAACATTGTCATAGATATAGTTTTAACTTGGAATCTGTGTCACAACATTGCACTATCAAGAATTTTATTTGTATTTTTCTTTCCTGTAAATGAATACCTTTAGCATCAAATTAATGTATGAATTTAATTAAAAATATAACCGAATTTTGCAGAATTGTGCATGTTGTTATTTATTTTATTTTATCCCCCCTTGGCACAATATTCTAAAATCTGGCAACTCCCAACGCCCTCTATGATCGAATAATAAAACCTCAATCATTGATTAATATTAGAAACTCGTCCATTCATAAACAGATGGCGCTGTATTGACTCACAATAAATATCATGATCATCACTTCTAGCTTTCACAAAACTAAACTAGATGGCATTGTTAGACAGAAACAAAACGTATGTTGAACACATTACTTTACGACAGTAAAATCTCCAAGATCTCCATCAAAACAAGACAAAATTAAAAAAAATTTGATAAATATTTTATCTTTCTTATTTTTTCTCTAGTTTAGTTTTGATAGGTTGTTGGTTCTGTTACAATCGCCCCCTAGATTTTTAAGAAGTTACTACTGAATGAAAATCTATTACTCAATAAAATAACCAACAACTCCCCTACTACTTTACTACTCTTAAAAGAAATTAAACAATTTAAACATTGTGATCTATTTTCAAATGCATCGCTATTAACCCACTCGCACGCGGCAACCCTAGACAAAAGAAAAACTCACCACTTTTCACAGAGACCGCTCACTGCACCACAGCACTCAACAGGTTAAATTATCAATAAAATCAACTGTAGCGTGTACTGAAATCAAAACCTTTCCTCTATCGCATGGTGAAATTGTGAGACTCGATTTTATTTTATTATTTTTAAATTTCTATTTTATGTTGTTACAAAGTATTCAAAATTAATAAGATATCAAGTACAGCTTAACATCACTGTTCTTATTTATTTCGTTGTTGATAGACTCGCGTCTTGATGAGCTTGCCGTTGACATTGACTCTTGCCACTGAAACTTCTTGGCGTAGCAGATTCGCAGACGATTGTAAGACTTCGAACTCTGGCAGCTAATATTCTGCAGAATATTCGACGCCCCCACGTATGACGACAGAGAATGTCTCCCATGTTCACTTCTGATGTCCAGCTTTTCCGTTGTTTACACAGAAATTCCGTTTCTTCAAATGTGGGTTCTTCTTTTGAATTTTGTTTTAATAACTCCTGATCCTTTTTTATTATTATTTTTTTTTTTCCGCACCACAACGTAGGGTCCTAACCACTAGACGGTCAAAGTCTCTCAAGGAGGGTGGGTGCTCCTTGAGATTAGGCCTGTGCCCACAACCTGATGAATCATATTCACTTCACAAACCAATGTAACTTCACACTAGATCACTGATCACTTGTTAATTCACAGAACTTTAAACACTTTGCCACTTTTCACTTGTTACTTAAAACACTTACATAAATATTAAACTTTACTTACCACATTGTAATTAGGCAACAATGTGATAAAACCTTTATATTACAGATAATTAATCACTGCCTCACACTTTTTCAAAAATTTCCGCAATTGGTTATTCTACAAAGAATAACCCACATAAAATTTAAGTAAAGTAAATCGGCTCTCACTTGTTAAAGAATAAAATTTACCTAATTCCGTCAATAAAGATATTATGCAACGCGTAATAATGAAAAAAAAAACGTAATTGTAAACATAACATCCATTAAAGAAACAAAATAACCATAATCGTAAACATAATATCCGTTAAATAAACATAAGCGTGACATAATATTCGTAAAATTATTAACATAACCGTAACATAATAACCATAAAATAGACATAACCACAACATAATATCCATAAAATAAACATAACCGTGACATATTAACCGTAAAATAAACATAATCATAACAAAATATCCGAAGAACAAATATTATTGCAACAAAATATCCGTAAAAAGGAATTGTAACCGAACTATTCATAAACTAACCGTAATCGTGACATAAAATTTGTAGCAAAAATAAAACATCTAAATTTCCCTCAATACCCTATCAAAATTTTACTTATCCCCTTTAGCCCCAATTACAAATAGGTACTTAATTCTTTAAATCTGCCATACATTTTTTTTCTCGCCCCCTATTCACAGCTTATTTTCCTGTCGCCCCCTATTCCTTAATTAATTTAAGTACTACCCCCATTCTGAAATTCGTGGAAATGTCATAAAAGGTGCACAATTCCGGAGAAATAAGATGATTTACCTCACAAAATCTCACATTTCTGACCTCTATCCGTTGCACGAACAACAAATTGTAGGCTAAAAAGCCTACAGTATTTAATAAAACAGTAGTATACCAGGTAACAGAATCCTGGTCACGGTGCCACGAAATTGTAACGTCGCAAACCCTATTAAACGTCATTTTTTGCGCTCAACAATAGTTAAATAAAGTAATGGCCTTAACTATGATCGTCTAAACTTAAAATGGTAGGATGCCCTTAATTGTGATAATTTGTAGCAACTCAAGAACTTTGTAGAGGTTGTGAGATATGTGAAGCAACAAACACTAATGTAATAAATATTTAAATAATTAAGATGTAGCCCAATAATAATAAAACTATTCTGTAAGAGAAAAGTACAAATGGAGTAGAGTGACCATAAGGAAGGTTAAGATAAATAGGAGAAAGGTAGATTAACCAGCACTTAAACTAGTATGTACATTGGGAGCCAAAATAGGCGAATGGGAAGAGGAATGGGCCCCCCATGACAGAGGGGAATCAGAGGGAGCCCCAACCTTCGCTCCCTCAACTGTGGGGGTCAACCAGAAGCAACCCCCTCCAGGAAGAAGGGTTACTAAAAAAAGCTAAAATGAAATAGAATATTGAAATTGAATGACTTGGGACACTTAATTGAACTATTCGGAATAATTAATTGAAAGACTTTTGAATTGAAGAAGCCGGAGTTGTATAAAATCAAAGCTATGCAAAGTCTATTTAGTGTGTGGCGATCCATATTATTAAATTCAATATGTCCGATCAATATCGATATTAATGTAATTTATGTGGTGAGTTGTATGTTAGTGTGAACAGCCATCGTGCACTGTGCTTTAATTAAATTAATTATTAACTCAAAATAAGATGGGCTCTATGAGTGAACGTATCTCTGCAATACCCACCGATTTACGTCGAGGATCCCGGTTTCGACAGATTAAGCGCTTGGCCACTGGTCCCTAGGGATGGTCAAATCAGCCACGCACCATTATGTCCCTACTGAAACCTCGAGAAACCAAATGAGCGTAAACAGCGACATCTCACAAACAGATATTAATGTAAAATGGATTTCTACTGTAGTATGAACAGTTTTGTGCATTCCGACTCAAGAATAGAGTAATTGTCATGATCCTAGCTTCTTGAAGAGTAATATTGAGCTTGTGGTGTACATATCCCATATTGACTGGCTAAAGATCTCTCACAAAATAGACTATAAAATTTACCAAAACTCCAAACTTCATCCTTGAGATACTATAAAAACTTGTGTTAGAGACACTCAAAAGTAGAATTTATTATTAAATGATTGGGCAAATAACATATTTTAAAGGTAACTTAATTTCCATTCTAGAAAAGAAACTGTTAAATTAATTATGAATAAATCAAAATAATAGTGTCGAAACACTATGGGAAATAAAATGTAATGGCATTAGGTACTCAGTCATGAAATAAAATGTGAAATGAAGATGAAAGAATTCCAATGAGGAATGACAATTGGGACAATAATTTTACTGATATTACTTTATTGACTCTACATTTAATATCCGTTTCGCAATGTGCCATCATAGGGAAGAAACGGCAAGAAACCCCATGAGAAACAACCAAATAAGACGAAAGTTTGAATAAAAGAAGATTTGGGGTAAGATTTTAGGTTTAGGTTACACAGGATTACATCAGGTTAAGGTTTTAGGTCTAGGACTAGGCATAGGTAAAGGTTGGTTGACATTATTAGTGATATTCTATACAGTTGTGTTGTATTTATTTTATAAGTTCACACTGCATAGTAGATTTTAAACTTCCACCCCTCATTTACCAAATTTCAATTTCTACCTCGTATTAGAACAAATTTAAACAACATTATTCGTTTATAAAATTTCCCCATTGATAGAACACCCTGTATAACTAAATTATAAACTTTCACCCTATATTAATATAAAGCATGAAAATTCTTTAGTAAAATTTCCCCAACCATTGTACACCTTGTATAACAAAATCTTAAACTTTCACCCTGTATTAATATAAACCATGAATATTCTTTAATAAAATTTCCCCATTAATTTACAAACCGTATAATAAAATCTTAAATATACATCCTGTATTAAGTTTAAGCACGAACATTCCTTTTATAAAATTTCCCCATTAATTTACACCCCGTATAATAAAATCTTAAATTTACACCCTGTATTAAGATAAAGCATGAAAATTCTTTTATAAAGTTTCCCCATTAATTTACATCCCGTATAATAAACTTTAAGGCTCCACCCCTTATTAAGACTAAATAATGACTGTACACACCAGCACATCAGATTCTGAAATTTACACACTGTATAGAACTAATAATAAAATACTCCCTGTAGGTATAAGACGGAATCTTGACTACTTATTGTATGAAACCCATGTCACGTTGCGGTTTTTAAACAGTTGCCTAATACCTACTATTTAATAAGATAAACCGTGGGTTTAGTATAGATAACTACTAATATTCATTAGACAATAAATAACTAAATCTACTCACCTAAACGTCTAACTATACCTACTTACTTACTGATAATTTGACCTCTAGTTTGTAATCTTTGTAAGATCCAGTGAGTAGAACACAAGAATAACTAATACGTAAGTCGTACTAGTCTTAGTACCTACTTTAGGAGAACTCGAAACAAACCTATCGCATAGATGTAAGGAATGATACTATTTTGTCTACATACCTAACTAGTCGTATATAACCGAAGACTAAATAGAAAATATAAAAATTCAACCTTATCACCATGTGAATAAAGATCATTTCTACACTTGAACTATTATTGATGTTGTGTAAATACTTGGCAAGTTACTACACTAGATGTCGTGTTTCGCGTAGTGCCCACGCAGTGTCGCGACATCGGAACCCGGCGAGGCGAGATTCGATTCTTTCGTAGGTATTTTGTAAACCTTGAGTTTTTAAGCTAAAACAATCCTTAATATAGAAAATAATGATAAGAATGAATGGAACTTGCTCGCGATACCATATTGTAAGTTTTGTTTGTATGGAATCGTAATTTTAAACTAATGATAAAGACCAACTTCCAATACTCTATAGATATAGTTAGGAATAGGTATTTTCAATAAGCATCTTAATTCTAGTAGTTAAGTACGGATAAACTAAGATAAGTTTTATACCTACTGTTTCAGATAGAAATTAATAAGTCTAAGATAGGTTTTCCAGACATGTAGTTTTGACTCTCTGTTAGCACTTTAACCCCAGATTTGACATAGTAAATATTAACGTATAGTAGTGAAACCTTTATAAATAGCAAGGGAATATTCAGTAGGACTACATAGGACATTCAGAAAATGAATAATGCTCCTAAGTCAAACAGAGAACACTATTAATAGTTTGACACCATATTGACATTTGATAGATTTGTCCGTTTTAAATGGATAAAGGTAGCTGGAATTTCTTGATATCTCTATGATTTATATTATGTCAAGATGTGCCGATTTACATGTAGCTTTATGATCATCAGCCTGCTACCAACCAAATAAGATATTTTACAAATGATAAGCCAATAACAGACTAATTTGTAATGAAAGATTTAATAGCGGCAACTGTCTCTTCAAATAATATAATCATATTCAATTCCTACGGTCTCTTTTATAATGTATGGGGTTAACTAGAACGTAGCTACAACGAGATAAATCTCTGAGAATTAAATCTACACTATATCCAATTACCAAGTATAATATTTTTACCAAAATTTATCTAGTTGCGCGTACGTATCTACCTGTAGTTACAAATACCTACTTTGATCAGAACACACCTAATTATTTTCCTGCAGCTCCTTTTTCGATTAGATACTTACCTACCTAATTTGTGCACTTATTATGTAACGAACTAATATAGTAGAAACTAAGTAAGTTTTCCCGACGGTATAAAATTGCGCATTACATTTAACAACATAGTATAAAATAAATTAAAATAACTACTTACGTGTGAACACTGAAAAGAAATCATGGTTAGGATGTATTCATCCTAAAATTATGAAAATCACACATTAGGTACATTTTATGCCGTAGACCTTTCTTCTGTGATGATGGGTTAAAATATGACATATTTCTACATGTTAGCGCGAAAAAATCAAGAAAGAAACGTTCGTTTATGAATACTACATATATACCTAACCCTAAATTTCTATAACACATATACTGTAAGTAAAATTTCACTGACCTGAAAGTTCCTGGCTCCAACAGCTGCTTCGACCTACCTTTTCCTCAAGCACACCACCAGCAACATCACCTGACAACACCTCGCGCACGCGCCTCTACACACATGCAGCACACAGCTCTCTCATGAATTTAATAATTTTTCAATTCACCAACCACAAACACTATTGAAAGCTAATGAAAATCCTATAACACACTCGCGGACTTCATCTAAACTCTTACTAGACAGCAAGACAGGACCATAATTTCTCCAGGAGACCCAACATGTCGAACCCGATGCCAGATCCCGCAGATTTCCGTAACTTGATGTTTCCAAACTAAAACTGCCCCACATGCGTCCGCGCACGTTTTATATGATGTCTCGCACCCCCACCGTTCCTCCTTCTCGAACCTTTTACTTCTCGGAATTCAAATTGCCTTCCACCCCTTCATATTCTAAAACCAACCAATGAGAACAATCATGTCATTATTAGATAACGAAATCAGCCAATCAACGGCCGCGATTTTGTACATTACCAAATTTGGTAACGCGTTCCGTTCGTCCCTGCAATTTAAGGATACCAGATAACACAATCATTTTGCCCAATTATACCATTCAACCCGAAATTCTGAAGTTCTTTTTTTTTTTATAATAAGCAGCAACAACCGTTCTTATAATAAACTCTATCTATTTCTCTATCTATTTCTAATAAAACATACATTTTTTATTACACAAGACTAATTTTGAAATATTAATATTTTTCCTCGATTTTGTGCAAACAATTTTTCAATAATCTGACAACCCCCCCTCTGTGATTGATTGTCAACTTTATAAGCTAATAGAATTGTCTAGTGAGCTGACATTGTTCGAAACAATTCTAGATAATACGATTTAATTCCAGAAGATTTATTTATTCAAGGCAATCTAAACATTTCCAGAACGTAAGTAAAGTTTAATTATTATCGAAATTATCCTGAAACTAAACAATATTGGGTTTTCGAAAATCCCGCGAATGTGACATATGACAGCTCGTTTCGTGGATTGAATTTTCAAACGTTTATTTACCTTTAACATCAAAATTTCAGATTAGGCCGTGAAATGGCGCTGGACAAAGGACCTGGAAGTCTTCTACGCTCCCTGGAATCCAACTAATCATGATACAAACCCCGGCCAAATGCAACGTTTCAATATGCCCGTTATGACTCGATTCCCTGGAAATTTGTATCAAAATGACCAATTCAGTGCTCTAAGGTATGTTTTTCAATGTTAACACAACACTATCTCTCATTTATAATCATAAATCAAATCAACAAAGCTCCATTCACCAAGAATTCCGCTCTCCAATTCCCCCTTTTTTTTTAATAATAATAAGATTTCTATGAATGTGAAAATTCATAATAAAACGACTGCCCTTTCACCATTTTATGTAAATACCTACAAACACAAACCTAAACAACCATTTTTCATCCAGGCACATTTCAAGCGTACAGCCACACAACCACCGGAGCACTCCCCGTACTATTCTCCTAAAAGCTCCTCTGCAACCCGGGATCATCCTGAAACGAAAAACCCGAAAAAACCAAGAAGCCTGTCTCACTTGAATAATGCAGTGCAACTGGAATGGACTAACTAAAGAGTGTGGTGTGAATAATTATAGTGCGACCAATCTTTGTAGCAATTATGTGAATATAGTGTATCTAACCCAACCTTGCAGTTAACTAGTGTAAGTGAGGCTTTATAATTATAGTGTACACAAAGGAGATCAAGGTAAATGTCCTATGCTATGACAACAAATCTCAAATTCCCATAAATTAATCAACGGCTCGCTTCCCTCAAATACCTATCTACCTGCCCTATGATATCATGCAGTTTTGTACCTAAACTTTGATACATTGAGGTATTTTAATATTTCCCATGGCAGAATAATATAGAGGTATCAATTTAATTTGATACACAACCCAAAGTCTTGTAATACCACAATAATTCAAAATTTAATTTATTAAATTTGACCGCTGACCGATGACAGTTTTTATTTCTTTAAAATTTTTAATTCTAGCTTTAAATCTTTTAAAACAATCAAATAGAGCCTAGATTATGTCATATAACAATGTTCCAGTTCAATCTGAATTTAACTCCTTTCTTAGTTTACCGATAACAATTTTTATAAAATTTAAGAAAATGAATTCTTAATGCTTCACTGAATTTGTTTAATTCTTTTAACGCTGATTAAATAGTAATCAGAACATTGTCATAGATATAGTTTTAACTTGGAATCTGTGTCACAACATTGCACTATCAAGAATTTTATTTGTATTTTTCTTTCCTGTAAATGAATACCTTTAGCATCAAATTAATGTATGAATTTAATTAAAAATATAACCGAATTTTGCAGAATTGTGCATGTTGTTATTTATTTTATTTTATCCCCCCTTGGCACAATATTCTAAAATCTGGCAACTCCCAACGCCCTCTATGATCGAATAATAAAACCTCAATCATTGATTAATATTAGAAACTCGTCCATTCATAAACAGATGGCGCTGTATTGACTCACAATAAATATCATGATCATCACTTCTAGCTTTCACAAAACTAAACTAGATGGCATTGTTAGACAGAAACAAAACGTATGTTGAACACATTACTTTACGACAGTAAAATCTCCAAGATCTCCATCAAAACAAGACAAAATTAAAAAAAATTTGATAAATATTTTATCTTTCTTATTTTTTCTCTAGTTTAGTTTTGATAGGTTGTTGGTTCTGTTACAATCGCCCCCTAGATTTTTAAGAAGTTACTACTGAATGAAAATCTATTACTCAATAAAATAACCAACAACTCCCCTACTACTTTACTACTCTTAAAAGAAATTAAACAATTTAAACATTGTGATCTATTTTCAAATGCATCGCTATTAACCCACTCGCACGCGGCAACCCTAGACAAAAGAAAAACTCACCACTTTTCACAGAGACCGCTCACTGCACCACAGCACTCAACAGGTTAAATTATCAATAAAATCAACTGTAGCGTGTACTGAAATCAAAACCTTTCCTCTATCGCATGGTGAAATTGTGAGACTCGATTTTATTTTATTATTTTTAAATTTCTATTTTATGTTGTTACAAAGTATTCAAAATTAATAAGATATCAAGTACAGCTTAACATCACTGTTCTTATTTATTTCGTTGTTGATAGACTCGCGTCTTGATGAGCTTGCCGTTGACATTGACTCTTGCCACTGAAACTTCTTGGCGTAGCAGATTCGCAGACGATTGTAAGACTTCGAACTCTGGCAGCTAATATTCTGCAGAATATTCGACGCCCCCACGTATGACGACAGAGAATGTCTCCCATGTTCACTTCTGATGTCCAGCTTTTCCGTTGTTTACACAGAAATTCCGTTTCTTCAAATGTGGGTTCTTCTTTTGAATTTTGTTTTAATAACTCCTGATCCTTTTTTATTATTATTTTTTTTTTTCCGCACCACAACGTAGGGTCCTAACCACTAGACGGTCAAAGTCTCTCAAGGAGGGTGGGTGCTCCTTGAGATTAGGCCTGTGCCCACAACCTGATGAATCATATTCACTTCACAAACCAATGTAACTTCACACTAGATCACTGATCACTTGTTAATTCACAGAACTTTAAACACTTTGCCACTTTTCACTTGTTACTTAAAACACTTACATAAATATTAAACTTTACTTACCACATTGTAATTAGGCAACAATGTGATAAAACCTTTATATTACAGATAATTAATCACTGCCTCACACTTTTTCAAAAATTTCCGCAATTGGTTATTCTACAAAGAATAACCCACATAAAATTTAAGTAAAGTAAATCGGCTCTCACTTGTTAAAGAATAAAATTTACCTAATTCCGTCAATAAAGATATTATGCAACGCGTAATAATGAAAAAAAAAACGTAATTGTAAACATAACATCCATTAAAGAAACAAAATAACCATAATCGTAAACATAATATCCGTTAAATAAACATAAGCGTGACATAATATTCGTAAAATTATTAACATAACCGTAACATAATAACCATAAAATAGACATAACCACAACATAATATCCATAAAATAAACATAACCGTGACATATTAACCGTAAAATAAACATAATCATAACAAAATATCCGAAGAACAAATATTATTGCAACAAAATATCCGTAAAAAGGAATTGTAACCGAACTATTCATAAACTAACCGTAATCGTGACATAAAATTTGTAGCAAAAATAAAACATCTAAATTTCCCTCAATACCCTATCAAAATTTTACTTATCCCCTTTAGCCCCAATTACAAATAGGTACTTAATTCTTTAAATCTGCCATACATTTTTTTTCTCGCCCCCTATTCACAGCTTATTTTCCTGTCGCCCCCTATTCCTTAATTAATTTAAGTACTACCCCCATTCTGAAATTCGTGGAAATGTCATAAAAGGTGCACAATTCCGGAGAAATAAGATGATTTACCTCACAAAATCTCACATTTCTGACCTCTATCCGTTGCACGAACAACAAATTGTAGGCTAAAAAGCCTACAGTATTTAATAAAACAGTAGTATACCAGGTAACAGAATCCTGGTCACGGTGCCACGAAATTGTAACGTCGCAAACCCTATTAAACGTCATTTTTTGCGCTCAACAATAGTTAAATAAAGTAATGGCCTTAACTATGATCGTCTAAACTTAAAATGGTAGGATGCCCTTAATTGTGATAATTTGTAGCAACTCAAGAACTTTGTAGAGGTTGTGAGATATGTGAAGCAACAAACACTAATGTAATAAATATTTAAATAATTAAGATGTAGCCCAATAATAATAAAACTATTCTGTAAGAGAAAAGTACAAATGGAGTAGAGTGACCATAAGGAAGGTTAAGATAAATAGGAGAAAGGTAGATTAACCAGCACTTAAACTAGTATGTACATTGGGAGCCAAAATAGGCGAATGGGAAGAGGAATGGGCCCCCCATGACAGAGGGGAATCAGAGGGAGCCCCAACCTTCGCTCCCTCAACTGTGGGGGTCAACCAGAAGCAACCCCCTCCAGGAAGAAGGGTTACTAAAAAAAGCTAAAATGAAATAGAATATTGAAATTGAATGACTTGGGACACTTAATTGAACTATTCGGAATAATTAATTGAAAGACTTTTGAATTGAAGAAGCCGGAGTTGTATAAAATCAAAGCTATGCAAAGTCTATTTAGTGTGTGGCGATCCATATTATTAAATTCAATATGTCCGATCAATATCGATATTAATGTAATTTATGTGGTGAGTTGTATGTTAGTGTGAACAGCCATCGTGCACTGTGCTTTAATTAAATTAATTATTAACTCAAAATAAGATGGGCTCTATGAGTGAACGTATCTCTGCAATACCCACCGATTTACGTCGAGGATCCCGGTTTCGACAGATTAAGCGCTTGGCCACTGGTCCCTAGGGATGGTCAAATCAGCCACGCACCATTATGTCCCTACTGAAACCTCGAGAAACCAAATGAGCGTAAACAGCGACATCTCACAAACAGATATTAATGTAAAATGGATTTCTACTGTAGTATGAACAGTTTTGTGCATTCCGACTCAAGAATAGAGTAATTGTCATGATCCTAGCTTCTTGAAGAGTAATATTGAGCTTGTGGTGTACATATCCCATATTGACTGGCTAAAGATCTCTCACAAAATAGACTATAAAATTTACCAAAACTCCAAACTTCATCCTTGAGATACTATAAAAACTTGTGTTAGAGACACTCAAAAGTAGAATTTATTATTAAATGATTGGGCAAATAACATATTTTAAAGGTAACTTAATTTCCATTCTAGAAAAGAAACTGTTAAATTAATTATGAATAAATCAAAATAATAGTGTCGAAACACTATGGGAAATAAAATGTAATGGCATTAGGTACTCAGTCATGAAATAAAATGTGAAATGAAGATGAAAGAATTCCAATGAGGAATGACAATTGGGACAATAATTTTACTGATATTACTTTATTGACTCTACATTTAATATCCGTTTCGCAATGTGCCATCATAGGGAAGAAACGGCAAGAAACCCCATGAGAAACAACCAAATAAGACGAAAGTTTGAATAAAAGAAGATTTGGGGTAAGATTTTAGGTTTAGGTTACACAGGATTACATCAGGTTAAGGTTTTAGGTCTAGGACTAGGCATAGGTAAAGGTTGGTTGACATTATTAGTGATATTCTATACAGTTGTGTTGTATTTATTTTATAAGTTCACACTGCATAGTAGATTTTAAACTTCCACCCCTCATTTACCAAATTTCAATTTCTACCTCGTATTAGAACAAATTTAAACAACATTATTCGTTTATAAAATTTCCCCATTGATAGAACACCCTGTATAACTAAATTATAAACTTTCACCCTATATTAATATAAAGCATGAAAATTCTTTAGTAAAATTTCCCCAACCATTGTACACCTTGTATAACAAAATCTTAAACTTTCACCCTGTATTAATATAAACCATGAATATTCTTTAATAAAATTTCCCCATTAATTTACAAACCGTATAATAAAATCTTAAATATACATCCTGTATTAAGTTTAAGCACGAACATTCCTTTTATAAAATTTCCCCATTAATTTACACCCCGTATAATAAAATCTTAAATTTACACCCTGTATTAAGATAAAGCATGAAAATTCTTTTATAAAGTTTCCCCATTAATTTACATCCCGTATAATAAACTTTAAGGCTCCACCCCTTATTAAGACTAAATAATGACTGTACACACCAGCACATCAGATTCTGAAATTTACACACTGTATAGAACTAATAATAAAATACTCCCTGTAGGTATAAGACGGAATCTTGACTACTTATTGTATGAAACCCATGTCACGTTGCGGTTTTTAAACAGTTGCCTAATACCTACTATTTAATAAGATAAACCGTGGGTTTAGTATAGATAACTACTAATATTCATTAGACAATAAATAACTAAATCTACTCACCTAAACGTCTAACTATACCTACTTACTTACTGATAATTTGACCTCTAGTTTGTAATCTTTGTAAGATCCAGTGAGTAGAACACAAGAATAACTAATACGTAAGTCGTACTAGTCTTAGTACCTACTTTAGGAGAACTCGAAACAAACCTATCGCATAGATGTAAGGAATGATACTATTTTGTCTACATACCTAACTAGTCGTATATAACCGAAGACTAAATAGAAAATATAAAAATTCAACCTTATCACCATGTGAATAAAGATCATTTCTACACTTGAACTATTATTGATGTTGTGTAAATACTTGGCAAGTTACTACACTAGATGTCGTGTTTCGCGTAGTGCCCACGCAGTGTCGCGACATCGGAACCCGGCGAGGCGAGATTCGATTCTTTCGTAGGTATTTTTGTAAACCTTGAGTTTTTAAGCTAAAAACAATCCTTAATATAGAAAATAATGATAAGAATGAATGGAACTTGCTCGCGATACCATATTGTAAGTTTTGTTTGTATGGAATCGTAATTTTAAACTAATGATAAAGACCAACTTCCAATACTCTATAGATATAGTTAGGAATAGGTATTTTCAATAAGCATCTTAATTCTAGTAGTTAAGTACGGATAAACTAAGATAAGTTTTATACCTACTGTTTCAGATAGAAATTAATAAGTCTAAGATAGGTTTTCCAGACATGTAGTTTTGACTCTCTGTTAGCACTTTAACCCCAGATTTGACATAGTAAATATTAACGTATAGTAGTGAAACCTTTATAAATAGCAAGGGAATATTCAGTAGGACTACATAGGACATTCAGAAAATGAATAATGCTCCTAAGTCAAACAGAGAACACTATTAATAGTTTGACACCATATTGACATTATAGATTTGTCCGTTTTAAATGGATAAAGGTAGCTGGAATTTCTTGATATCTCTATGATTTATATTATGTCAAGATGTGCCGATTTACATGTAGCTTTATGATCATCAGCCTGCTACCAACCAAATAAGATATTTTACAAATGATAAGCCAATAACAGACTAATTTGTAATGAAAGATTTAATAGCGGCAACTGTCTCTTCAAATAATATAATCATATTCAATTCCTACGGTCTCTTTTATAATGTATGGGGTTAACTAGAACGTAGCTACAACGAGATAAATCTCTGAGAATTAAATCTACACTATATCCAATTACCAAGTATAATATTTTTACCAAAATTTATCTAGTTGCGCGTACGTATCTACCTGTAGTTACAAATACCTACTTTGATCAGAACACACCTAATTATTTTCCTGCAGCTCCTTTTTCGATTAGATACTTACCTACCTAATTTGTGCACTTATTATGTAACGAACTAATATAGTAGAAACTAAGTAAGTTTTCCCGACGGTATAAAATTGCGCATTACATTTAACAACATAGTATAAAATAAATTAAAATAACTACTTACGTGTGAACACTGAAAAGAAATCATGGTTAGGATGTATTCATCCTAAAATTATGAAAATCACACATTAGGTACATTTTATGCCGTAGACCTTTCTTCTGTGATGATGGGTTAAAATATGACATATTTCTACATGTTAGCGCGAAAAAATCAAGAAAGAAACGTTCGTTTATGAATACTACATATATACCTAACCCTAAATTTCTATAACACATATACTGTAAGTAAAATTTCACTGACCTGAAAGTTCCTGGCTCCAACAGCTGCTTCGACCTACCTTTTCCTCAAGCACACCACCAGCAACATCACCTGACAACACCTCGCGCACGCGCCTCTACACACATGCAGCACACAGCTCTCTCATGAATTTAATAATTTTTCAATTCACCAACCACAAACACTATTGAAAGCTAATGAAAATCCTATAACACACTCGCGGACTTCATCTAAACTCTTACTAGACAGCAAGACAGGACCATAATTTCTCCAGGAGACCCAACATGTCGAACCCGATGCCAGATCCCGCAGATTTCCGTAACTTGATGTTTCCAAACTAAAACTGCCCCACATGCGTCCGCGCACGTTTTATATGATGTCTCGCACCCCCACCGTTCCTCCTTCTCGAACCTTTTACTTCTCGGAATTCAAATTGCCTTCCACCCCTTCATATTCTAAAACCAACCAATGAGAACAATCATGTCATTATTAGATAACGAAATCAGCCAATCAACGGCCGCGATTTTGTACATTACCAAATTTGGTAACGCGTTCCGTTCGTCCCTGCAATTTAAGGATACCAGATAACACAATCATTTTGCCCAATTATACCATTCAACCCGAAATTCTGAAGTTCTTTTTTTTTTTATAATAAGCAGCAACAACCGTTCTTATAATAAACTCTATCTATTTCTCTATCTATTTCTAATAAAACATACATTTTTTATTACACAAGACTAATTTTGAAATATTAATATTTTTCCTCGATTTTGTGCAAACAATTTTTCAATAATCTGACAACCCCCCCTCTGTGATTGATTGTCAACTTTATAAGCTAATAGAATTGTCTAGTGAGCTGACATTGTTCGAAACAATTCTAGATAATACGATTTAATTCCAGAAGATTTATTTATTCAAGGCAATCTAAACATTTCCAGAACGTAAGTAAAGTTTAATTATTATCGAAATTATCCTGAAACTAAACAATATTGGGTTTTCGAAAATCCCGCGAATGTGACATATGACAGCTCGTTTCGTGGATTGAATTTTCAAACGTTTATTTACCTTTAACATCAAAATTTCAGATTAGGCCGTGAAATGGCGCTGGACAAAGGACCTGGAAGTCTTCTACGCTCCCTGGAATCCAACTAATCATGATACAAACCCCGGCCAAATGCAACGTTTCAATATGCCCGTTATGACTCGATTCCCTGGAAATTTGTATCAAAATGACCAATTCAGTGCTCTAAGGTATGTTTTTCAATGTTAACACAACACTATCTCTCATTTATAATCATAAATCAAATCAACAAAGCTCCATTCACCAAGAATTCCGCTCTCCAATTCCCCCTTTTTTTTTAATAATAATAAGATTTCTATGAATGTGAAAATTCATAATAAAACGACTGCCCTTTCACCATTTTATGTAAATACCTACAAACACAAACCTAAACAACCATTTTTCATCCAGGCACATTTCAAGCGTACAGCCACACAACCACCGGAGCACTCCCCGTACTATTCTCCTAAAAGCTCCTCTGCAACCCGGGATCATCCTGAAACGAAAAACCCGAAAAAACCAAGAAGCCTGTCTCACTTGAATAATGCAGTGCAACTGGAATGGACTAACTAAAGAGTGTGGTGTGAATAATTATAGTGCGACCAATCTTTGTAGCAATTATGTGAATATAGTGTATCTAACCCAACCTTGCAGTTAACTAGTGTAAGTGAGGCTTTATAATTATAGTGTACACAAAGGAGATCAAGGTAAATGTCCTATGCTATGACAACAAATCTCAAATTCCCATAAATTAATCAACGGCTCGCTTCCCTCAAATACCTATCTACCTGCCCTATGATATCATGCAGTTTTGTACCTAAACTTTGATACATTGAGGTATTTTAATATTTCCCATGGCAGAATAATATAGAGGTATCAATTTAATTTGATACACAACCCAAAGTCTTGTAATACCACAATAATTCAAAATTTAATTTATTAAATTTGACCGCTGACCGATGACAGTTTTTATTTCTTTAAAATTTTTAATTCTAGCTTTAAATCTTTTAAAACAATCAAATAGAGCCTAGATTATGTCATATAACAATGTTCCAGTTCAATCTGAATTTAACTCCTTTCTTAGTTTACCGATAACAATTTTTATAAAATTTAAGAAAATGAATTCTTAATGCTTCACTGAATTTGTTTAATTCTTTTAACGCTGATTAAATAGTAATCAGAACATTGTCATAGATATAGTTTTAACTTGGAATCTGTGTCACAACATTGCACTATCAAGAATTTTATTTGTATTTTTCTTTCCTGTAAATGAATACCTTTAGCATCAAATTAATGTATGAATTTAATTAAAAATATAACCGAATTTTGCAGAATTGTGCATGTTGTTATTTATTTTATTTTATCCCCCCTTGGCACAATATTCTAAAATCTGGCAACTCCCAACACCCTCTATGATCGAATAATAAAACCTCAATCATTGATTAATATTAGAAACTCGTCCATTCATAAACAGATGGCGCTGTATTGACTCACAATAAATATCATGATCATCACTTCTAGCTTTCACAAAACTAAACTAGATGGCATTGTTAGACAGAAACAAAACGTATGTTGAACACATTACTTTACGACAGTAAAATCTCCAAGATCTCCATCAAAACAAGACAAAATTAAAAAAATTTGATAAATATTTTATCTTTCTTATTTTTTCTCTAGTTTAGTTTTGATAGGTTGTTGGTTCTGTTACAAGTTGAGAGTTGTTAATAAATATTTTTTTGAAAGAAATTGTTCAGTATCATGAACACAATCACCCCTTAAAGTAATGCAACTTTTTATCCTAATACTCTGCATATAAGAACATTGGAATTGGTTAATCATTTTTTGAAATCATTTTGGTGTAGTATTGTTTTCGTTCTTTTTTTTCATAATTAATTTTAAAAATACAGTTTTTGAGAGTTATGCGGTTATTATTTAATCTAGAATTAAACATTTTAACGCGGTAAGAACCCGTTACTAACAACAGAAAACAACACTTTTATTTTTAATGTCCTTTTGTCTCGTATTACCAATACCTACTTCTGTTTGTGTACATTTGTAAAAGACAAATAAACGATATTTAATTTAATTTAATTTAATTTAATTTAAAATGTTTAATTCTAGATTAATTTCAAAAATTTTTAATCACGAGTCAAAAGTTATTGTTGGTGTATCCACCAAATCTGTCTTCTTTCTGCAAATGTCTTGACTTCCTGATACAACACTAATCCAGTCTTCTTTTTTGCTACACAAGGTCCTTCTTAATAATTGCTGAAACTTTTTAAGGGGATGATCAGACCGTGAAACTGAACAAGTTTCTCTATATGAAAAAATAATCAGCTGTTCCATACGAAACAGCAAACCTACTTGAGCCAAATGTTTAGGATAGCTGATTTTATTTTCGCGATTCTGATGTTGGTCCCATAAAAAAAGTTGTTCAGTTCGATGGTCTGATCACTCCTTTAAACAAGTGTCAGCATATTTAGAAGGACCCTATATTATAACTCTTACCTAGATCTTTATCCATTTTGTTTCTTTTTAGTCTTAGGTATTGTATTGTATTGTATTATATAAGGTCTAAAAAAATTAAGTGAAACTATTTTAAGGGGATCATCAGGCCATCAAACTGAACAACTTTCTCTATGGGACCAATATCGAAGTCGCGAAAAAAAAATCTTCTGTCCCATACATTTAGGTCGTGTACGTTTTTATGGAACAGCTGATTTTTTTTTCGCGATTTCGATATTGGTCCCATAAGGAAAGTTGTTCAGTTGGATGGTCTGATCATCCCCTTAAAATAGTTTCAGCTAGTTTTGTTAGACCTTATATATCATTTATTTCAGACTTCTTTTTTTGTCCATAATTATGTGTTAATAACAAAAATTCACTTACTACTTATACCTACTTTTAAAAATGTTAATTCAAGAATGAGACGCACCTGGTTATTCTGTTCTTGGTTTCTGCAAATCTGTTTATTTATTTGAAGTAATAGAAATTTAAAAAATGACTTGTAATTTTTTTCATCTGTTCGCTACTTCAATTTACCGTTCTGCAAAGATTTCAATTTTTTTTTTGCCAGCTTTTATAAGGGTCGAATATCACGAAATCCACTAACACGAATTTAGCTTTGTGGCTCTTTTCAATTTGCTAGACTGCGTTACGAGAGTATTTTTCGCTCCATTACCTTTTTCCACTTTGAACCTTACGTTTATTCTATTAGCTTCTTTTTCACATCATCGAACTAAAATACGTACCAGTTTCAAATACATTTAACTCGTCCCTTTTTAATTGATCCAATCTAAAACAAAGTGGGTGATTTAAAAGATTTACACATAAATAAAACACGGTTAATTCCACAAACGGTTGATTAATAGGCTTTTTGAATTGACTTGCTGAATTTTAGCCCAATTTGTTGTTTATTAGTTTCATTGATAATAAGATAAGAAAATTGTTTATTTTTAACTTTTGCTTAAACGGTAGACAAAAACAAGGCAAGCCAGACATAAGTAGATAAATTTGAAATCTGGAAAATTATTTTATTCCAAATTTTTATTTTCTTTTAGTATAGATTATAATAGAACTCATTTATTTCCAAGAATATGGTAAAGGTAGAGGTGGTATGGTGGTGGTAGATGGTAGTATGGTTTTTGGAGAATTTACAGCTAAAGACGCTTTGAATAGTTCAGTCACAGAATACTATAATTACTGGTCCAGTGTTCTATTTTTCATAAAATAACAGAAATGGATGAAGAGTTTCATTTAAAATATTAGCACATTTTTATCTGAATTTTCTTAAATTGTCTAAGGAATTTACATAACTGTCAGCGGTACGAAGCAACCGAAGTGCCTCAGATATTCATTTCAGGGCTCTTTTGGTTCTGCCATTTTTGGAGCGTTCAAAATACAGGGTGTAAGGGACTGCCAGCAAATACTGTAACGGTGAATCCAGACTATCAAACTGAATATCTTTTACTATAGGACCAACTTTGAACTCTAGAGAAAAAAACTGCTGTTTCATACATTTTTATCGAGAAGCTATTGACATTTTTTGTGAAACAGCAGATTTTTCGATTCGTGATTTTGATATTGGCTCCACCTTAGTGATCAGCCATCTTCTAAATCGCGAAAAAAATCGTCTCTGTTGCAAACAGAGCCACCCTCAGGAAATGCGAAAAAAAATCAGCTGTTCCTTCCAAAACGGCTGTACTTAACTAATTCAAATGTATAAAGCGATTTTGTGATTATGAAGATTAAGTGAATTAATCTTCCAAAAGTTTTTCAAAAATGCCTAGAAATAATCTTTATCTGTCAATTTATGCCGTTTTCCAGATTTTAGTATAATTGAGTACCTATACAATGTACCTTGCATAGTTTAATTATATTCTGTATCTGTATCAAAATAAACAAGTGATGTTTGTATTACCTATACAAATAAACGGGTGAAAGTTATATATAGTAGGGAATAACATATGTGGCTTGGCTTGGCTTTAGTAAATATTGACGTCCTCGAGATATGTCTCACATAGACCGTTTATTGTTGCCACGGTAGAGTGAGGCAAGTAGGATGACTTGTCGAAATACTTTTCATCAGTCTTTTAAAAAACATTCTGCGTTCATATTTTGGTTTGCTACAACTACAACCGTACAGTTGGTAAAACATTCACTTGCAGCATAATTGTGTCACGTCATTCTAGAAGGTTTCACAATAGAATGACGTGTCAAGTGGTATAGATGGCTAGTCTGTTGCCTTAGGAAATATTGCATAATGGAGACCTTATCCCTTCTTCTTCCTTTCGTGTCAATAGTTCTTCAGTGGTGTTTTTATATTTTAGTAGCCTTCATCATTGGCCTTTCCATCTTTGAAAGATGATTTAAGCAGCGTCTTGGCGGCACTTAAACTCGTGACTATAAAGCCTGATACGAGAGCAACAGGTACGGCCGCATGTATGGCAAGTGAAATTTGAGTTTGCTGTATCAGATGGGTTCGCTAGCCGATCATGCCTCTTTTCTCGCTTTTCAGTTAAGGAAGCAAACCAGGCCCTGTCGTGAACAGCTCTTCCTTCCGCTATATGACATGAAATGGGGTTGTGTGTTCTGAGCTAACCACACGGCAAACATTCATTCAAGATCTGCCGCCGACATACTACGTCTACATACTTCGAGTCTTCCTACTTCCGTTTTTTTACTACAACATCTCGAAGCAAGCTACCCTCTGAGATCCGTCTCGAAGGGCCATCAACGCCCATGTTAGTTTGCCCCCCTCCCGTCCCTTCTTGTGTACTGACCCGGACATTAATCATATTACTTGCGCTGTCGCTTTTCGCTAAAGGATCACAACCTTATCGTTTTAGTGGAGAATATATCCATGGAATAATGTATGCATTACATCGTAAATATACGTCATAACATTATTTGGTGGGAGGACTCTTTAAAGTCTTAGTTTGTTCTACTGCGAAAATTTGCTGATATATTATAAGAAATAAAATAAACGCGACTCTGCTTGCTTGGACACATCGAGCATTTTCTGTAACTAGATGTTTATACTTAATACACCCATCAACGATTGAGATTGTAATAATTATTTTATTCATTTTAGGAAAACTTACGGACTAATTACTGGACAGGTAGGTTATCAACATTTTTATAAAACAACATTGCCAACTAAACGTTCCACAGATAAATATCATTCGTTTTACATACGTTTGTGTGTAAAAAAAGAAATACAAATTAGAGTCAATAAAGTAATAAAAATAAAAAAATAATAATGATACTGATGGGCAAAGTGGAGGGCAAAAGAAGCGTCGGTAGGCCACGAATGCCATGGCTCGCGAACCTTAAAGAGTGGACAGGCATCGCCAGAGCCAAAGAGCTGTTTCGTTTGGCGAGAGATAGACAGGGATATGCAGAGCTGACTGCCAACCTCTAGTAATGGAGAGGAACCCAATGAAGAAGAAGAAGAAAGTAATAAAAAGTTACATTACAAAAAGCTCCAATTTTGCTGGAACTTCAAACCATCCACAGAAGAAAAGGAATTCTTAGGGATTATGAAGTTTGACAACCACTGGAATTTTTAAGTAAAGTAAGTATGGGTGGGTCTGTAAAAACGACCGTAAGCCATCAGACTTCCGAACAAATGATTATTAATAATATTATTACTCTCTAACATCGTGAGGAAACCTGCATGCTTCAATTTCGAGGCATGTATTGGACCTACTGTCCATTACAAGTGGCAACGGGCTCACTCCCCGTCACACTGGGCCGAGTTTCGGTA
The DNA here is from genome assembly GCA_927399405.1 of Agonopterix arenella. NCBI lineage: Eukaryota > Metazoa > Arthropoda > Insecta > Lepidoptera > Depressariidae > Agonopterix > Agonopterix arenella. Next base: position 18,593,121 of record OV656702.1, read on the forward strand.
CTATAGTGAAACGTGGATGTTCTATGGTTTCAGAATATCTCTGACTACCCCTCGGGGTTAATAGTCGTGAGCATATGCTTATGCTTATGCATATTACTCTCTTATTTTTATAATTACTTTTGTTAATAATGCTGTACCCTTTCAGGGTTCTTTAGCTACTAAGTAACACCTATGCTGTAATTGTACAGGAATGCGAATAAATGAATATGAATATGAAGTGATACCTAGTCTGCAGAAGAGTCTGAAAGCCGCTGTACGCTAATAAAAAAAAAGTTGGTATTATTATGCGCTCGTTGGCGTAATGGAAATTTGTTTTTTGAAATACTTAATACTAAAAGCAAACTAGGTCATAGGTTCAGTGAATATGTTTTATTGGTTCCTCTTTTTGTTTTTATGTACTTAGAATATTAAAAAAATAAGTTAAAAATTATTATCTAAAAACTAACTTAACCTTTTTTTTTCTCTATTTAATTGGTATTTTTGAGAGTCCAACTTTGCCATAAATTATCTCTGGAGTTGACTTACTTAATACTCACTTAACTTAATAGCTTTACTTTTCCTATTATTGGATATTTATATTCCTATTATTGCTATCAGGAAAAAGTACGTCTGGTTAATAGGAAAATATGAATAGAACAGTGTTATGATTGTTGTGGTAGAGCTTTACAAAGTTTGTCGATAATTTGTAAGGGTAGTAAATATACGAGGGTGTTGTAACTGTTTGCAACCAGTTCTACTTTGTTTGCTTTTACGGGCAATAAATGTTTGGATTTGAGTACCGACCATACTATGAGTTGAGATGCGCTCGTTTCCTAATAATATGTTTATTCCGACAAGCATTTTACAGATATTTTTCAGCAATTAAAAGAAAGTACGGTAATAACATTTCATGTTAAAAAGTAGCCAAGTCTCATATCCCTTTTTCTCTTAAAATGTTATGAGATCTCATTTTAAGTCTTGAGTAAGTCTGTAACATCCTCATCCCTTGTAGAGCCAATGCTCATCTTGGTCCTTATTGTGTCATTTAGATTGACTCTAGACAGGATGACTATATCGGCCAAGCCCTGTCTTTATTAGACCGAGATCAACGCTTACTCAAGACTTATCTTTAAATGAGTTCTAATAACTTTTTAAGGGTAGAGGGCTAAAGGGTTGTGAGTCTTGGCTTCTTTTGATGGGATCTCAATTCTTTTTGTAGATTACTCTTGCTTGTGCCCCCAGATACAAAATATTATTTAGTTTTATTGAGCATCACAATCAAAACCCAATTTTTCGTAGAGAAAAATTATTGCTATCTGAGTTTCAGCAGCTCCTACCTTCATCCTTTCATGAGTAGTATAATATGTTTAGTACTTAATCATAATTATCATCATCTTATTTAAGAGCTACGCTTTTGTCGTTGGAGTATTCGCCAATCCTATGTCTCTTTTCCGCTGGTCTCTTGAGTTCTTTATACGACACGACATCAGCTTTTTCCTTCTCTTGGGCTAGATAACTCTGTCTAGCTCTTCCTCTACCTCTTTTCCCCTCTATCTTCCCTTCCAGTATGGTTTTAAAGAAATTGTCGTTTGGTATCAAGTGTCCGATCATTTTTCTTCTCCGGTTTTCGATTGTTTTTACTTGGTACTTAATGGAGATTAATATTTCCTAAAAACTGGATAATTACTAGACACTTCTAGAAGTAATATGTGCTTCTAGAATAATTGTCTAATAAAAGGGGCGTCTCAAAGGGGCCTCTGCGTCTTGGATCCGTGTCCCCACGCAAGCCTTTCAAAGATCCGGGATACGGTCCGTTAAATGCTTCTGAGGTACAATAACACATACATTAATTGAATCAGGCGTTACTTTGCGGAAATCCATGAATAATATGTAGATGACACGATTGTATCAAGACCTCTGCTTCTAAGTACCTAGTAGACAAAGTTGTATTACGTAATGCAACACAACCTGCCCACCAAATAATTTCTACTCTACACGTCCGACAGCGAGTCGGTGTCGGACGCTCGGCGGAGTAACAACTCTGTTTCGAACGTTCGTTGGTCTAACTCCTGAGGATGCTCCTTGGTGGAGCGAAACACGTGTAGAGTAGAAATTATTTGGTGGGCAGGTTGTGTTGCATAACGTAATACAACTTTGTCTACTAGGTACTTAGAAGCAGAGGTCTTGATATAATCGTGTCATCTACATATCAATCAATCAATCAAATATACTTTATTTTACACCAAAAACATAAACAGTAAAATACAGAAATAAAATACAAGAGGCACAAAATAAGGCGGTCTTATCGCTAAGAAGCGATTTCTTCCAGACAACCTTAGGGTACCACATATTAACACATACATTATTATAATCCTGTAGATGGTGGTAACCTCAGAACATTCTAAGAGGTACTAGAAGTATAAGTAGATGTGGACCACGTGTCACACGGTTATTAATGCAATACATAACACCGACTTAAGTAGTTGTCGCTGCGTGAGCGAGAACACAAGTAGCGACAGTCGTCTCCGAAGCAAAGGCACTACTTTGCATCTGGTTAGATGACCTCTTATAATGTTCTGTGGTGGTAACATACTCTACTGGAGCTAAGAAAAAATCATTATTAGTAATAATTCATTACACTCCATTTAGCTTCGCCGTAGTAGGGCAAAACATTATTTATAACAGACTATGAACATTATTCCAATACATAACACTCAAATCGCTGAGTTATGTACAATAACATGACAAACAAATCGCCTAAAATTGTGTAAATACTTGCCTACGTGGCACCGTGCCCAAGAAACTGGCGTAATATCTTACTCAAGTTGGTTTAAAAGTAAACTTTATAACAATCGAGCAAGGTGCACGTGAGCTCGTGGTATAATTGAGGTTTGATGTTGGAAACTATCGTCGAAGTTTTGCAATATTGGTCGATGCACGTCGTTTAAAGAGTAACCATTAGCGTGATGTTACGCTCCGGGCATGTCATGGAACAATCTCAGGTCTCAGGATAGTTGCCTCATCATCATCATCATCTCAGCCGATGGACGTCCACTGCTGGACATAGACCTCCCCCATGGATCGCCTGGTCCGGTCCTGCGCTGCCCTCATCCAACGGGTTCCCGCCGCCTTTACCAGGTCGTCGGTCCACCGTGTGGGGGGCCTACCCACGCTGCGCTTTCCGTTACGTGGTCGCCAGTCGAGAACTTTTCGGCCCCATTGGTTATCGGTTCTGCGAGCAATGTGCCCACTGCCACTTTAGTTTAGCAATTCTTTGGGCTATGTCAGTTATTCTGATTCTTCTGCGGATCTCTTCATTTCTGATTCGATCTCGCAGGGAAACTCCGAGCATAGTCGTCTCCATTGCCCTTTGGGTGACTTTCGGCCTTTTTATAAGGCCTTGAGTGAACGACCATGTCTCTGTTTCATATGTCATCACTGGCAACACACACAAATAAAAGACTTTCGTTTTAAAAAAAAAATTCGTGTTTTCGTGTTAAAGCGATAGTTGCCTCCATAAACTTACTATTACTTTTCATCATCGGCCTATCATCGTCCACTGCTGAACATATGCCTCTCCCAAGGAACGCCACAAGACTCTGTCTTCAGCTTTCCTCATCCAGTCGCTTCCCGCTACCTTTTTTAGGTCATCTCTCCAGCGGGCAGCAGGGCGTCCCACACTACGCCTGCCAGTTCGTGGTTTCCACTCTAAAACTCTACACCCCATAACCTTCCTTTTTGCTAAAATATCTAAAAGCTCTATTAACGTAATTTTCCCTTTGACCTCGATTTGAGATGCACAAATGCAGCGAATAAACAATCCATTTAGTCTTGTTTACACACAACGAGCACAAAGTGAAACGGGCTCACAAACAGAGCTCTATAATGCGATTGTACATAGTGCTGTAAGAGACTATAGTCTTATTTATTTAGGACTAAATTGGGTACACAGAAAGTATTGACATTGCATGTTTGAGCGCTAAACACAATAATTTTTTTTTTCTGGAAACACCGCCTACCTTTCTTCTTTTCACCGTTTCCTCTACCCTAAGGTTGTCTGGAAGAAATCGCTTCTTAGCGATAAGACCGCCTTATTTTGTGCCTCTTGTATTTTATTTCTGTATTTTACTGTTTATGTTTTTGGTGTAAAATAAAGTATATTTGATTTGATTTGATTTAATATAATTCCAATCGTATATTCAATTTATGATTTCACTAACTACTAATGACATACATGACATGACATGACATGACATGACATGACATGACTATGACATGTGTATTTTTAGGGTTCCGTTGTCAAACATTGGACACTTATACTTTCGTTCATTCTGTCTGTCTGTCCGTCCGTCTGTCTGTCTGTATACCCCACCTTACTTACTCGCTCATTTTTGCATCTATTGAATCGAAATTTGCTATGAAGAAGGGTTGTAACAGTAAACCAAAAACAGAAATGAGGTAGTTATATGTAGTAACACATTTTTTAGACCTCGAAACAACGAAAAGGGAGTTGGAAAAAATATAGTGTTTTTTAATAAATTGAGTGAGGTGTCGTTGGATAGGTCTTATCAAATGGAACTAAACTCCTCCCATGGAAAATAAATCGTTATAAATGCTTCTTGTCTTGAGATATCTGCACTCAAAGTCAACAATTTATTGGTTTGATTGATCGATATATCAATTTTAGATAGTGGTTCAAATTAACATATTTTTTTCTCGGCATTCTTGCTACGCCTGCTTTAGCTTAAACTTTAAATGATACATTCTAAATTGATTGAATTAATTAATTGTAAACTAAAGAGCTTAAAATTCGTGCTTAAGTCTTAGTTTTGTAGACTCGAACTAATTATGGACTACGTTATTTTTGAGAGTCAAGTAGTTATTTTAACTTGATTCCGCCTCCACCTTTGCCAAGTGACAGCAGAGTGTACTTTCCTACAAAACCGAGTTGAGTCTACAAAATTAAGACTGAAAGACTCGAAATTTTCGCAACACTAGTCACCGTAGAAATTTCCTAAACTATTGTAACCACTATAACTATAATTATAGAACACACAATGCTGAGCTCCATAATGGGGTTGTTGTCAGACGGTTTTTGCAAAACTATTCAGAACACTATTGGGATAATAATAAGGCATACAATACTGAGACAGATTATGCGGTTACACTTTGTACCGCTTTAATATAAGCTGTTTAAACTTAGAAGTGATAAACAGCGTCGCTTTGTTAATGCTTGTTATTAAGTATAATTTGCGACCAGAAAGGATCTACGTCTGTTGAAAATAAAAGACGTACCTGGTGAACCAGCATGACCAAGCTAACACTAGCAAAGAACCTGCCCGACCCGACAATCCAGGACGGATTGTCCTGGCGCCGCATGATTAGAAGAGCCGACCCTGCATAAAGCGGGAAAGTGCAAAGAAGAATATAGAATTTGTGATAATTTTGCGATTAGTAGTTCAATTCATAACAATAAGCCATGCTTCAAAACCTTGGTTTCAACCAACCAAACCAAACAAAAAATGTATGGAGACTTGGGAATGTTCCTCCATTGAAAAAAGAAAGATTTTCCACCAAGATATGTGTGAAGCCTGGGGACCAGCCGTGGTTCAACAGTTCTTAGTTGGACCTTGTATATATATATAGAATCTCTGTGATTATTTCTCTTGCGCGATGTACGTCTTGCATTCGATTGTGAACCTTATTTGTAGTAGGTTACGAGTTACGTATTCACGGTGAACGTTTTCTTTGTATGGAGCATATTCCCGAGGGCGACGGTATCGCCATCTGTTGGCATCTTTGCTATAACTTATGGGTGCTGACATCTGTAGCAAGTCCCCACAAATGCATGGACATTTTCAGGCATTTTTTTTGACTTCAGATGATTATATTTTTCACAAAATTACATATGATTATCCCCAATGGTGCCTGCACTTGTGAATACTAAACGTCGCGACACTACTTTTGCTAAAGTCAAATATGCAAGGTACTTTTGAATTTTCAAACTAGAAAATTCCAGTTTAAAATTATCAAGCATGAATGTCTAATCCAACTAAACAACCTAATAAAACATACTGATAAAGTTTATTGTTTACAAAAGTCACAAATCTCGTGTCTTCAACGACCTTTGGGTACATTGAAAATGAATTTGCTAAATGAATTGAATACAATTTTTTCTCCGCATCATAAAGATACAACTTCTGAACAATCTCCAATAATTATTTAAACATAGCCTAAAGACAATAATAATGTCTCTAAGGGTTTTTTAATTTTTCGACATCTCATTTCGTTTTTGAGATATGGATTTTTTCTTACCGAAACCGGGCGACAAACTACCGCATTTTTCTCAATTTATTTTTTTTGTTCTTTGAAAAAATGACGCGTCTTTTGACAGCCCAGTCAGCACCCCAATCGCAACGTATCAGAACCCCTGACACCAGCGCGATGTCGCACTTTCGCTGAAAATCAGGCCTAGATTTATATCAAAGCAAGGGACGAAAAAAAAACATTTTCAATCTTAAAATGGCATCTAAAATTTCTTAAATTGAATTTTATTATGAATTTGTACAGAATATCTACATTACAAAATGCCGCAGTCGAGCAAATATTTAAACTAAGATAAAACGTGACAGTTATAGGCATAGCTTTCTTAACTAAGCATACATTCATTACATGAAGTGATGTTTAATTTGGGAATTCCGTGCTAAAGGTCACATCACACTGGCACCAGAGAGATTACTGACTTCACCGAGTGTAATCAAGATTATTTGAGCGTAATACTGCGATGTCTGGATGATAATAATTACAATTACCTAAAATTGGTTAGGAACAAATTCTGGCTACGACAGATTGTTTTTGCAATGCCTCGATGCAAAAAGAAGGGTGTTATACATTTAACCTGACACTATACTAACTCAGACACACACACTAACACGGTTTGTGATTTTGTAAGTGTGACATTTTGCGAATGTAACGTTCTAAAAACCAAACTTTTTGAGAATGTGACGTTATGCGAATGTGACATTGTTTGCCTCATCCCTCTGTGAATGTATCTGCTATGGCGGCAAAATAGTTGAACCAATTTCAATCCCGAAGTTTTTAATCCAAAGCAATTTTTTGCGACAGTGTTCTTAGCTTTTTAGCTTGTTTCGTAGATGATTAGCTTTGACACTTGGGCAGGCGGAAGGATGGCAGATGGACGAGGGCAGTGACAGAGTGGCGGCAGTTAGAGAGGGGATGGTTAGTGAGCAGACCAGCAGCCATGTGGTCCGATGACATTTGTAGAGTAGCTGGCAAACAGCAGATGAGCCTAGCGTGGGACCCTTCTGGTTAACGTGAAAATGGGGTTTACCTGGCTGATGATGATGATGAGGTTTACTTAAGCGTTTTAAAGGAATCTCAGCCCATATCACACCTAGTAAGATCGAGTATAATTTTAAATTATTAGTAACATTACGGGAATACCATAATTATCTTCAAGGTCTGATGATAATCTACTGCCCCATCACAAGAGTTATGAAGGACCGTCAACCAATATCGTACCTAGAATATTGAGTTAGGGTTTAAATGTTTAGTAACGTTATGGGAATTCTTAATCCATTATTTTTACGATCTAATGATAACCGTTTGAAGGGATCCCCGGAAGTATAACATTTGGGCTCAAACTTTTAGAAAGAAAGATAGGAAAATAATTTATTTGGATTTATTAGAAGTTTTGTGCTAATTCTATATCCTCAAGATTTCGATCCAGGGTCTGAAGATGGCCAGATCAAAATAGATGGTTCTGAACCATCTGTTTTGATCTGTTTTTGGCATCAAACGTTTGTTGAATGTTCGATTTATTTCAGTGACTTCAATGTGAATTAATTCCAATTTCACGATATTCAATATAACCGTGCCTGAACTTTGAATTCCATCCGAAAATCACTTCCAAGCCAGATTAAACCTTGACTGTGCTTGATAAGGCAGAATTTAGTTTAAAGTTTGAATAGTGGCAGACACGATGGGTGTACACTGTACAGCTGTAGAGTAGATAAACAAAGTACAGTAAACATCATTTTGGTTCTCAAAGCAATATTGAAGTGCTTAGAGAAGGAGCAATGTAAGGTATTCTACTTGCTTGAGATTTTGAGTTTACCCGTCGCGTCGCTTTGCCCGCATGGAATTCTTTTTGATTTGACACGAGCACGGTGTGTGTGTGACAGCCAAGTGACAGCCAAATTATAAAAAAGCTGACATTTTGGCGGCATCGTAGACCAAAAAATCTTTGATACTAACCATGAATTAGTGCGTCTGTTCTCAGACTTCAAAATACCCTAGCATAAGAATTTAACATAAAGATCTAGAGAGATGCCAACCACCGCGCTGAGTACGATACCAAGTGTCGCATCAACACCAGTACCACGCGATAGAAAGTATTTTGTTAGCTTTAATGAGCTCATTATCCATTGCGGTATCAGACCTCCACCTCTGCCATACCCCTATGTTTTCCTTTTTTGCTTTAATTAATTACTGTATGAACTAGGGACCTTCAAAAATGACCAATTTTACCGCCCGTTTTCAGACATCCAGTAAAAAAAAAACAAAACATACGGACATAGCCAATGTCTTTCTCATATTATTTTTGAATGAATTATTAAAATCGGTTCAATTTTTGAGGAGATAACAGGGGAATACAAAATGCTGATGTAGTCGTATTTTGTATATAAAATCGGTCCGAGCTGCAATTGTCTCTTTCGCACTCTAATCGGCGGGGTGTATGGGTGGGGCGAATCTGATAAATACGTAAACAGTCGGAAAAGTGACCTATTCTCCAAATTAGCATTTCAGTCCGCCTATCCTCTTAAAACCTTCTAGCGTGTTATGTTTCATCCTAGCATGACGACAAAGTAGTCTACGTTCGTTATTTGAATAAGACTTTATTACAACAAATAATACCGTAATTTCTGTATGAAAAGTTAAAATACCCACGAATTTAAGCCTAAAATCGAAAAGCTTGAGAGAAACATTTCTTGAATATTGATGAAATATATACTGGAAGCCTACCTGACTGAGTGTCGAACATAATATTATGTAAAGTTAATCCCTAGGGAACATAACCGAGTGCTACGTACAATATTACTAATACCGTTGTTGAATACTGTGAATATTTGAGTCTCGAATTCTTCACTAACTTTATTTTATTCATAACTGAGAAGTAGGATGAATAATGATTTATGAAAATAAATGTTAAAGAAGCGAGAGGTGTATCAATGATCGTAACAAGAGGAACCCTTGTTGTAATACCTAATCCATTGGTAGATATGAGCACGTGTGTACTCCACCCCATCTTCGTCCTGAGGACTACATTGAGGTCAAGAGCAAACCCATACGTAATAAAAAAAAAACGTTTTATTATATAAAATATGATACAGTTATTATTACCGGTACTAATGACACTTAACTCTCTGTATGAAGTATGTGTGGTGTTACAGTGACCGCCAAATCAAAAACAGTGTAATCTTCTTTTTATCGTGTGGGCAGAGCCCTGGTGTCAGAGTTTTTTCAGACCGCATTACGGCCTCTGACGTGGTTTTCATGTAACGACTACCAGATTGTAGCCGGGACCAACGGCCTAACGTGCCATCGGAAGCACGGAATCATTTTTCTTTTCAGACAATCAGGTGATTCATCCTGCAATGTCCTAACCAACTAGGGGAAAAACGCACAAAGTGACATATCACTAGGTGTCCCCCGTGGGAATCGAACCCACGACCTCCGTGTCAAGGGCCAAACGGAGGCAGTGTGATAATGATAAGGGATCGGAGTAAGTTGAAGGGTTATGTGGTAACCAGGATTGAAAGAGTATTCTTAGGTGGTTCGGCCACGTACAGAGGATGAATGAGAGTAGACTCACTGGGGAGATTTATCGATCCAATGTGAGTGGAACAGTCGAGAGAGGGCTTCCGAGGAGAACTTATCCACAACCAAATAAATGGTCTTCTCCGAAAAGGACAAGTGCGTAGCACCCTCAACCGCCGGAAGTGCATGAAGAGATGTATGAAAGTGGATGAGGCGAGTGAAGTGTGTCAGAATCGTAGTGTGTGGCGAGCCGTAGTCTCTGCCTACTCCTGTGGGATAGTGGTGTGAGTATATGTATGTATGTAATGACGCTCACGTGTATGTTCTGAATATCTCTGACAAACCTTTCGTTCGGGGAATATAGAGCATATGCTTATGCTATGCTAATGACAGCACGAAGTAATTATTAATGAATTAAAAAGAAATAAAATACCTACTTATTTGCAACATCCATTTCAAAACTTTTTTTCGAACACATTGAGAATATGCAGTCCCATACATCCACCAGTGCTGTGAATTGAATATAACAAGAAAATATGTGACTGCCAGGGACATCTTGAATTAGATGTAGCCCACATGTTTGTCCACCCCAGATAGAATATTGTGTACTCAATAATTAATGTAAACGCCAATAGCGGAAACAATAGAGAACCCCAATCGTGTCCCAAATCCTCAAGGCCAGGCCATACAGGCGTGGGCGTGGACCGCGGGAAAGCGGTCCGGGGACCTTTGAGAAGCGAATACTTCAAGACCTGCACGGATTTCTATGTGGCAGGTACATACACACTCGTATCATGTTACCACTACACCACAACATACACTAACACACAGAAATCCGCGCGGGTCCGGAAGAATTCGCTTCCTGCAGGTCCTCCCCCGATACACCTGGTGAAAGAATTGGTGGGAAGCAGGGAGTGTCCATACTACTGTATAGAGTACTAGAAACTATTATACAGGGTCCGGTCGGGTCAAGTCCGGGTCGATCGGGTGGTGGTCAGCGTAACACGCAACGAACGCCACTCGATCGTGCGCAGTTTCTTCCCGGCGACCGGACGGGTGGGCAGGTTGCGGATAGCCCCCCCACCAATGGGCACTCTGCACACGAGTGGGGAGTCCTTTAGTACCCCGGACAGGGGAAGAACACCCTGCCGAAAAACTCCCAGTCGGCGGGTGTATCCTCATTACCTCATTCCCTTCCTCCCCGCCCTATCTTTAGACCCTCCCTACCTCAATCCTATTCCTTTCCCTATCCCGGAGGAGCTAACCTCGACCCCAAAAACCCCAATCCACAGGTGTCATACGAACCGTGCCCATGGATGCGTGACTGAGGGGGTGCTCAGCCGCTAACGGTGTCACCTCGATACCGGGCAGACTCGAGGGCTGCGACCTTCGCCTTATCCCGCAAGCGGGGCTCTGTCGGGACGGACTTTTTGCTTCCCTAGCTTCTCGTGGGATTCACATGGAAAATATATTTAAAAAACACTTAAATTTAATGCCACCTCTGGGCATAACAGAGAACCTTTTGGGTGAGGGTAGCACAACTGCCCCGCCCAAACAAGCTACGGATGATCGCCTGGCGAAGGATGGCCCTCCGGCCTCCCCTTCGTCACCGGCCACCGCAGACACAATGGAGGAAAACCTCTTGGCCTCACCCCCTTACCACCCTTCTGACACCTCCCTGGTGCTGAGTCCTAGTACGGAGGACGAACACGTCCCACCGACTATGGGCCGGGACTGGAGAGGTGGCAGAAGGAAAAAGCTTTGTGGAGCAGCCCGTAAGCGCTATAAAACGCTGGTGGCAGAAGGCATTGACGCGACGGTAGCGTACCACCAATGTCGCAAAACGCTCGAAGAGCTGGGGATGACCGAGCAACAACATGACCGACGGCCTCCAAAAAGGACGAGGTCAGAGGAGGAATCTCCTAACCAAGGCTCGCTCAAAGCGCCTAAGGTTGTAGAGAAGTCGCCCGCGGTGACCCAGCCAAGGGTCAACACCCCGGTACCACCAAAAGTGCCGGAGGTGCCTGTGGCTGGAACATCAGGAGTAAACTCTGCAACCTTTAAGGAGATTGCAGGCTCGAGCCGAATCGGAATCCGTAATAGGACTCCGATGACGGACGAGCAACTCGGTGAGGTCCGCTGGTCCATACTCAGGGCTATAGAAAGCACTGGGTCTGGGCACGGACCTAGATTCTTAGGCTGCTCACTCAGGCCGGGGTGGCTGTTAGTAACCTGCGAAGACTTGAAGTCACGAGAGTGGATGACAAGCAACGTAGGAAGCCTGAAACCGTGGCCTGAGGCAGAACTGTCTGTCATGACAGAGGAGCAGATGCCCAAACCAATTGTGGGAATTGCGTACATTCCCAAGACCGAGGCGAAGACAGCGGAATCTGTGCTTAGGTTGCTAAAAGCACAGAACCCCGGCTTGAGCACCCAGTTGTGGAAGGTCCTCCACTGCAAGACCGAAGAGGCAGGGTTTACACTAACCCTGTCTATTGACGATCTTTCGGCGGAGGTCCTTCGATCAATGGAGTGCAGAGCTAGTCTTGGCTTCAAGAAAATCATTTTCAGGCTGAAAGGTGGCGAAAAGCCCCGAATACAGCCTGAACAGGTACCCTCCACCCACAATCAACCCCCCCCTTCAACATCTTCGGGCGAGAAGCCCTCCGTGCCGCCCACCATGCCGTATGCTAGAGGTGGCTTTCCCCTTTCTAGGGGAACCTGGCGGGGTGGGCCAAATAGAGGTTCCCGGGGAGGCAACAGAGGTAGAGGGAGGCAGAGAGGTACGACCCAAGCGAGAGGCGGATCAAGGCCCCTCGCGAGAGGACGTCCTTAAGCATCCCCTGCACAAAAATGACAAAAGGCATACCACACCGAGGGTTACAAGGGTCATCCAAATAAATCTACACCATGCAACAGCCGCCACGCACATGTTGGTGCACACATTTCGGCGAGATGACCTGGACGTAGCCCTCGTACAAGAACCGTGGATTAACAGTAACATGGTCCTTGAACTACATAATGCAGGTAATGTTTTGAACAATACTAATGGAATAAAGCCCAGAGCCTGCATTATCTTCAATAAAGTAATTGAATTTCTACCAGTTCCAGAATTTTGTACCGACGACCTGGTAGCGGCGTTTGTCAATCTCCGAGGGTGGAATGGGAGGAGAGCAATCATCTGCTCAGCCTACCTCCACGGGAAGAAGACAGACCCAACTATAGAACTCTGCAAACTCACCGAGTATGCCAGTCTACAGAAAGCGGAGCTTCTGGTAGGGTGCGATGCCAACGCCCACCATACCAACTGGGGAAGTACAAACATCAACCCAAGGGGTGAGTTACTTCACGATTATATTCTAACAAACCGTCTTTTTATCTGTAACGTAGGATGTAAACCAACCTTTGTGACAGCTAGCAGACAGGAGGTGTTAGATGTTACTTTCGCAACAGAGAAAATCTCAAACTGCGTCAGTAATTGGCAGGTAAGTGAGGAAGAATCTATGTCTGACCACAGATATATTCTCTTCGGACTACAGAATGAACTAACGTGCCAAACCAATAGTTTTAGGAATCCTAAGGCGACTTCTTGGGAACTTTATAGGTCCATGCTAAAGGAGAACCTCGCGGACTTCCCTAAAACAATAAGAAATCCTGACTGCTTAGAACTTGCAGTAAAAATTATCACGGAAGGCGTAATAAACGCTTACCACAGAAGCTGCCCAACAAAAGAATCTAAGTCGTACAGGAAAACTCCATGGTGGAATCGAAGGCTAGAAAACCTTCGAATTTTAACTCGACTGCTTTATAACAAAGCCAAAGACAATAGATGCAGTTGGGGCACCTATAGGTCAACACTAACAACATACAATCGAGAAATCAGAAAAGCTAAGAGGGAATCCTGGCGGAAGTTCTGTGAGGAAGTTAACCAAACTCCTCAAGGAGCAAGACTGCACCGGGTTCTATCTAAAGCACCAAGAAACCAATTGGGTCTTCTCAAAAAGCCCAACGGTGACTTCACCAAGACCGAGAAGGAAACACTGGAACTGCTCTCAGCGGTACATTTTCCTGGCTCCGTCTGTGAAACCAACCCTAACACTAGTACAAGTGATATGGGCACCAAAAACGCTAACGCCTCACATAGACCTCACCCGGAGGACTGGCGAAGGGCGTCCAAAATCTTCAGACCGAACCACATAAAATGGGCAGTAAAAACTTTTAAGCCCTACAAATCGGCTGGAGATGATGGGATTCTACCCTGCCTACTACAGCAAGGCATTGATATCCTATCACCAATACTAATAAAAATATTCAGAGCAAGCTTTGCGTGTAATCGTATACCGGAGCCATGGACTAAAGTCACAGTTAAGTTCATACCAAAGACAGGTAAAAAGGACTACTCCCAACCAAAGTCCTTTAGACCTATCAGTCTTACCTCCTTCATGTTGAAAACCATGGAGAAGGTACTAGATCAAAATCTTCGGGAAAATGCTTTGGCAAAGCATCCGTTGCATAACGATCAGCACGCTTATCAAAAGGGCAAATCGACTGAAACCGCCTTGATCGACTTAGTTGACAAGGTGGAGAAAGCCCTCGATGATAAGCAAATCGCACTATGTGCATTCCTGGACATTGAGGGCGCCTTCGATAATACCCCAACTAGAACCATCACTAGTGGACTAACTGCCAAACAGGTAGATCAGACCACTACGGGGTGGGTAGAATCGATGCTCTCAAACAGGTCTGCAAAACTCACACTAAATGGTCAAACCCATGTAGTAGCAACAACTAGAGGCTGCCCACAGGGGGGGGTTTTATCCCCCCTACTGTGGTCAGTCGCGGTAGATCAACTCTTGCAACTTCTGACTGAAAAAGGATTACCTACGCAAGGGTACGCCGACGACCTTGTAGTAATCATCAGAGGGCCGTGCCTGGACACTGTATCCTCGCTGGTGCAAAGAGCTCTCCACACAATACAAAAGTGGTGTGAAGAAAATAGTTTGTCTGTAAACGCAGATAAAACCGTTATAGTACCATTCACCAATAAACGGGATCTTACAAAACTAAGAACCCTAAGAATCTATGGGAAAACTATACCACTCTCCAAAGAAGTTAAATACTTGGGAATTACATTCGACCAACACCTTAACTGGAACACACATATTGAGACTGTCATACAGAGGGCTAGGACAGCTCTCGGCATATGCTATCGCATGGCAGGCGCTAGATGGGGAATTTCTCCTAAAATAGCCCTCTGGATCTACACTGCGATAGCAAGACCTATTGTCTGTTATGCCGCAGCTGTCTGGTACAAAAAGACCTCTCAAAACAACACCATAGACAAGTTCAATAGCTTACAAAGGACTGCTTGCCTAATTATAACTGGCGCGATGTCCACCTGCCCTGGGTTAGCTCTCAACGCACTACTCAGCCTTCAACCTTTGCACATTTATGCACAAGGAGAGGCTAAAGCATGCATACACAGAGTTAATGCAAATAATAAGCGTAGCTGGCAGTCCATGCGGATGAAGAGTTTACAGGAAGATGCCACACATCCCCCTGTGCTAAAAATGTACACAGACGTTACGACTCCAACATACAGCTTCACAAAAAACTATAAAGTTACCTTTCCTTCAAGGGATGACTGGCTACATAACCTCATACCCAACGAAGACAATTGCCTGACTTGGTACACCGACGGATCCAAGAAAGGCAATGACGTAGGCTGCGGGATTTATGGCGAAAGACCCAGCATCGAAGCGTGCCAAAATCTTGGAACACACGCCTCCATATTTCAAGCTGAGGTCTACGCCATCACAGCCTGTGCTGAACTCAATCTGCGCAATAGCTACGTCAACAAACGTATCATTATAAATTCTGATAGCCGTGCAGCTTTATTAGCCCTGGACTCACCGATAATAAAGTCCAAGCTAGTACAAGACTGCGTAGCTCAGCTAAACGCTGTGGGCAACCACAACCAACTGACGCTACAATGGGTTCCAGGACACTCAGACATAGAAGGGAACGAAAATGCGGACAAATTGGCCAGAAGGGGGACAGAAAACCAATTCATAGGCCCCGAACCCTTTTTCGGCATCCCTAAAAGTCTAATCCGGGAGGCTTTGAATAAGTATAGTTATACAGAGGCAATCAAAACATGGAGAAATGCTCCTGGCCTAAATCACTCCAAAGCACTTATCAAAGGGTATAATCGTAAACATACGAACAGCTTACTAGCTCTTAAAAAAGATAAACTATGTACAATAGTGAGATCACTCACAGGTCACTGCAAATTAAACAAGCACATGCACACCTTGAAACTAAGCGACTCCACCTGCTGCAGGTTCTGCGGAGAGGACATGGAAACTCCCCTGCACATTCTCTGCGATTGTGGTCCATTAATGTACAAACGAAGTATTCATCTTGGCAGACAAGTCCTGTCTCCAGATGAGATACAAGAACTCCCTGTTAAAAACCTACTGCGATACCTAACCGCTGTAGGGATTAACAGGGAACTGTAATAAGGGGCGTTCACAAAAGATCAGCGATGGTCGAAGTGGCACAGACGCAAATCTGTTAAGGCCCCAATCACCCAATAATAATAATAATTATACAGGGTAAATTTTATATCACTGCGGATAACTTTAGCATGTATTTTACTCATCAATTGAACAAGTTTCACTATAGAGCCATCGTCGAAATCGCGAAATGCTGAAGTTATCCGCGGTGATATAAAATTTACCCTGTATTGTGCCCCCGGACCGCTTTCCCGCAATCCTGCTTCTGTGTCTGTATGGCCTGGCCTTTAATGAAATAATGAACAAGCGTCCATAACTCAACAACAACTCGCCAACAATATGGAGTATCGACAGTTTATATACTAACCACAAAGTCCCACGAATCGCGCTATTGTGACACTTACTGGTTTATCATAGGAGTTAGGTCTGAGGACATGGATGGTCTGTATGAAGTAGTTAGAACAAAGAAAGTAAATCACACGCTGTCAGAGAGGAGGGTCGCGTTCGGCGCCTTGTTTTTGTGTCGGAAGCTTTGGTACTTGAGATCAGACGCGCACATATTATATCCTTTATCTAGGAGTAGGTTACCCGTGACTCCACTTCTTCCTTTTCGTATCAATGGTTCTTCAGTGGTGTTTTTATATTTGACCAGCCAGGTATCCGGTAAGCTTTATAGCGTCGTGTGTAGCTGTATTTATGTCCTCTCTCGTGCAGGTGTTCGGGCATAAGGAAAATTCTAGCAGATGACACATCCAATTGGAATTTATGGAACAGTTTCCAAGAAATTTCTCTTTAACAGGCGGACGCAAGGGTATCGAACTGACTCCGAGAGTTCTGTAGAGCAATCCACACAACCATGATTGAACCGCGTGCGAACAACAGCTTTTAACAAATTCGGTATTGTGCTATTTATTTGACAGCCGTTATGTTTCGACAGATCGTTCAGACTTTAAAGGCTGTCAGTCACATAGAAGTTTAGTGCGATACGGAATTAAATACAGTTGAATAGTAATTGGATGTGATAAGAACTGAAAGTTTTCCCTGCACTCAATTACAGCGAAGACTACAGTATCTTACAGTTAATACCGCAACTGTGGATTCAATTTACCCTAAGATTCATATATCATCTGCAGTTAATGATAATAACTTACTATTTAAATAGAATTTAAAATTATACTAACTTCACTTCAAAGAAGGCAAGACCACTTTTACCAACCATACAAAATGTACTAAATAGTTCATAAAACATTTTACTACACAGTATCGGGAACGAATGGAGATTGGAGTGAGGCCATGTGAAGACCCGAGAGGCCATAAACTGAAATAAAGAGGTGATACGTGTGACTTACGCGTAAAGAACGACGGTACCGTGACACCCCTAGTAAAACGATATCTCCTTTATAATTTACATAACGTTGTTTAACTTTTTTCTTCGGTGTCGTTCACATTGGAGAGATGGAAAAAATTCTGTTTTTGTGCGAAAATAATTCATAGTATAAACCTTAGATGAAACTAAAAGAAGAAGATGATCAGTTATTCTTATCAATGTGTGTAGTGTCTTGACACACTCAACAAGTGAATACAATATATGTCATTTCATATTGATATAATTGTAAATGATGCGTCCATGGTAACTGACTAGCTCTTTTATTTAAACGGGGCGTTCATTATTTACGCGAGGTGATTTTTCGACCTTGGTGGGATGTCGTGAGATTTCGAATGTCAGAATCTCAAAACCTATCAAACTTGTAATGTTTTTGTATTTTTCCCTGAACAGTTATAAACTCACCTATCTCCTGTTTTCGGCTTGAGGTTGAGTTTCGTGACACCCTGTGTTAAGCGTGCAGTAAAGGAGTCAACTTATTTTAGGCTCTCAAACGGTAACGTTTATTGATGGCATAACACTCTAAACACATAATTTAATTTATTATAGTAATTGGACAAAAGATTTGGTAA
Organism: Agonopterix arenella; assembly: GCA_927399405.1. Classification (NCBI taxonomy): domain Eukaryota; kingdom Metazoa; phylum Arthropoda; class Insecta; order Lepidoptera; family Depressariidae; genus Agonopterix; species Agonopterix arenella. The sequence goes on from OV656702.1 coordinate 18,611,414, forward strand.
AAATGTAAATGGAATTATGAAATAAATATAAAAAATGCACCGTTTTGATTTTTTTTGCTAAGATACTTATTTCCAAAAAAAAACAAAACGGCACATGTAAAGCAATGCGTGTATAGGAACGTCTTAGATGTTCATACGAAAATATAAATAAAACATCAACATAAATCTTACCAATACAAGACAAGTATAGCTAATATTACCACTATAAACTAGAGATTATGAGCAACAAATCGAGATGAGTTCCATAACTATACGCCAACTATGAGCAAAAGATTTTTGTTAGGCTGTTTTCCATACTAAGAAAAAGGATGTTCTTTGTGGCCTTTTCTTAAACAATCAATCAATCAAATAGACTTTATTTTAGACTAATAAAAACATTGTATACAGAGAGTAAACAGACAGGAAATACAGAACGTACAAAAATATGTGGAAATACAGATTAAGAGAAATATAAATTAAAGACGAGATGACACTAAACAAATCGTCCTCATCGGGACCGAAGGGAACCTGCGGAACTTAGTACACAAGTAGCGAGTAAATAAATAAAACAAACTTCTGTTGCCCCGCCCTGTCCCGCAGCCGTCCGCTCCGTGACCCTGTCACGTAGGTACAGTTGGTCACTGGTTTTATAGACAAAGTGTAAATACACCGTAATAAATAACAACGTACGTAACGTGTACAAGGCAAGATTGTTATCATCATCTCTGCCGATGGACCTCTACTGCAGGACATAGGCCTCCCCCAGGGATCGCCAAAACGACCGATCCTGCGCTGCCTTCATCCAAATGGTTCCCGCCGCCTTCACCAGGTCGGCGGTCCACCGTGTGGGGGGCCTACCCACGCTGCGCTTTCCGGTACGCAGTCGCCACTCGAGAACTCTGCCTCCATCAGCCATCGGTTCTGTAAGCAATGTGCCCCGCTCACTGTCACTCTGGTTAGCAATCCTTTCTGGTTTTTCTGCGGATCTCTTAATTTTTTCTCATCTCTCTTCCATAATAATGTTCTCTTCCATAATGTCATCACTGGCAAAACACACTGGTCAAAGATTTTCATCTTAAAAATTAAATTAAATATTCTTTATTGTCAGGCAAAAAATAAGACACTGCGGTATTTAAGATTCTTAGGTATCTTATCTTATTGGAATAAAACCATTCTAGGCCCAAAAATGTTCACGTAGACATCTGTGGGAAAACATATAATATTTTACTTATCAAAACTGGGCAATCAACAAGCTAGCAAGCAAAAAGATAAAACATTAAGGGCCTGTTTCACCACTTCTGTTCTAACGAACGATATGTTGGATTAGCAAAAAAGAACTTATCCATAAGACTGGTGAATTAGGCTATAAATGTTTACATTTTACGTTATAGTCGTTGGTACAAACTGTGAGGGTTTCAGTACGTAATCACAGTTTCATTGGAATTCAACATCTACGATCTTGAAGTAAATTGAATTGTTATATCTATTAGTTACATCTCACATTATAATATTGTATGTAAAAGCGTTTTGTCTGGTTCATATAAACATCGAAAAAGTTGTGGTGATTTTGTGGCCAATAGCCAATAGTATCTTTTGTACATGCACACGCCACGGTGCCGGCGGCTTGGCGATTCGATCTCTGCCAAGATAAAAAGAGCTTTTAGGAACCCATAAATGATTTTATAAAGTGATACCTTGCGGAGAAGTATGGACACTCCATTATGGAGAACCGGGTTCGAATTCGCACGGACGACATGCTATGTACCAATGAGTTTTTCTAACGTTCTGTACGTGATACGGACTAACTCGTGTCAACGTTGACATGAGTTACGCCTTCCTCTATGCTGCACTCTAACGGTAAAGGAAATTATCGTGAGGAAATCTGCTTACGCTGAAGAAGAAATTTTGGTGCTTATGTGAAATCGACCAATCCGTGTTGACGCGTGTTTGACTAATTCCTATACACCGCCATCCTTGAGGGTAGGCCTGTGTCCTGTCGGAACGTATATTCGCTGAAGATGAAGTGGATTTCTAAGGTTTACAATATTATCGTCTGTACGTCGAGCTTAAAACGAAAAGAAACAGCCAAAGCTCGTAAACAAAACCCTTCATTATCTCGGAGTACGCTTTACGATGCACTTAAATATGTTTTTACGAACAGATCTGTTCATAAACTTATGATTGTGTTTAGTTATCGCGATGGTTGAGGACGGGGGAACAATATCCGCTACCAAATAAAATATAATAATAGCTTTCATCCGTCCGGGATTTAATTATCTTTTTGTTACCGATCTCATTTATATGGTTAGGTGGCTCATTGGCGTGCGATAAATTGTTGAATTTTACCTACATAAACTTAAGGATGTATTCAATTTCAGGTATTCAGAAACTTGAGTACGATTAGACAGAATGATAATAATGGTCGCGATATCGCCGCCGCAGCATCGCCGCGATTCCGCCGCGATATTTCTGAGATGGATTAGTGTCGCGGCGGGATAGCCGCAATCTGACGGTGATAACGCAGTAAAACTTGCGATGTTGCGGCGTTGCAGTTCACATCACCTGCGTTCACGTGTGCGTGTTTGATATGGCCCTTCTTCGGAAGATATGGCCAGCCTATTGCCACTTCAGCTAGCAAATTTTTTGAGCTATTGCAACCGCTTTTTTCATAATCAGACTATAATTATAAACGTTCCACAGCAACTTACCTTTAGTCCACCACGCGAGCCCAATGCGGATTGGTATACTACACACTTGCATTGGAATTTCTTCTTCAGCGGTAATGTGTTATCACGTAATTGGCGCTGTCAAATTTTGATGTTGTTGTATTCGAAATTAAGTCATTTGCTGTTTGATAACCAATAAAGATAAATTAAATTATGCTAGTTTCCTAATGATGATTAACCGTTTCATAGCGGACGGTATTACGTACATAAGTTAGAAAAACTGATGGTTACATGGCATGTTGTCCATGCAGATTCGAACACGGACCTCAAGATTTAGTTCCCAGACCTCTCCGCAACGCACCACCTACGCTTTGCTCTGCTTTAATATTTAGTAAATTCTAGTAAATTTTTCGTACCACCATAAATGCCTCTAGTTTATGTATTATACAGGGTGAAATTGATATCATTAGCATCTTTTTAAACAAAGAGTCTACCCATCGAACTGAACAACTTTTACTATGGCAGCAAACCGATCGGAGCAAAAAAAAATCTGCTGTTGCATACGTTTGAGTCGCGAGTTCGCGCGTCGACATTGCAGTTTAGTATGGAACAGCAGATTTTTTATTTGCTCCGATCGGTTTGCTCCTATAGTAAAAGTTTTTCAGTTTGATGGGTAGACTCTTAGTTTAAAAGGATGCTAATGATATCCTGTATATCTCCATCTGTACATTAACGATAATGTATAGACATGTTAGTAAAGTGAATTACTTGGCTAGAACGTAAACAATGGAGCCGATCTTATCCAGAATCAATACCAGAGCTTAACGAGTAAGTGCTTCGCTGTTAATTATTTACTTGTTGTGTTGTCTATTAAGTTCTGAACACTACTTATCTTGATCTATACAAGATGCGAACGAAAACTCGGCTTTTAGATTGTCTTCATAATAAGAGGATTTTAATAACTCAGACCGACGACCTGGGGAAGACGGCGGGAATCCGATGGATAAAGGCTGCGCTAGACTGGTCGCTATAACGATCCTTGGGGGAGGCCGTCAAAAAGCAGTCTATGTGAAGTAATTTTAAATAAAAAATTTTGTTTGATTTGATTGATTGATCGTGCGGAATTTATCGGCAAAGCAAGTCAATTGCACGGCCTTTGGTTGCTTTGTAGTTGGCAACATTTTTTTATCTCCTGGGGGAGGGGCGGGAGGAGGATGCCCCTCCCTGCCCACCCCTTGGCGTCGCCCTTGGGCCTATGTTCAGCAGTAGACGTCCATCGGCAGAGATGATGATGATGAATAATTCACTTTGTTCTGCCCGTGACTTCGAACACACAATCTTCCGTCATCGTATCGAGATAAAATACACCTGTATTTTAGTCTAATGATAAACTTGGAAACATACAAAGTTTCATTTCCTACCTACACTATTATTGATATGGCGTATTGGAGTTTCTCTGTGAAGCTATGTTATCATCATCATCATAGGCCTTTTCATCTATGACAAATGATTTAATAACCAAAAATTAAAACTGCCTTCAAAAAAACTAAAAAGTTAAAAAATAATATTTCAGCCGATGAATTTTTCGTTCGCATTATAAGAACATTAATTTGTTTTATCGAAGTCGCTGTCAAACCGGTACGATTCGCGACAGGGCTTCATTAGTTTTTTGGCTTGGTTGACACCGACTACTATAAAACAAATTTATGTTCTTATGATGCGAACGAAGAAGTCATCGGCTGCAATATTATTTTTTAACTTTTTAGTTTTTTTGAAGGTGGTTTTAATTTTTTGTTAAAATTTTGGTTATTTCACACTTTTCAGCGGTGAATTCATTAGTTCAATTTAATAGTAGTGCTTTAAATTAACAAAAACATAGCCGGTACTACGATTTTCAAAGGTTCGCCTCGATTTCTCTGAGATACCATCATCAGACCCTGGTTTCCTTATCATGGTACTACTCTTGGAATATCTTCTTTCCAACAAAAAAAGAATCATCAAAATCGGTTCATAAACGACGAAGTTATCCGCGAACACACATAAAAAAAAATTGAAGAAGAATTGTTAAACCTCCTCCTTTTTTGAAGTCGATTAAAAAATAACAATTATTATTTTTGTAATTGTATAAAAAGTAATAAATATAATAAATTAATAATTGTAACTAAAAAAATCTTCAGAAAATAATCTTTTTATAATAAATAAATAAAACTTTATACCTAATAGTGTGGACAGTAATAACGTGATAATTATTGAAATGTTAGCATAGTGATAAAAAAGTGGTAAAGACATTGTAGCAGAATAGTATCAGCATAGTAAACCTTTCCATGTAAACTGGTATTTTTCTTAAGCACAATAAAATATAATATCTTATCTTATAGTAGCCATGACAAAGCACTCTGTGATGGTAGCAGAGTAGAAACAGAACGATAGTTGCGATACTTTCTACACGATCGGTAATTTTCTCGGTATCTCGAGCAATAACTTTTCAATTAGGTATACTTCAAATTGGTATTCCGAGTATTGTTCTAGAATATATTTAATTTTCCCAGACACAGCTTCATATATTCGCCCTGTTTTGACTTTGACTTACGATGGAACTGAAGACTTAATCAAGGATATATCTTAACATACAAGGCATATACACACGCAAACAGACACACACCTACACAACCCCCCCCCCCCTTCCCCACTCCCCCCACTCACACCCTCTCACTTTGTTTCAATTGTACTAGTTCGTAACTAAATTATTGTTTATTGTTAAGGATTCCCAATCGTAGACCTCGCGTATCAGGCTTGCCTCGTTTTTGGTCTACCGTTTAATGTAATAGTTTTAAGCAAAAGTTAAAAATAAACATTTATCTTATCTTATCTTATCTGTTAATAAAACATAGATATAAAATACTCAAGTCAGTCTAAATGAACACTTAAATACTGCCCTTTGTACAACATTCCCTAATTACCTGTTGGAATAAAGTCTTTAATAGAAAATGTTTCGGAGAGCTGAAATAAAGATAAAAGAATAAATTATATACTAGTACTTTAGTGTATCGTTGACTGAGATAGTTGACAAAAAATAGGTATTTATATTTCAAACAAAAAAATGTAAATAATTTGCGTGTTCGCGCGACTTCCTGCCGCGCAGGTGTGGCTGCAGCCTTAGCAGAATAGGAAAAAAAAGGATCTACCAGGGATAACAGCTACATTTTCCTGCCCTTCGCCGTGGAGACCCTAGGTTGCTGGGGTCCTGAGGGGAAAACGTTCCTCAAATGCCTCTAAAAGCGCCTATTCGAGGCTACAGGCGACAGGAGGGCTGGCAGCTATTTTGCGCAAAGGATCAGCCTAGCGGTCTAAGGAGGCAACGCTGCCAGCCTCCTAGGCACTCTGCCCCGAGTAGGGGCTTTAGAGGACATTTCTTACCTTTAAGTTGCCCAGGTGTTTTTTTCTGTTTGTTTTGTTTTTTCTATCCGTTGTTCTGTTATATTGTATTTACCCCAAATAAATCCCCACAATAATTTACACCAAGGCTAAGTTTGAATACCTACATATCAATAACCCTCCTTATGGCGCAGTCGGGTAAAAAGTCTGGATTACAGTAAGTGCTAAGTATAACTATTGAATAACCTGTGGTCTGGAATCGTTGTATGATAATCTTCTACAGGGTGTAAGGGACAGCACTCCGCAGACTGATACGAGTAACTCAGAAAATCAAATTGAACAACTTTCACTATTATGCCTTCATCAGGGAACGCGAAAAAAAAAGCTATCCCAAACATTTTAACCGGGTTGGTATAACAGTTGGTATCGCGTTTCCTGAGGTAGGCTCCAAAGTGAAAGTTGAATGAAATATACTTTATTTACACCAAACATAAAATACATTGTATAGGAAACAGAAACTGGTTATGTTACAAATAAGGCGGTCTTATCGCTAAAAAGCGATTTCTTATAATGTTCGAATAATGTTTTTTGATTCTTATGTTCGGAGGGCTTTCCTTTGCGTACAGGGTGTCCCAAAACTCAGCTCAAGCCGAAAACCGATTAAGGAAAGTTTAAAACCGTTCAGGAGAAAATACGAAAAAATTCTGATAGTTTTCGAACGTTTTGTAATTTTTTTGAACATTGGGAAAATTGCCACCCTGCGCCAAACTTTAAAAAGTAGTGACTACTTAATAATATTATAAATTTTCTCATGAAAATACCTGTTAAGCCATCCTGTGGACCCAATTCAAAAATAAAGGATTAGTGCCATACTTTTTAAAGTAAACACTGTCTTCTGTCAGACTTCTGAGGTAACATTTTTTTCTTTGGCAAATTTGAGACTACACCCTGTATAAAAAATGTATGGCGCTATCCTGACAAGTTATTTCAAAAGTTGTCCCATTTAATCAAGTTTTCAAAACTGTATCACACTTGGCACTTCTACTGTTCAAAAAGTAATCATAATATATTTTCTCGTAGAACAACCCGATTCAACAATAATAATTTCATACTAAAATTACTAAACGTGGAACGCCTGTACTACGCAAAATTAATACAAAGAAATTTTACTTTGTAATTATTTTTTTAAACTTGAATTTTTGTTTTTCTCAAGAGAACCTTGTTAGCTTGGTTTGCCAAGCCACTAAATACTTTTTTTAAGAAATGTTTGATACTTTTACATATAAGGTAGCTTACGGTCTAGCCATAGCTTGCTGGCTGGTTTTTATTTGAATTAAATTTGGAACGTCGTGAAATCCCGTGGCGGAATTCAATTATTATAGGGTGGTCGAGAGTTGAAGATCGGTTCTGAGGGCGAAAAGCAAAATAATATGAAATAACGAGCGTTAACCCGCGACTTCGTCCGCACAAATTATACCAGATTTTAAGTCAGATCATAAGCTATCAAACAAAAAAAGTTTCATCAAAATCGGTTCAGTAGTTCTTGCGTGATACTCGTTCAAACAAACAAACAAACAAACAAATAAACAAACAAACAAACACACAAACAAACAGACAGACAAAAAATCCAAAAATTGGTGAAATGGAATCAGGGACTCCTAAAAACCATATATTACCTTTTTTTTTGTTAATATCTTCAATGTACAGACAAACTTCCTGTTACAGTTTTATAATAGTATAGATAGACTAGCTTTTGCCCGCGACTTCGTCTGCGTAGACATGTAATTTTGTCTAATGTCTCGTCTAAGGTCATGAAGGTCATGGTCCGAACCAAGTCTAGGAATCCTGGCATGTAACATTAGAATGGCGATTAAGGAATGGGCTGATAAAAGACACAGGCTAGAATGCTCTGGCCTCTCGGGTCTGCAACACTGCAGGAAATTCATCAGCAATCTTCTTATTATCGTGTGGGCAAAGCTCTGGTGTCAGAGTATAACAGCAATATAACACCACGAATCCCACAGTTCATACTGAACAACAGCAGGAGCAAAGCTCGTGCCATCGTCTGAGCCCTCACCGGGCACTACGCAACAGGCACGATAAAGCTCACTCTAGATCCCGGTTGCCGAGCGTGTGGAGAGGAGGAGGAAACCATGGAACATTTGTACTGTGTGACTGCGATGTCTTGGTGGGTAAACGTATGTGACTCCTGAGAGATGGTTATTCATTACAGGTTTCTTACCCTGAACGCTATTGCCTCCCTCATTTTCCAAGTTTTTCAAGGATGAAGAAAATAATATGTAGGGTTCAATACAAAAGATACCATTGGGTCGAAGTGTTGCTGGCTTGCCATTTCCCATAATAAGATAAGAATGTCATGAACTTCAGCTAAATCAAAATCAGAAAGTACCCCAAGTAATTCTGTAGGTACCAGATTTAAAAGTCATTCACTGGATCCATCACTTTAATTTTATACTGTTCGTCGTTTATTAGTTTTTTATTTATGTCGAGCAGCATAATAATCATCTTACGACCCACTGCGGGTCACAGACCTCCACACACGTATAAACGTTAGAGGATACTCTACCACGCGGGCTACTGTAAAATGGTGAAGGCAAGAGCTAAAACGATAATATTTTAGGAAGCTAATGGTCAATTTGCTAAAAAAGATTTTCAATTATGTAAGTAGCTACATTACCGACCTGTATAATAAGGACCTTTTTATACGTTGTGGTAGAATGATGTTCTATAGCTAAGTTGCACAAGCCCTCAAAAAATCATAATTGAGACCGAAAATCAAACAAAACAAAAATTTGGCAAGAATTACTGCAACAAAATTTGTTCTTTCTATAAAATAAGGTTATCATTCCGTAGCATTGGCTCAGATTGGACTCAAACAATCAATATACTTACAACGATGTATTACAACGATAATATAATCAACTAAATTTGTAAGCTCCTGCTATAGCTAGGTTTTTGGATTAATAATTGTAGCACACTTGCTTTAAAAAAACTCCCAACGCCATCTAGTAAGATGAAAACAATACTACGATTAAATTTTTGAACACTTGATTTTTAATATTTGACGACCCGGTTGGTGTAATGGTTACCTCGCTGGACTGCCAAACCAGGGACCTGGGTTCGAAACCCGGTTCGGTCATGGATGTTATAAATGTTTGTGCCGTTGTTGTATGGTTTCTATAATAAAAAGCCTATAGTGCTTGCTTCGAATCATAACAATGTTCCTGTAAGCGTTATTTATTTATTTAATTATTTTTCTAATTCAGCCGGTAAGTAACTATACAATCAAATCTGTAAGACCGAATATCTGAGATGTCTTGAGCGTGAATTGAGTATGGTACTTGCTTCAAAAAATCACGCAACGCCATCTATTAAGATGAAAACAATACTACGATAAAATTATGAACACTAACTTTAGAAAAGGTTAAAAGAAAGAGGATTTTTAGTATTTGCCGACCCGGTTGGTGTAATGGTTACCACGCCAGACTGCCAAACCAGAGTCCTGGGTTCGAGTCCCGGTTCGGTCTTGGACGTTATATGTTTATGCCGTTTTTGTATGGTTTCCACAATAAAAAGCCTATAATGCTGGCTTGGGATAATTAAAATAATGTTTGTGCCTGTGAGCGTCATTTATTTATTTGTTTAATTATTTTTCTCGCGTTCTCCGCTGGAGAATACGCTTTCCCGGTGTGGGGCCGATCTGCCCACGCCAAGCTGGTGGATACCGGCACTAAACAAAACGTGTCGGATTATAACTGGATGCTTGAAACCGACTCCAGTACAGTTGCTTTACCCACTGGCTGGCATAGCGCCCCCAGATGTAAGTAGGGCTGCGGCAGGTTCCTCAGAGAGAGCCCAAATGGTGGACGATACACGACAATACATGGCTTTATTCCTGCGCTGCAAAGGCTGCCAAGCCGACGCAGCTTTATGAAGTGTGTCGACCCCCTGAATACTGGCCCAGCGCAAGCAAGGTGTACTCTATGGCGACAAAAAGTGTCCCTCCTAACTCCATTTATGTCGCCGTCTGAGAGCTTCACGCCTAGACATGACTTGCCTTGGGCGACCTGGAAGTCTTTAAACCGACTTCGAACCCAGGTCGGTCGCAGTAAGGACAACATGGTCAGGTGGGGATACTCGGATGCGCAAAATGTGACTTGCTTGTGTGGAACTCCACAAACGATGGCCCATCTCACATCGTGCCCTGCGTGCCCTAACATCTGCACGCAGGAGGAGCTCATGACTGCTAGCGACGGTGCAGTATCGGTTGCCCGATTCTGGCAAGCTACTATTTAGCGACTTTGTTCAGAATTTGAAGTCGACACGATAAGAAGAAGATTATTTTTCCAATTCGCCCAGTACCTATACAATCAAATCTGTAAAACCGAATTTCTGAGACGTGTTGATGATAGAACCACAAACATAATATTAATATTAGTGAGATACCTGTTAGGATGGTAGGATTAAAATTAGAAAAAAGCCAAAATAAAACATCCTGCGCTAATATTAGATCTTTTATGATCTCAGGATATTGTTATGATTGAAGGTCAGGCCCTTAACATATCAAGCCTAACTGCTTCTGTCTAATCCGGTGAAAAATGGATATAGTCGATGAATGTATTTAAAAAAAATAAAAAAAAACATTCTCGACCAAGAATCGAACCTCCACCTCATGCACGAAAATCTAACCATATACCAAATATACTACACAGCTGTTGTCAAAACTGTTGAAAACAGCAAAAACTATTTATATCACTGCAATCTACACAAATGTATCTGTCAGCGTCAAATTGGCGCTAGTGAGCATAGAATAAAAACGTGGTACATGTTTCAGCATGATAAAACATTGTAATTTATCCCACAGGAACCCATTGCTAGGATAAAAAGTATCCTATATCTTAATCCAGAACACATTCTATCTGCGTGCCAAATTTCATCAAAATCCATTCAGCCGTTTATGCGTCATTGCGCCACAAACATACAATATTACAACTTTACAAACATCGTCACAAACTTTCACGTTTATAATATTTGTGAGATTATTAGTTCTTCTTCGTGATGGCATTTTTCATTATTGAAAACAATCAAGTGTACTGGCAGATACAAAATTATTTTTTAAGTATGATTATCACTGAACGGAACGCGTCGGGGCGCATTATATATTTATTACTTTATTTTTTATATATTTAACTTAATATGCTGACACTTTTTAAGAGCATGATCAGACCATCAAACAGTCTATGGGACTGTCATCGATATCGCGAAAAAAAAAATCTTCTGCCGCATACATTTTTGTAGAGTAGGATTGCAGTTTTGTATGGAACAGTTGATTTTTTTTCGTGATTTTGACTTTGGTCCCATACAGAAAGTTGTTCAGTATGATGGTCTGATCATACCCTTAAAAAACTGTCTGCATATAAGAAGGACCATATACATCTTGCAATCCGGTCAAATGCGCGCGAAATCAGTGACGGCCGCATTCCACTGCAACGTCGCCTGGTCAGCACTCGCTGTCAATTTGCGTGCATTTGAAACAACGGCTGAGGCGCACGTATGCGCCTGGATTCCAGCGAATAATTTCGTCCGGAAGGACGCAGTCGGCTATTGCCGAATGTTACATTAATTTATGTAAAGCTCATATCAAGCGACAGTCCGTAGGGCTGTGGCAGGTTCCTCAGAGAGAGCCCAAATGGTGGACGACACACGACACGGACGGACCGCAGCACGGACTACAAACTTTGAGTCAAGATAACTTTAGAACTAAACATTTAAAAGGAAATCACAGATATTGGTTTCTAGATTGTTTTAAAACCATTCATTTTTTACTTAAATTACTAAATGTTCAAACTAAGCTTCTTTTTGTATGGAGCGCCGTAGAAAAATGCGCAAAATGCACGGCGGCACATCGCATCGGCGGCATAAAAAACCGACCCTTATTAATTTGTTAGAGTTGTTCGTTTGTATTTTAGTAATAATTTACGGTATTTCAAAATAGTTCCTTACCTGTCTTATAATTGCTTTAAAATATTAGCTATTATCCAGTCTTGCGTAACTGTGTGATTACACCGTAAATAAAAACATTCCGAATTAAAAATCGAGTTTTAGACATCTTTCGGCTGCTGATTTGAAATCATGATTATATTCTCTTTGTTTGAAATTGGCGTGCAGTTTTTTTTTTAAATAATTATTCCTGCTTTGTTTGCACTGTAATTCTACAAAATGTCAAGGAATTTGTAATTCGAATCTTGTTTTCTTGTGGCCAGTACTAAGGTTTTGTTTTTTTTATGCAAAGGTTTTCTCCATGGAGTTTGAAAGATTTTATAGCCAAAAAGAAAAACAATGTTATACCGGTGCAGTCATCAGCACTGGACAATGATAAAATTTATAATTATTGGTATTTATTTTGTAATTTATTGTTATTATCGTTATTTATAAATCAAACAGTCTTCAGAATTAGCTTACTTTATTACAAGTCTTTTAATTTTAATTAGTGTTACTTAGTTGAAATTGAAATGGTACCGTACATTGGTTGCACTTGCGGTTATATGTTTATATCTCCGGCTCCCGTCAACGTAGCCAGATAAATTATATACCAGATTTTAAGTCAGATCATAAGCTATCAAACAAAAAAAGTTTCATCAAAATCGGTTCAGTAGTTCTTGCGTGATACTCGTTCAAACAAACAAACAAACAAACAAATAAACAAACAAACAAACACACAAACAAACAGACAGACAAAAAATCCAAAAATTGGTGAAATGGAATCAGGGACACCTAAAAACCATATATTACCTTTTTTTTTGTTAATATCTTCAATGTACAGACAAACTTCCTGTTACAGTTTTATAATAGTATAGATAGATAGATTCCTGCTTTGTTTGCACTGTAATTCTACAAAATGTCAAGGAATTTGTAATTCGAATCTTGTTTTCTTGTGGCCAGTACTAAGGTTTTGTTTTTTTTATGCAAAGGTTTTCTCCATGGAGTTTGAAAGATTTTATAGCCAAAAAGAAAAACAATGTTATACCGGTGCAGTCATCAGCACTGGACAATGATAAAATTTATAATTATTGGTATTTATTTTGTAATTTATTGTTATTATCGTTATTTATAAATCAAACAGTCTTCAGAATTAGCTTACTTTATTACAAGTCTTTTAATTTTAATTAGTGTTACTTAGTTGAAATTGAAATGGTACCGTACATTGGTTGCACTTGCGGTTATATGTTTATATCTCCGGCTCCCGTCAACGTACCGAGATAAATTATATACCAGATTTTAAGTCAGATCATAAGCTATCAAACAAAAAAAGTTTCATCAAAATCGGTTCAGTAGTTCTTGCGTGATACTCGTTCAAACAAACAAACAAACAAACAAATAAACAAACAAACAAACACACAAACAAACAGACAGACAAAAAATCCAAAAATTGGTGAAATGGAATCAGGGACACCTAAAAACCATATATTACCTATTTTTTTGTTAATATCTTCAATGTACAGACAAACTTCCTGTTACAGTTTTATAATAGTATAGATAGATAGATTCCTGCTTTGTTTGCACTGTAATTCTACAAAATGTCAAGGAATTTGTAATTCGAATCTTGTTTTCTTGTGGCCAGTACTAAGGTTTTGTTTTTTTTATGCAAAGGTTTTCTCCATGGAGTTTGAAAGATTTTATAGCCAAAAAGAAAAACAATGTTATACCGGTGCAGTCATCAGCACTGGACAATGATAAAATTTATAATTATTGGTATTTATTTTGTAATTTATTGTTATTATCGTTATTTATAAATCAAACAGTCTTCAGAATTAGCTTACTTTATTACAAGTCTTTTAATTTTAATTAGTGTTACTTAGTTGAAATTGAAATGGTACCGTACATTGGTTGCACTTGCGGTTATATGTTTATATCTCCGGCTCCCGTCAACGTAGCCAGATAAATTATATACCAGATTTTAAGTCAGATCATAAGCTATCAAACAAAAAAAGTTTCATCAAAATCGGTTCAGTAGTTCTTGCGTGATACTCGTTCAAACAAACAAACAAACAAACAAATAAACAAACAAACAAACACACAAACAAACAGACAGACAAAAAATCCAAAAATTGGTGAAATGGAATCAGGGACTCCTAAAAACCATATATTACCTTTTTTTTTGTTAATATCTTCAATGTACAGACAAACTTCCTGTTACAGTTTTATAATAGTATAGATAGACTAGCTTTTGCCCGCGACTTCGTCTGCGTAGACATGTAATTTTGTCTAATGTCTCGTCTAAGGTCATGAAGGTCATGGTCCGAACCAAGTCTAGGAATCCTGGCATGTAACATTAGAATGGCGATTAAGGAATGGGCTGATAAAAGACACAGGCTAGAATGCTCTGGCCTCTCGGGTCTGCAACACTGCAGGAAATTCATCAGCAATCTTCTTATTATCGTGTGGGCAAAGCTCTGGTGTCAGAGTATAACAGCAATATAACACCACGAATCCCACAGTTCATACTGAACAACAGCAGGAGCAAAGCTCGTGCCATCGTCTGAGCCCTCACCGGGCACTACGCAACAGGCACGATAAAGCTCACTCTAGATCCCGGTTGCCGAGCGTGTGGAGAGGAGGAGGAAACCATGGAACATTTGTACTGTGTGACTGCGATGTCTTGGTGGGTAAACGTATGTGACTCCTGAGAGATGGTTATTCATTACAGGTTTCTTACCCTGAACGCTATTGCCTCCCTCATTTTCCAAGTTTTTCAAGGATGAAGAAAATAATATGTAGGGTTCAATACAAAAGATACCATTGGGTCGAAGTGTTGCTGGCTTGCCATTTCCCATAATAAGATAAGAATGTCATGAACTTCAGCTAAATCAAAATCAGAAAGTACCCCAAGTAATTCTGTAGGTACCAGATTTAAAAGTCATTCACTGGATCCATCACTTTAATTTTATACTGTTCGTCGTTTATTAGTTTTTTATTTATGTCGAGCAGCATAATAATCATCTTACGACCCACTGCGGGTCACAGACCTCCACACACGTATAAACGTTAGAGGATACTCTACCACGCGGGCTACTGTAAAATGGTGAAGGCAAGAGCTAAAACGATAATATTTTAGGAAGCTAATGGTCAATTTGCTAAAAAAGATTTTCAATTATGTAAGTAGCTACATTACCGACCTGTATAATAAGGACCTTTTTATACGTTGTGGTAGAATGATGTTCTATAGCTAAGTTGCACAAGCCCTCAAAAAATCATAATTGAGACCGAAAATCAAACAAAACAAAAATTTGGCAAGAATTACTGCAACAAAATTCGTTCTTTCTGTAAAATAAGGTTATCATTCCGTAGCATTGGCTCAGATTGGACTCAAACAATCAATATACTTACAACGATGTATTACAACGATAATATAATCAACTAAATTTGTAAGCTCCTGCTATAGCTAGGTTTTTGGATTAATAATTGTAGCACACTTGCTTTAAAAAAACTCCCAACGCCATCTAGTAAGATGAAAACAATACTACGATTAAATTTTTGAACACTTGATTTTTAATATTTGACGACCCGGTTGGTGTAATGGTTACCTCGCTGGACTGCCAAACCAGGGACCTGGGTTCGAAACCCGGTTCGGTCATGGATGTTATAAATGTTTGTGCCGTTGTTGTATGGTTTCTATAATAAAAAGCCTATAGTGCTTGCTTCGAATCATAACAATGTTCCTGTAAGCGTTATTTATTTATTTAATTATTTTTCTAATTCAGCCGGTAAGTAACTATACAATCAAATCTGTAAGACCGAATATCTGAGATGTCTTGAGCGTGAATTGAGTATGGTACTTGCTTCAAAAAATCACGCAACGCCATCTATTAAGATGAAAACAATACTACGATAAAATTATGAACACTAACTTTAGAAAAGGTTAAAAGAAAGAGGATTTTTAGTATTTGCCGACCCGGTTGGTGTAATGGTTACCACGCCAGACTGCCAAACCAGAGTCCTGGGTTCGAGTCCCGGTTCGGTCTTGGACGTTATATGTTTATGCCGTTTTTGTATGGTTTCCACAATAAAAAGCCTATAATGCTGGCTTGGGATAATTAAAATAATGTTTGTGCCTGTGAGCGTCATTTATTTATTTGTTTAATTATTTTTCTCGCGTTCTCCGCTGGAGAATACGCTTTCCCGGTGTGGGGCCGATCTGCCCACGCCAAGCTGGTGGATACCGGCACTAAACAAAACGTGTCGGATTATAACTGGATGCTTGAAACCGACTCCAGTACAGTTGCTTTACCCACTGGCTGGCATAGCGCCCCCAGATGTAAGTAGGGCTGCGGCAGGTTCCTCAGAGAGAGCCCAAATGGTGGACGATACACGACAATACATGGCTTTATTCCTGCGCTGCAAAGGCTGCCAAGCCGACGCAGCTTTATGAAGTGTGTCGACCCCCTGAATACTGGCCCAGCGCAAGCAAGGTGTACTCTATGGCGACAAAAAGTGTCCCTCCTAACTCCATTTATGTCGCCGTCTGAGAGCCTCACGCCTAGACATGACTTGCCTTGGGCGACCTGGAAGTCTTTAAACCGACTTCGAACCCAGGTCGGTCGCAGTAAGGACAACATGGTCAGGTGGGGATACTCGGATGCGCAAAATGTGACTTGCTTGTGTGGAACTCCACAAACGATGGCCCATCTCACATCGTGCCCTGCGTGCCCTAACATCTGCACGCAGGAGGAGCTCATGACTGCTAGCGACGGTGCAGTATCGGTTGCCCGATTCTGGCAAGCTACTATTTAGCGACTTTGTTCAGAATTTGAAGTCGACACGATAAGAAGAAGATTATTTTTCCAATTCGCCCAGTACCTATACAATCAAATCTGTAAAACCGAATTTCTGAGACGTGTTGATGATAGAACCACAAACATAATATTAATATTAGTGAGATACCTGTTAGGATGGTAGGATTAAAATTAGAAAAAAGCCAAAATAAAACATCCTGCGCTAATATTAGATCTTTTATGATCTCAGGATATTGTTATGATTGAAGGTCAGGCCCTTAACATATCAAGCCTAACTGCTTCTGTCTAATCCGGTGAAAAATGGATATAGTCGATGAATGTATTTAAAAAAAATAAAAAAAAACATTCTCGACCAAGAATCGAACCTCCACCTCATGCACGAAAATCTAACCATATACCAAATATACTACACAGCTGTTGTCAAAACTGTTGAAAACAGCAAAAACTATTTATATCACTGCAATCTACACAAATGTATCTGTCAGCGTCAAATTGGCGCTAGTGAGCATAGAATAAAAACGTGGTACATGTTTCAGCATGATAAAACATTGTAATTTATCCCACAGGAACCCATTGCTAGGATAAAAAGTATCCTATATCTTAATCCAGAACACATTCTATCTGCGTGCCAAATTTCATCAAAATCCATTCAGCCGTTTATGCGTCATTGCGCCACAAACATACAATATTACAACTTTACAAACATCGTCACAAACTTTCACGTTTATAATATTTGTGAGATTATTAGTTCTTCTTCGTGATGGCATTTTTCATTATTGAAAACAATCAAGTGTACTGGCAGATACAAAATTATTTTTTAAGTATGATTATCACTGAACGGAACGCGTCGGGGCGCATTATATATTTATTACTTTATTTTTTATATATTTAACTTAATATGCTGACACTTTTTAAGAGCATGATCAGACCATCAAACAGTCTATGGGACTGTCATCGATATCGCGAAAAAAAAAATCTTCTGCCGCATACATTTTTGTAGAGTAGGATTGCAGTTTTGTATGGAACAGTTGATTTTTTTTCGTGATTTTGACTTTGGTCCCATACAGAAAGTTGTTCAGTATGATGGTCTGATCATACCCTTAAAAAACTGTCTGCATATAAGAAGGACCATATACATCTTGCAATCCGGTCAAATGCGCGCGAAATCAGTGACGGCCGCATTCCACTGCAACGTCGCCTGGTCAGCACTCGCTGTCAATTTGCGTGCATTTGAAACAACGGCTGAGGCGCACGTATGCGCCTGGATTCCAGCGAATAATTTCGTCCGGAAGGACGCAGTCGGCTATTGCCGAATGTTACATTAATTTATGTAAAGCTCATATCAAGCGACAGTCCGTAGGGCTGTGGCAGGTTCCTCAGAGAGAGCCCAAATGGTGGACGACACACGACACGGACGGACCGCAGCACGGACTACAAACTTTGAGTCAAGATAACTTTAGAACTAAACATTTAAAAGGAAATCACAGATATTGGTTTCTAGATTGTTTTAAAACCATTCATTTTTTACTTAAATTACTAAATGTTCAAACTAAGCTTCTTTTTGTATGGAGCGCCGTAGAAAAATGCGCAAAATGCACGGCGGCACATCGCATCGGCGGCATAAAAAACCGACCCTTATTAATTTGTTAGAGTTGTTCGTTTGTATTTTAGTAATAATTTACGGTATTTCAAAATAGTTCCTTACCTGTCTTATAATTGCTTTAAAATATTAGCTATTATCCAGTCTTGCGTAACTGTGTGATTACACCGTAAATAAAAACATTCCGAATTAAAAATCGAGTTTTAGACATCTTTCGGCTGCTGATTTGAAATCATGATTATATTCTCTTTGTTTGAAATTGGCGTGCAGTTTTTTTTTTAAATAATTATTCCTGCTTTGTTTGCACTGTAATTCTACAAAATGTCAAGGAATTTGTAATTCGAATCTTGTTTTCTTGTGGCCAGTACTAAGGTTTTGTTTTTTTTATGCAAAGGTTTTCTCCATGGAGTTTGAAAGATTTTATAGCCAAAAAGAAAAACAATGTTATACCGGTGCAGTCATCAGCACTGGACAATGATAAAATTTATAATTATTGGTATTTATTTTGTAATTTATTGTTATTATCGTTATTTATAAATCAAACAGTCTTCAGAATTAGCTTACTTTATTACAAGTCTTTTAATTTTAATTAGTGTTACTTAGTTGAAATTGAAATGGTACCGTACATTGGTTGCACTTGCGGTTATATGTTTATATCTCCGGCTCCCGTCAACGTAGCCAGATAAATTATATACCAGATTTTAAGTCAGATCATAAGCTATCAAACAAAAAAAGTTTCATCAAAATCGGTTCAGTAGTTCTTGCGTGATACTCGTTCAAACAAACAAACAAACAAACAAATAAACAAACAAACAAACACACAAACAAACAGACAGACAAAAAATCCAAAAATTGGTGAAATGGAATCAGGGACACCTAAAAACCATATATTACCTTTTTTTTTGTTAATATCTTCAATGTACAGACAAACTTCCTGTTACAGTTTTATAATAGTACTAGCTTTTGCCCGCGACTTCGTCTGCGTAGACATGTAATTTTGTCTAATGTCTCGTCTAAGGTCATGAAGGTCATGGTCCGAACCAAGTCTAGGAATCCTGGCATGTAACATTAGAATGGCGATTAAGGAATGGGCTGATAAAAGACACAGGCTAGAATGCTCTGGCCTCTCGGGTCTGCAACACTGCAGGAAATTCATCAGCAATCTTCTTATTATCGTGTGGGCAAAGCTCTGGTGTCAGAGTATAACAGCAATATAACACCACGAATCCCACAGTTCATACTGAACAACAGCAGGAGCAAA
Organism: Agonopterix arenella; assembly: GCA_927399405.1. Classification (NCBI taxonomy): domain Eukaryota; kingdom Metazoa; phylum Arthropoda; class Insecta; order Lepidoptera; family Depressariidae; genus Agonopterix; species Agonopterix arenella. The sequence continues at coordinate 18,631,109 of OV656702.1, forward strand.
GCTCGTGCCATCGTCTGAGCCCTCACCGGGCACTACGCAACAGGCACGATAAAGCTCACTCTAGATCCCGGTTGCCGAGCGTGTGGAGAGGAGGAGGAAACCATGGAACATTTGTACTGTGTGACTGCGATGTCTTGGTGGGTAAACGTATGTGACTCCTGAGAGATGGTTATTCATTACAGGTTTCTTACCCTGAACGCTATTGCCTCCCTCATTTTCCAAGTTTTTCAAGGATGAAGAAAATAATATGTAGGGTTCAATACAAAAGATACCATTGGGTCGAAGTGTTGCTGGCTTGCCATTTCCCATAATAAGATAAGAATGTCATGAACTTCAGCTAAATCAAAATCAGAAAGTACCCCAAGTAATTCTGTAGGTACCAGATTTAAAAGTCATTCACTGGATCCATCACTTTAATTTTATACTGTTCGTCGTTTATTAGTTTTTTATTTATGTCGAGCAGCATAATAATCATCTTACGACCCACTGCGGGTCACAGACCTCCACACACGTATAAACGTTAGAGGATACTCTACCACGCGGGCTACTGTAAAATGGTGAAGGCAAGAGCTAAAACGATAATATTTTAGGAAGCTAATGGTCAATTTGCTAAAAAAGATTTTCAATTATGTAAGTAGCTACATTACCGACCTGTATAATAAGGACCTTTTTATACGTTGTGGTAGAATGATGTTCTATAGCTAAGTTGCACAAGCCCTCAAAAAATCATAATTGAGACCGAAAATCAAACAAAACAAAAATTTGGCAAGAATTACTGCAACAAAATTTGTTCTTTCTATAAAATAAGGTTATCATTCCGTAGCATTGGCTCAGATTGGACTCAAACAATCAATATACTTACAACGATGTATTACAACGATAATATAATCAACTAAATTTGTAAGCTCCTGCTATAGCTAGGTTTTTGGATTAATAATTGTAGCACACTTGCTTTAAAAAAACTCCCAACGCCATCTAGTAAGATGAAAACAATACTACGATTAAATTTTTGAACACTTGATTTTTAATATTTGACGACCCGGTTGGTGTAATGGTTACCTCGCTGGACTGCCAAACCAGGGACCTGGGTTCGAAACCCGGTTCGGTCATGGATGTTATAAATGTTTGTGCCGTTGTTGTATGGTTTCTATAATAAAAAGCCTATAGTGCTTGCTTCGAATCATAACAATGTTCCTGTAAGCGTTATTTATTTATTTAATTATTTTTCTAATTCAGCCGGTAAGTAACTATACAATCAAATCTGTAAGACCGAATATCTGAGATGTCTTGAGCGTGAATTGAGTATGGTACTTGCTTCAAAAAATCACGCAACGCCATCTATTAAGATGAAAACAATACTACGATAAAATTATGAACACTAACTTTAGAAAAGGTTAAAAGAAAGAGGATTTTTAGTATTTGCCGACCCGGTTGGTGTAATGGTTACCACGCCAGACTGCCAAACCAGAGTCCTGGGTTCGAGTCCCGGTTCGGTCTTGGACGTTATATGTTTATGCCGTTTTTGTATGGTTTCCACAATAAAAAGCCTATAATGCTGGCTTGGGATAATTAAAATAATGTTTGTGCCTGTGAGCGTCATTTATTTATTTGTTTAATTATTTTTCTCGCGTTCTCCGCTGGAGAATACGCTTTCCCGGTGTGGGGCCGATCTGCCCACGCCAAGCTGGTGGATACCGGCACTAAACAAAACGTGTCGGATTATAACTGGATGCTTGAAACCGACTCCAGTACAGTTGCTTTACCCACTGGCTGGCATAGCGCCCCCAGATGTAAGTAGGGCTGCGGCAGGTTCCTCAGAGAGAGCCCAAATGGTGGACGATACACGACAATACATGGCTTTATTCCTGCGCTGCAAAGGCTGCCAAGCCGACGCAGCTTTATGAAGTGTGTCGACCCCCTGAATACTGGCCCAGCGCAAGCAAGGTGTACTCTATGGCGACAAAAAGTGTCCCTCCTAACTCCATTTATGTCGCCGTCTGAGAGCCTCACGCCTAGACATGACTTGCCTTGGGCGACCTGGAAGTCTTTAAACCGACTTCGAACCCAGGTCGGTCGCAGTAAGGACAACATGGTCAGGTGGGGATACTCGGATGCGCAAAATGTGACTTGCTTGTGTGGAACTCCACAAACGATGGCCCATCTCACATCGTGCCCTGCGTGCCCTAACATCTGCACGCAGGAGGAGCTCATGACTGCTAGCGACGGTGCAGTATCGGTTGCCCGATTCTGGCAAGCTACTATTTAGCGACTTTGTTCAGAATTTGAAGTCGACACGATAAGAAGAAGATTATTTTTCCAATTCGCCCAGTACCTATACAATCAAATCTGTAAAACCGAATTTCTGAGACGTGTTGATGATAGAACCACAAACATAATATTAATATTAGTGAGATACCTGTTAGGATGGTAGGATTAAAATTAGAAAAAAGCCAAAATAAAACATCCTGCGCTAATATTAGATCTTTTATGATCTCAGGATATTGTTATGATTGAAGGTCAGGCCCTTAACATATCAAGCCTAACTGCTTCTGTCTAATCCGGTGAAAAATGGATATAGTCGATGAATGTATTTAAAAAAAATAAAAAAAAACATTCTCGACCAAGAATCGAACCTCCACCTCATGCACGAAAATCTAACCATATACCAAATATACTACACAGCTGTTGTCAAAACTGTTGAAAACAGCAAAAACTATTTATATCACTGCAATCTACACAAATGTATCTGTCAGCGTCAAATTGGCGCTAGTGAGCATAGAATAAAAACGTGGTACATGTTTCAGCATGATAAAACATTGTAATTTATCCCACAGGAACCCATTGCTAGGATAAAAAGTATCCTATATCTTAATCCAGAACACATTCTATCTGCGTGCCAAATTTCATCAAAATCCATTCAGCCGTTTATGCGTCATTGCGCCACAAACATACAATATTACAACTTTACAAACATCGTCACAAACTTTCACGTTTATAATATTTGTGAGATTATTAGTTCTTCTTCGTGATGGCATTTTTCATTATTGAAAACAATCAAGTGTACTGGCAGATACAAAATTATTTTTTAAGTATGATTATCACTGAACGGAACGCGTCGGGGCGCATTATATATTTATTACTTTATTTTTTATATATTTAACTTAATATGCTGACACTTTTTAAGAGCATGATCAGACCATCAAACAGTCTATGGGACTGTCATCGATATCGCGAAAAAAAAAATCTTCTGCCGCATACATTTTTGTAGAGTAGGATTGCAGTTTTGTATGGAACAGTTGATTTTTTTTCGTGATTTTGACTTTGGTCCCATACAGAAAGTTGTTCAGTATGATGGTCTGATCATACCCTTAAAAAACTGTCTGCATATAAGAAGGACCATATACATCTTGCAATCCGGTCAAATGCGCGCGAAATCAGTGACGGCCGCATTCCACTGCAACGTCGCCTGGTCAGCACTCGCTGTCAATTTGCGTGCATTTGAAACAACGGCTGAGGCGCACGTATGCGCCTGGATTCCAGCGAATAATTTCGTCCGGAAGGACGCAGTCGGCTATTGCCGAATGTTACATTAATTTATGTAAAGCTCATATCAAGCGACAGTCCGTAGGGCTGTGGCAGGTTCCTCAGAGAGAGCCCAAATGGTGGACGACACACGACACGGACGGACCGCAGCACGGACTACAAACTTTGAGTCAAGATAACTTTAGAACTAAACATTTAAAAGGAAATCACAGATATTGGTTTCTAGATTGTTTTAAAACCATTCATTTTTTACTTAAATTACTAAATGTTCAAACTAAGCTTCTTTTTGTATGGAGCGCCGTAGAAAAATGCGCAAAATGCACGGCGGCACATCGCATCGGCGGCATAAAAAACCGACCCTTATTAATTTGTTAGAGTTGTTCGTTTGTATTTTAGTAATAATTTACGGTATTTCAAAATAGTTCCTTACCTGTCTTATAATTGCTTTAAAATATTAGCTATTATCCAGTCTTGCGTAACTGTGTGATTACACCGTAAATAAAAACATTCCGAATTAAAAATCGAGTTTTAGACATCTTTCGGCTGCTGATTTGAAATCATGATTATATTCTCTTTGTTTGAAATTGGCGTGCAGTTTTTTTTTTAAATAATTATTCCTGCTTTGTTTGCACTGTAATTCTACAAAATGTCAAGGAATTTGTAATTCGAATCTTGTTTTCTTGTGGCCAGTACTAAGGTTTTGTTTTTTTTATGCAAAGGTTTTCTCCATGGAGTTTGAAAGATTTTATAGCCAAAAAGAAAAACAATGTTATACCGGTGCAGTCATCAGCACTGGACAATGATAAAATTTATAATTATTGGTATTTATTTTGTAATTTATTGTTATTATCGTTATTTATAAATCAAACAGTCTTCAGAATTAGCTTACTTTATTACAAGTCTTTTAATTTTAATTAGTGTTACTTAGTTGAAATTGAAATGGTACCGTACATTGGTTGCACTTGCGGTTATATGTTTATATCTCCGGCTCCCGTCAACGTAGCCAGATAAATTATATACCAGATTTTAAGTCAGATCATAAGCTATCAAACAAAAAAAGTTTCATCAAAATCGGTTCAGTAGTTCTTGCGTGATACTCGTTCAAACAAACAAACAAACAAACAAATAAACAAACAAACAAACACACAAACAAACAGACAGACAAAAAATCCAAAAATTGGTGAAATGGAATCAGGGACACCTAAAAACCATATATTACCTTTTTTTTTGTTAATATCTTCAATGTACAGACAAACTTCCTGTTACAGTTTTATAATAGTACTAGCTTTTGCCCGCGACTTCGTCTGCGTAGACATGTAATTTTGTCTAATGTCTCGTCTAAGGTCATGAAGGTCATGGTCCGAACCAAGTCTAGGAATCCTGGCATGTAACATTAGAATGGCGATTAAGGAATGGGCTGATAAAAGACACAGGCTAGAATGCTCTGGCCTCTCGGGTCTGCAACACTGCAGGAAATTCATCAGCAATCTTCTTATTATCGTGTGGGCAAAGCTCTGGTGTCAGAGTATAACAGCAATATAACACCACGAATCCCACAGTTCATACTGAACAACAGCAGGAGCAAAGCTCGTGCCATCGTCTGAGCCCTCACCGGGCACTACGCAACAGGCACGATAAAGCTCACTCTAGATCCCGGTTGCCGAGCGTGTGGAGAGGAGGAGGAAACCATGGAACATTTGTACTGTGTGACTGCGATGTCTTGGTGGGTAAACGTATGTGACTCCTGAGAGATGGTTATTCATTACAGGTTTCTTACCCTGAACGCTATTGCCTCCCTCATTTTCCAAGTTTTTCAAGGATGAAGAAAATAATATGTAGGGTTCAATACAAAAGATACCATTGGGTCGAAGTGTTGCTGGCTTGCCATTTCCCATAATAAGATAAGAATGTCATGAACTTCAGCTAAATCAAAATCAGAAAGTACCCCAAGTAATTCTGTAGGTACCAGATTTAAAAGTCATTCACTGGATCCATCACTTTAATTTTATACTGTTCGTCGTTTATTAGTTTTTTATTTATGTCGAGCAGCATAATAATCATCTTACGACCCACTGCGGGTCACAGACCTCCACACACGTATAAACGTTAGAGGATACTCTACCACGCGGGCTACTGTAAAATGGTGAAGGCAAGAGCTAAAACGATAATATTTTAGGAAGCTAATGGTCAATTTGCTAAAAAAGATTTTCAATTATGTAAGTAGCTACATTACCGACCTGTATAATAAGGACCTTTTTATACGTTGTGGTAGAATGATGTTCTATAGCTAAGTTGCACAAGCCCTCAAAAAATCATAATTGAGACCGAAAATCAAACAAAACAAAAATTTGGCAAGAATTACTGCAACAAAATTTGTTCTTTCTATAAAATAAGGTTATCATTCCGTAGCATTGGCTCAGATTGGACTCAAACAATCAATATACTTACAACGATGTATTACAACGATAATATAATCAACTAAATTTGTAAGCTCCTGCTATAGCTAGGTTTTTGGATTAATAATTGTAGCACACTTGCTTTAAAAAAACTCCCAACGCCATCTAGTAAGATGAAAACAATACTACGATTAAATTTTTGAACACTTGATTTTTAATATTTGACGACCCGGTTGGTGTAATGGTTACCTCGCTGGACTGCCAAACCAGGGACCTGGGTTCGAAACCCGGTTCGGTCATGGATGTTATAAATGTTTGTGCCGTTGTTGTATGGTTTCTATAATAAAAAGCCTATAGTGCTTGCTTCGAATCATAACAATGTTCCTGTAAGCGTTATTTATTTATTTAATTATTTTTCTAATTCAGCCGGTAAGTAACTATACAATCAAATCTGTAAGACCGAATATCTGAGATGTCTTGAGCGTGAATTGAGTATGGTACTTGCTTCAAAAAATCACGCAACGCCATCTATTAAGATGAAAACAATACTACGATAAAATTATGAACACTAACTTTAGAAAAGGTTAAAAGAAAGAGGATTTTTAGTATTTGCCGACCCGGTTGGTGTAATGGTTACCACGCCAGACTGCCAAACCAGAGTCCTGGGTTCGAGTCCCGGTTCGGTCTTGGACGTTATATGTTTATGCCGTTTTTGTATGGTTTCCACAATAAAAAGCCTATAATGCTGGCTTGGGATAATTAAAATAATGTTTGTGCCTGTGAGCGTCATTTATTTATTTGTTTAATTATTTTTCTCGCGTTCTCCGCTGGAGAATACGCTTTCCCGGTGTGGGGCCGATCTGCCCACGCCAAGCTGGTGGATACCGGCACTAAACAAAACGTGTCGGATTATAACTGGATGCTTGAAACCGACTCCAGTACAGTTGCTTTACCCACTGGCTGGCATAGCGCCCCCAGATGTAAGTAGGGCTGCGGCAGGTTCCTCAGAGAGAGCCCAAATGGTGGACGATACACGACAATACATGGCTTTATTCCTGCGCTGCAAAGGCTGCCAAGCCGACGCAGCTTTATGAAGTGTGTCGACCCCCTGAATACTGGCCCAGCGCAAGCAAGGTGTACTCTATGGCGACAAAAAGTGTCCCTCCTAACTCCATTTATGTCGCCGTCTGAGAGCCTCACGCCTAGACATGACTTGCCTTGGGCGACCTGGAAGTCTTTAAACCGACTTCGAACCCAGGTCGGTCGCAGTAAGGACAACATGGTCAGGTGGGGATACTCGGATGCGCAAAATGTGACTTGCTTGTGTGGAACTCCACAAACGATGGCCCATCTCACATCGTGCCCTGCGTGCCCTAACATCTGCACGCAGGAGGAGCTCATGACTGCTAGCGACGGTGCAGTATCGGTTGCCCGATTCTGGCAAGCTACTATTTAGCGACTTTGTTCAGAATTTGAAGTCGACACGATAAGAAGAAGATTATTTTTCCAATTCGCCCAGTACCTATACAATCAAATCTGTAAAACCGAATTTCTGAGACGTGTTGATGATAGAACCACAAACATAATATTAATATTAGTGAGATACCTGTTAGGATGGTAGGATTAAAATTAGAAAAAAGCCAAAATAAAACATCCTGCGCTAATATTAGATCTTTTATGATCTCAGGATATTGTTATGATTGAAGGTCAGGCCCTTAACATATCAAGCCTAACTGCTTCTGTCTAATCCGGTGAAAAATGGATATAGTCGATGAATGTATTTAAAAAAAATAAAAAAAAACATTCTCGACCAAGAATCGAACCTCCACCTCATGCACGAAAATCTAACCATATACCAAATATACTACACAGCTGTTGTCAAAACTGTTGAAAACAGCAAAAACTATTTATATCACTGCAATCTACACAAATGTATCTGTCAGCGTCAAATTGGCGCTAGTGAGCATAGAATAAAAACGTGGTACATGTTTCAGCATGATAAAACATTGTAATTTATCCCACAGGAACCCATTGCTAGGATAAAAAGTATCCTATATCTTAATCCAGAACACATTCTATCTGCGTGCCAAATTTCATCAAAATCCATTCAGCCGTTTATGCGTCATTGCGCCACAAACATACAATATTACAACTTTACAAACATCGTCACAAACTTTCACGTTTATAATATTTGTGAGATTATTAGTTCTTCTTCGTGATGGCATTTTTCATTATTGAAAACAATCAAGTGTACTGGCAGATACAAAATTATTTTTTAAGTATGATTATCACTGAACGGAACGCGTCGGGGCGCATTATATATTTATTACTTTATTTTTTATATATTTAACTTAATATGCTGACACTTTTTAAGAGCATGATCAGACCATCAAACAGTCTATGGGACTGTCATCGATATCGCGAAAAAAAAAATCTTCTGCCGCATACATTTTTGTAGAGTAGGATTGCAGTTTTGTATGGAACAGTTGATTTTTTTTCGTGATTTTGACTTTGGTCCCATACAGAAAGTTGTTCAGTATGATGGTCTGATCATACCCTTAAAAAACTGTCTGCATATAAGAAGGACCATATACATCTTGCAATCCGGTCAAATGCGCGCGAAATCAGTGACGGCCGCATTCCACTGCAACGTCGCCTGGTCAGCACTCGCTGTCAATTTGCGTGCATTTGAAACAACGGCTGAGGCGCACGTATGCGCCTGGATTCCAGCGAATAATTTCGTCCGGAAGGACGCAGTCGGCTATTGCCGAATGTTACATTAATTTATGTAAAGCTCATATCAAGCGACAGTCCGTAGGGCTGTGGCAGGTTCCTCAGAGAGAGCCCAAATGGTGGACGACACACGACACGGACGGACCGCAGCACGGACTACAAACTTTGAGTCAAGATAACTTTAGAACTAAACATTTAAAAGGAAATCACAGATATTGGTTTCTAGATTGTTTTAAAACCATTCATTTTTTACTTAAATTACTAAATGTTCAAACTAAGCTTCTTTTTGTATGGAGCGCCGTAGAAAAATGCGCAAAATGCACGGCGGCACATCGCATCGGCGGCATAAAAAACCGACCCTTATTAATTTGTTAGAGTTGTTCGTTTGTATTTTAGTAATAATTTACGGTATTTCAAAATAGTTCCTTACCTGTCTTATAATTGCTTTAAAATATTAGCTATTATCCAGTCTTGCGTAACTGTGTGATTACACCGTAAATAAAAACATTCCGAATTAAAAATCGAGTTTTAGACATCTTTCGGCTGCTGATTTGAAATCATGATTATATTCTCTTTGTTTGAAATTGGCGTGCAGTTTTTTTTTTAAATAATTATTCCTGCTTTGTTTGCACTGTAATTCTACAAAATGTCAAGGAATTTGTAATTCGAATCTTGTTTTCTTGTGGCCAGTACTAAGGTTTTGTTTTTTTTATGCAAAGGTTTTCTCCATGGAGTTTGAAAGATTTTATAGCCAAAAAGAAAAACAATGTTATACCGGTGCAGTCATCAGCACTGGACAATGATAAAATTTATAATTATTGGTATTTATTTTGTAATTTATTGTTATTATCGTTATTTATAAATCAAACAGTCTTCAGAATTAGCTTACTTTATTACAAGTCTTTTAATTTTAATTAGTGTTACTTAGTTGAAATTGAAATGGTACCGTACATTGGTTGCACTTGCGGTTATATGTTTATATCTCCGGCTCCCGTCAACGTAGCCAGATAAATTATATACCAGATTTTAAGTCAGATCATAAGCTATCAAACAAAAAAAGTTTCATCAAAATCGGTTCAGTAGTTCTTGCGTGATACTCGTTCAAACAAACAAACAAACAAACAAATAAACAAACAAACAAACACACAAACAAACAGACAGACAAAAAATCCAAAAATTGGTGAAATGGAATCAGGGACACCTAAAAACCATATATTACCTATTTTTTTGTTAATATCTTCAATGTACAGACAAACTTCCTGTTACAGTTTTATAATAGTATAGATAGATTCCTGCTTTGTTTGCACTGTAATTCTACAAAATGTCAAGGAATTTGTAATTCGAATCTTGTTTTCTTGTGGCCAGTACTAAGGTTTTGTTTTTTTTATGCAAAGGTTTTCTCCATGGAGTTTGAAAGATTTTATAGCCAAAAAGAAAAACAATGTTATACCGGTGCAGTCATCAGCACTGGACAATGATAAAATTTATAATTATTGGTATTTATTTTGTAATTTATTGTTATTATCGTTATTTATAAATCAAACAGTCTTCAGCATTAGCTTACTTTATTACAAGTCTTTTAATTTTAATTAGTGTTACTTAGTTGAAATTGAAATGGTACCGTACATTGGTTGCACTTGCGGTTATATGTTTATATCTCCGGCTCCCGTCAACGTACCGAGATAAATTATATACCAGATTTTAAGTCAGATCATAAGCTATCAAACAAAAAAAGTTTCATCAAAATCGGTTCAGTAGTTCTTGCGTGATACTCGTTCAAACAAACAAACAAACAAACAAATAAACAAACAAACAAACACACAAACAAACAGACAGACAAAAAATCCAAAAATTGGTGAAATGGAATCAGGGACACCTAAAAACCATATATTACCTTTTTTTTTGTTAATATCTTCAATGTACAGACAAACTTCCTGTTACAGTTTTATAATAGTATAGATAGATAGATTCCTGCTTTGTTTGCACTGTAATTCTACAAAATGTCAAGGAATTTGTAATTCGAATCTTGTTTTCTTGTGGCCAGTACTAAGGTTTTGTTTTTTTTATGCAAAGGTTTTCTCCATGGAGTTTGAAAGATTTTATAGCCAAAAAGAAAAACAATGTTATACCGGTGCAGTCATCAGCACTGGACAATGATAAAATTTATAATTATTGGTATTTATTTTGTAATTTATTGTTATTATCGTTATTTATAAATCAAACAGTCTTCAGAATTAGCTTACTTTATTACAAGTCTTTTAATTTTAATTAGTGTTACTTAGTTGAAATTGAAATGGTACCGTACATTGGTTGCACTTGCGGTTATATGTTTATATCTCCGGCTCCCGTCAACGTAGCCAGATAAATTATATACCAGATTTTAAGTCAGATCATAAGCTATCAAACAAAAAAAGTTTCATCAAAATCGGTTCAGTAGTTCTTGCGTGATACTCGTTCAAACAAACAAACAAACAAACAAATAAACAAACAAACAAACACACAAACAAACAGACAGACAAAAAATCCAAAAATTGGTGAAATGGAATCAGGGACACCTAAAAACCATATATTACCTATTTTTTTGTTAATATCTTCAATGTACAGACAAACTTCCTGTTACAGTTTTATAATAGTATAGATAGATTCCTGCTTTGTTTGCACTGTAATTCTACAAAATGTCAAGGAATTTGTAATTCGAATCTTGTTTTCTTGTGGCCAGTACTAAGGTTTTGTTTTTTTTATGCAAAGGTTTTCTCCATGGAGTTTGAAAGATTTTATAGCCAAAAAGAAAAACAATGTTATACCGGTGCAGTCATCAGCACTGGACAATGATAAAATTTATAATTATTGGTATTTATTTTGTAATTTATTGTTATTATCGTTATTTATAAATCAAACAGTCTTCAGAATTAGCTTACTTTATTACAAGTCTTTTAATTTTAATTAGTGTTACTTAGTTGAAATTGAAATGGTACCGTACATTGGTTGCACTTGCGGTTATATGTTTATATCTCCGGCTCCCGTCAACGTACCGAGATAAATTATATACCAGATTTTAAGTCAGATCATAAGCTATCAAACAAAAAAAGTTTCATCAAAATCGGTTCAGTAGTTCTTGCGTGATACTCGTTCAAACAAACAAACAAACAAACAAATAAACAAACAAACAAACACACAAACAAACAGACAGACAAAAAATCCAAAAATTGGTGAAATGGAATCAGGGACACCTAAAAACCATATATTACCTTTTTTTTTGTTAATATCTTCAATGTACAGACAAACTTCCTGTTACAGTTTTATAATAGTATAGATAGATAGATTCCTGCTTTGTTTGCACTGTAATTCTACAAAATGTCAAGGAATTTGTAATTCGAATCTTGTTTTCTTGTGGCCAGTACTAAGGTTTTGTTTTTTTTATGCAAAGGTTTTCTCCATGGAGTTTGAAAGATTTTATAGCCAAAAAGAAAAACAATGTTATACCGGTGCAGTCATCAGCACTGGACAATGATAAAATTTATAATTATTGGTATTTATTTTGTAATTTATTGTTATTATCGTTATTTATAAATCAAACAGTCTTCAGAATTAGCTTACTTTATTACAAGTCTTTTAATTTTAATTAGTGTTACTTAGTTGAAATTGAAATGGTACCGTACATTGGTTGCACTTGCGGTTATATGTTTATATCTCCGGCTCCCGTCAACGTACCGAGATAAATTATGTACCAGATTTTAAGTCAGATCATAAGCTATCAAACAAAAAAAGTTTCATCAAAATCGGTTCAGTAGTTCTTGCGTGATACTCGTTCAAACAAACAAACAAACAAACAAATAAACAAACAAACAAACACACAAACAAACAGACAGACAAAAAATCCAAAAATTGGTGAAATGGAATCAGGGACACCTAAAAACCATATATTACCTTTTTTTTTGTTAATATCTTCAATGTACAGACAAACTTCCTGTTACAGTTTTATAATAGTATAGATAGATAGATTCCTGCTTTGTTTGCACTGTAATTCTACAAAATGTCAAGGAATTTGTAATTCGAATCTTGTTTTCTTGTGGCCAGTACTAAGGTTTTGTTTTTTTTATGCAAAGGTTTTCTCCATGGAGTTTGAAAGATTTTATAGCCAAAAAGAAAAACAATGTTATACCGGTGCAGTCATCAGCACTGGACAATGATAAAATTTATAATTATTGGTATTTATTTTGTAATTTATTGTTATTATCGTTATTTATAAATCAAACAGTCTTCAGAATTAGCTTACTTTATTACAAGTCTTTTAATTTTAATTAGTGTTACTTAGTTGAAATTGAAATGGTACCGTACATTGGTTGCACTTGCGGTTATATGTTTATATCTCCGGCTCCCGTCAACGTAGCCAGATAAATTATATACCAGATTTTAAGTCAGATCATAAGCTATCAAACAAAAAAAGTTTCATCAAAATCGGTTCAGTAGTTCTTGCGTGATACTCGTTCAAACAAACAAACAAACAAACAAATAAACAAACAAACAAACACACAAACAAACAGACAGACAAAAAATCCAAAAATTGGTGAAATGGAATCAGGGACACCTAAAAACCATATATTACCTATTTTTTTGTTAATATCTTCAATGTACAGACAAACTTCCTGTTACAGTTTTATAATAGTATAGATAGATTCCTGCTTTGTTTGCACTGTAATTCTACAAAATGTCAAGGAATTTGTAATTCGAATCTTGTTTTCTTGTGGCCAGTACTAAGGTTTTGTTTTTTTTATGCAAAGGTTTTCTCCATGGAGTTTGAAAGATTTTATAGCCAAAAAGAAAAACAATGTTATACCGGTGCAGTCATCAGCACTGGACAATGATAAAATTTATAATTATTGGTATTTATTTTGTAATTTATTGTTATTATCGTTATTTATAAATCAAACAGTCTTCAGAATTAGCTTACTTTATTACAAGTCTTTTAATTTTAATTAGTGTTACTTAGTTGAAATTGAAATGGTACCGTACATTGGTTGCACTTGCGGTTATATGTTTATATCTCCGGCTCCCGTCAACGTACCGAGATAAATTATATACCAGATTTTAAGTCAGATCATAAGCTATCAAACAAAAAAAGTTTCATCAAAATCGGTTCAGTAGTTCTTGCGTGATACTCGTTCAAACAAACAAACAAACAAACAAATAAACAAACAAACAAACACACAAACAAACAGACAGACAAAAAATCCAAAAATTGGTGAAATGGAATCAGGGACACCTAAAAACCATATATTACCTTTTTTTTTGTTAATATCTTCAATGTACAGACAAACTTCCTGTTACAGTTTTATAATAGTATAGATAGATAGATTCCTGCTTTGTTTGCACTGTAATTCTACAAAATGTCAAGGAATTTGTAATTCGAATCTTGTTTTCTTGTGGCCAGTACTAAGGTTTTGTTTTTTTTATGCAAAGGTTTTCTCCATGGAGTTTGAAAGATTTTATAGCCAAAAAGAAAAACAATGTTATACCGGTGCAGTCATCAGCACTGGACAATGATAAAATTTATAATTATTGGTATTTATTTTGTAATTTATTGTTATTATCGTTATTTATAAATCAAACAGTCTTCAGAATTAGCTTACTTTATTACAAGTCTTTTAATTTTAATTAGTGTTACTTAGTTGAAATTGAAATGGTACCGTACATTGGTTGCACTTGCGGTTATATGTTTATATCTCCGGCTCCCGTCAACGTAGCCAGATAAATTATATACCAGATTTTAAGTCAGATCATAAGCTATCAAACAAAAAAAGTTTCATCAAAATCGGTTCAGTAGTTCTTGCGTGATACTCGTTCAAACAAACAAACAAACAAACAAATAAACAAACAAACAAACACACAAACAAACAGACAGACAAAAAATCCAAAAATTGGTGAAATGGAATCAGGGACTCCTAAAAACCATATATTACCTTTTTTTTTGTTAATATCTTCAATGTACAGACAAACTTCCTGTTACAGTTTTATAATAGTATAGATAGATAGATAGATAGATAGATAGATAAATTACTAAGCAAACAGTGAAGCTTTATTTTTATTACCATCTGAGCTGCGTCTCCGCAGTACTATCCTTGTAAGTACCTAAAAGTATAAAAAACCGTATCTCCTCACCTCGAGCCTCGGAAGCCGCAGCCGCTAAATCACGCCAACACATCTCTTCCATCAAATACCTACACAAATGTGCTAAATTCAACGAACGATTTCCGCGCTCACTTCCTTGCCCTATTTCGTACACGTACCTAAGCGTAAACATGATTTATTACTCTAACATGCTAACTGGTACTTAGCAAAGTACCTCTTGAGATAATATATTTTGCACATTAATTTGATTTTAGCTGTGTGGTTTCAATTTTAAACAGATCAGCATATTGCAGCATCTTGTCGTGGGTATTATAAGAGACGATGGGAAAAATTGTGGTTTTATTTGTAGTGTTTTTTTGTAAGTGAAGGTGAGTCGCGTTGTAGGTCTGCTATTGAGTAGTCGCGTCGCTCGTCGATTGATGGTTGTCCCCTCCCGGGCCTAGAACAAAACTCCAGTGGTGGCAGAAGATAGTGTTCTTTTCGAAAAATAATCCTTGAAGTCACCAAAATTACAGAAACTACCGTACAACGTCAAGAACTCTTGCCACAAAAACTAGACATTGGCAAAATCATCTTAACCAAGATGGCAGCCATTTCTTTTAAAAATAGAACAGTAGACCTTATTCTTATCGTGTGGACAGAGCCCTGGTGTCAGAGTTTTTTCAGACCGCCTTACGGCCTCTGACGTGGTTTTTATGTAACGACTAATACCACCAGAGATAGTAGCCGGGACCAACGGCTTAACGTGCCATCCGAAGCACGAATCATTTGTCTTTTCAGACAATCAGGTGATTCAACCTGCAATGTCCTAACCAACTGGGGAAAAACGCACAAAGTGACATTTCACTAGGTGTCCCCCGTGGGGATCGAACCCGGGACCTCCGTATCGGGAGCCAATGCTCTTAACCATTAGATCACGGAGGCAGTTAATAGAATTGTAGATGAAGGTGAAGGTTGCCATTTGAAACGTCATTTCATCTTTGAGCTTTTAAGTGCAGACTTTAAAGATTTTTAACTGATGCATATTATGGAAAACTACGAGAAACAACACAAGGACAAAGATTGCGTACGCTGAAGAAGTAATTCTCATACGTTTTTGCGTTTGCGTTGAGTAGGCGTTGCAGAGTTTAGTGTGGAACAGCGGATACTTTTTCTGCTCCGATCTGTTTGTTCCCATAGTAAAAGATGTTCAGTTTGATGCGCATAGTTTGCGGTTTAAAGGTGAATGATACTTTTCCTTACACCCTGTACATTCGGGTGATCTCAAGGTTCGTTTTTGTACAAAAACAATCACTTGAGCCACCACTAAATAGCGGATATAAGTAGCCAATGATATTACATGTTACCACGTGGCTATTTAACTGGCGCGCTGAAACTCGTCTGCCGTTAATCCTCTAGCCACGTGACTCCAGCCTACATAAAGAATTATCCGAACTTACGTATACCGTCACAACAATGATTGTTTAGTTTAAACAGTTATCTCTACCTATCCCATTGACTTACCCACTACTGGACGTAGGGTCCGCGCTTAAAAGTGTCCGAACCAAAAGAGCACCAAAACGTAAAAACACAACCAATTACGCGACAGTCTTCGTTTGATCGGTCGACTACGCAAACGCGCGGGCCTTGCCCCGATGGGGGAGTGGGATGGAAAATAATTTCAGCATTTTCAATGTTTTTAATTGGCTACACGTACTTAGGTTTGTGTAGCTTAGTCTCGGACCCTTTTTTCGACGATTTTGTACAATACCCGGCGTCCATTAGTATCCAGTATTCTACGTCAATGGTCTATCCCCATAAAGTCGTGAGCATACATCGAAGTCACACTTTCCTACCATCATCGCCAAAATACTCTGCAGCTGAATAACGTCAACAAAATATATTGGGCGACCGAGTTAAGCCCCGCTTAATTCGGATAAGCCAGAAAGTGGCAATAGTTTTCCCCGACAGAACTAATTACCAGCAACCATATAGCAGCCAGTTAGCGGCTTCTGACAAGCCTCTTATGCCCCCTGATTTATTTCCTGAAATACCGATGTAATAAATGTAACAGGTTGTGGAAACACAGTGGATTCTTTAACGACTACGCTGTTATACCTACAGGGTATGAATTTAAATGCGTTTTAGGAGGCTTTGGACAATTTTCAGCATTAAGCAAAAGTTGGGAATAAAATTATGTTGTTAGTCAATGGTTATGTAGGTATAGTTAAATAGTTATACATAGAAATAGTTGATGTTTTTCGCGTTTCCAATAGTGATCTCATAGTGAAAGTTGTTAAGTTTGATGGACTTAAGTAGCCCTTGAAAAATAATGTAATGAATAATATTAATACGAACGAAGAACGAAAACGAAGACGATGAATATTTATAAAGATTGATTGACAAAGATGAAGACAGAATGCTCATAACATAGAAAAAAACATCATTGATCCATCGGTATCGTGCGGGAAGCGGAAACCCAAACACCGTGGAATCGGGGTCGTTTTAAAGCCGGAACAGGGTGCTTCAGACCATCAAACTGAAAATCTTTTACTATAGGACCAACTTTGAACTCTGGAGAAAAAAACTGCAGTTTTATACATTTTTGTCGAGAAGCTATTGAAATTTTTTAGGAAACAGCAGATTTTTCGATTCGCGATATTGATATTGGCTCCATCTTAGTGATCAGCCATCTTCAAATTTATGAAAAAAAAAATGTTGCTGTTCTATATTTAGGTCAATTTGCCCATTGACGTTTTCTATAGAATAGTAAACATTTTTGCTGGCTCCGTAGTGAAAGTTGTTGTTCAGTTTGATGGTCTGAAGCACCCCCTTTGATATGTAGCACATATTATATTTTCCCATCACTATTTCTGACTACTGTGAGTCGTGTGAGATGCTTTAAATGCTATTATAAATAAAAACCTTTCTTCTTATTTTCTCCGTTTTACTTAACAGTCAGACCTTTGTGGCTTTTCCATTACACTAATTGAGAGAATAATTATCTCATTAACCTCTAACTGAGAAAGTATAATTAAACTTAATTGAAACAACTTAAAGTACTTTATTCTTCAGTTCTTTTTCGAGGGTTTAATTTTGTTCACGGACAAGGGCCTAGGGATATTTAATTTGGCTGCGGTATCTCTGACGTCTACATTAAATTTTGTCTCTACTATTATAAAACAGTATAAGAATAAAATGAAATGTACACAGTATCCTAAGACTAACTACTACTAAAAGAACAAACAAAGCAACCAAACCTGACAACTGTCTAGTCCAATAGCCCACCCCGAGTCGAGCCAAACGTACCCATTACGCTCGCTCGTAGCATTGCCGCGTTGGACGGCCAATGAGATACGTTGGACGAAAAAAGACCCGGAGCGGGGTCCAAGCCCCTCTCTCTTAGCCTACGGCCCAAGTCCCTGGCAAACACTTTGGCTTCGGCAGCCCAAGGACCCGCCGTTTCTACCGCAAGAGGCACAAACAGATATGAGCCTTCTAGATCTTGGTATTTCTTATGCTTTTTCTGAGCAGCGCACCCTCATGGTGCCCGGCAAGTGTTATGGTGCAAACG
Source organism: Agonopterix arenella (assembly GCA_927399405.1). NCBI lineage: Eukaryota > Metazoa > Arthropoda > Insecta > Lepidoptera > Depressariidae > Agonopterix > Agonopterix arenella. The sequence goes on from OV656702.1 coordinate 18,649,463, forward strand.
TGCTCACGCAGGTGGCGTCCCATAATAGAGACCGACCCTTATCCCAAGGCACCAGGATAAGGCCATCCGGTTAACAGTTAAGACAACTTTTTAACAGTAAAACAGAAGATTCTGATAAGACAATAAAATTGGTTCAGCGTTTAATTTGTTTCGGATGTCTTTATAAGTTTCTAGTTATTATTACAGTTTAAAAAAAAACAGTTCACACGATGTAGAAGTGATACTTATAGAAACTATTTAGTGCCCGTTTTTTCGTTCCATCGATTTTCAAATCACAACGGTGCTAATAAGTTTTCAATTCAAAAATAAATATAAATACAAAATCGTTCAACACCGGCTCCCTTAATCTTTGAAAGTTGTAGAACGTTTTCGTTTTTGTATGACTATTCTGGAGACTGCTAGCTTATAAAATAATTGGTGTATGAACTAACTACGGCTAAGTTTTAGCATGAAACCGACGAGCATGCATTAAGGGACTAATGAATGTGAAGAAAAAGAGGTCTTTCAGGATCGTAGCAGGTGGCGTTCCGTTGTCTCTGCCTACCCCAATATAAAGTTTTTAGGATGGGATGACTTGTCTAATGGGATTTGGTCGTCGGTCGATGACGGAATAGATCGGTAGTTAGAATTTGACTACGTAGAAACCTAAGAACAAGAACCTATACTAGATAAAAACCTTAGTTGACTCCAGGAGCGTGTAATTCCCCTATGGTTGACTTCAGAGGTTTACTCAATAATATCTATACCAGCTTCCTGGGTTAACTCAAGAAGTTAAAAATCAAGAACATTTTTTAAAATATTTCTGTAGGTATTTTAATCTTCGCTCTTGCGACGCTAGTGAGATGGAAGTGTGGTTATTTCAATCCAGAACGACTTTTAAAAAAAAGGAGCCTTTTAAAAGAGATACGAAAGATTTCAGTAAACATCTCTTTATTGAAAACTACTACGTCATCTTGACATAAGTCACTTAAGTCATCTTTTACATCAATATTCGCAACAAACGTAAACAAAATAATTACAAGAAAATACGTTTTTGATTAATTTATAAAATTCCTGGGATTCTCCCACAAACTTATAGATATTAGCAGAACTGTGCAAAGCCTATGCAACCGGTTGTAAAGAGAATAATATAATATCAACGAGTTTATACAAACAGTTTAGGATAATTATATATATAGTTTATAACTGTGTTTATTGTAATATTATTTAAGTTTTATACTAATTGTACGTGTGATATAAATAAGTAATGGCGGACAGTCTCCCGCTGATACCGAAGAAAGAGTAAGTAGTTAAATCTTAGACCATTTAAATAGGGACCTGCCTTACTTCAGCATTCCCCTCTGCCAAGGTACAAGATAAAATGATCATGTACATGTGCATACAATGTTATACCTTATCACAAAATTAGCAGCTTATAATTGCGTAACAACTAGTCTTGTTTGGGGTTCACGAGACGATTTGTGATGATTTTTGACATTCAAAATTAGACTCTAAAATGCCGGAATAAAATCCAAAGTCGCGTGTTCCGTGGTACCTCGTCCCCCGCAAAAAGTGTCAGAAAAGTTTGTATGTAGAATTACACGCGTAACTTGTCCATATTTAAATGGTCTAAGAGTTAAATAGTCGTTCTACCCTGAAGGTAGACCACTGAAGTTGAATGTAAGGCTGGTTTCAGACTCACGCTAGACTGTGTCGGGTCCGCGCCGGGTCCGAGCCGAGCGTCGGCGATAGCACGGTCAACTAATATTACATATGTTTTGTATGGACACACTCATACTATACCGAGCGGCAACCGAGTCGGTTCCGAGCCAAGTTCAATACGAGCGTCGGCAACCGCTACGGCCGACGATCGGCTTGGACCCGGCTCCGACCCGACTCGGTCTATCATGAGTCATCTTTTACGCCGGCGCGGGTGGTAAGCGACGCGGACCACGAGCTAGGTGTTGCCTTGTATCGTTTCACAGTGAAAACTGACCCGCGACAGACAATTTCATAGTGCGAACCGCGCGCTTACCGCCCGCGCTGACCGTGTGACTCTGAAACCTGACTAAAGGGCTGATGATGATGATTATGACACCAGTTTCTGGTAGAAAGATGGAACACATTAGAGAATTAAAGATAAAGTGGAAGAGAAAATAATAAAACCGGTCAAGTGCGAGTCGGGCTATTCACGCACCGAAGATTCTGTACCATACCAACTCCACCACACAATTACTAACTGGGCGTTATGTGTAATGTTTGATTAAGAACTAGGGAGTCACAAATACATATTAACTTAAAAAAACTTTTTGTTTTCTCCGGAACCTTTAGCGCGAGTCCAACACACACTTGACCGGTTTTTATTATTTGTTGTTATACTGCAGTGTTTGTTCTATATAATTACACAAAACTTGACGCTTGTTTGTATTATCGTTTTTACGATAGAGCGAGAAGCAAAACGTAAATAAAAACTAGTATCTTTTATGAGGACCCCCCCTTAATTTTTAACTTTTTTTATTATTTATTTGTTAGCAAATTTGCTATAATAACAAACATTCTGTGAAAATTTCAACTTCCTTTTAGACCTATGCCCAGCAATGGGTCATACATATTAATCTATGAATGGGGCGAATATCATCGTAATGACGATATTGGTAGATATACCAATACTAATACGTTACGAGTTTATGTCACAATACATAATATTGGTAGAGGCAGACCTAGGAGGACAAACATAGACCAGATCAGGGAAGTCATTAAAAATGCCAAGTTAAAAGCATCCGAAATCGGGGAATGTATGACAAGATGTATGGACATATAGAGGAAGCAAGAGAAGTGAGTCAGAACCGCCCAAAATGGTAAACCAGTCTCTGCCTACCCCTCTGGGCAAAGGGCGTGATATTATGTATGTATGTATGTACATAATGATGTAAGTACCTATGTATTCTTTCTGTGAACATGATTTCTGTTCTGGTCTTGTGGACTTTTAGGCCAGTAGGCCCGCGGGATGAGGAGGGGCGGGCGGGGCGTTAGTTCATGAAAATGAATGAGACCGGTCCGCAACCCGGCACAGTAGAGATAGGGAAACAGTAAAACAACCAGGTTAGGTCCTTGAAATCAATGCTCTTGGTCAGAGCGCTATGGTTGCCACTGGTGGGTTTCCTACTCAGATACCATAAGAAGTCATATCAGATATCTAATTATCACACACTAACATAATTTTAAGTAAACATTGTTACTAATCAACATACTAACAAAATATGGATTCTGTCCGAAATAAATAATAATTTCATTTTAATTTAAAGTTAACCCTATACTTGGCTGTGTATCTACAAATGCACATTATTAAGAGACAAAATAAAGCAATTTGAAATACAAAAAAATTGATTTTCAAACTAATCCTACTATAAATATCTAAATTGGAAATATCGATATATTGTAGCGCTATTTTAAGATTTAGTAAGCAGCCCTTATGCAAGTGTGACGCGCCACACTTGGTACGACTGTTCCCCACCGAGGCTTTTTTCCCCAAACTGACAAATACATAATAGTTCAGAATACCACCGAGGTATTCCATACCAGCGAGCTGTGAACGTAGCCAGGCCTCCGTCACTCGGCCGAAGGTACCGAGATAAGTACCACCACTTTCGCGTATCGTAAGCTATACGCTTGCTTGATTTCTGTCACTCGTTCCAGACTGCACCGTCGTATATGTCGCGCGCTGTACTAAGTATTAACAACGCTGTGGCACGCTTCGCTAGGTACATTTTTATGCGTAATTAAAGAGTGAGAATGTATCGTTTTCTAAGGACAGAAGTGATCTACCTGTTAATTACTTCGTAATTAGAAATCTGTGACGTGGCGCTCGTCTGTGTGCGTGCATCTATTTGTGCGCTTGTATGAAGTTGGAATACTGTTCCTTATGTATACTGTGCCCCGGCTTACCCGGGTCTCCCCGGGCACTAACAAGTTATGACTCGTTGCTACGGTAAATTATATATGAGCTCCAGGTTAAAGTGAATAGATGGCAGGGCTGGGAGTATTTCATTTATTTCATAAAACCCAAGAATACTGAAACTTTAATGAGATGATTAAATCTGACGGGGAATGTGCTGGAAATTACTAGGGGAAATTACTGTCGTGGGTAATAAAGACTAGTAGCGTAGATCTCTATCCTGGTGATAAAGGTCCGTGAATAGTAGATAAGTACAACGGCCTTAGAGATCAGTAGGAATGCATCAAGATTGCTTTTAAAAATATAATTACTTTATTAATCAAGCTGCTGGTCTAGTGCGGGTTGATGAATAAAATTCTTGAATTCGTTTCGTCAAATTAAAGGGTTTTTAATGCAGTTCATATAAGAGTGGTTTAAACTGTCCTTAAAAAGCCTTGACTAAACGAATAGGTACCTCCGTCGTCCTACAACAAACTGTTTAAGGGGCTATAGGTTCAGACGAGTCATTTCTATGAGAAACGCGATTGGCCAGTCCTCCAAAAAATGCCCTCCATACCTTCGGGAAGCTTGGAGGTATTGCAGTAGCAGTAGTATAATGTGAAAGTGCAAGTACTCTGCGTGTGTGGTGACAGTCTGTCGGCATGGCTCAGCCTCACGTAGCCTCTCTCTTGCAGCGCGCAGTGTGGGGACGTGCGGCGCGTGCTGGGCGAGGTGCTGCGCAAGGGGCCGCGGGTGCCGCTCGTCGACAGCCCTGTGCCCGTGAGCACACTCCCTGTGAGTAGAGACAGAATTTAAATAAAAAAAACTGATGACTTATCTTATTAACACACAAGCAATATTTGTGAATAAACTATGTTGGATTGCGGGTATATGTATTTAAAATAGGTATGCACGTATAAAAAAATACGTGCATCTTGCTTTTTATTTACGGATAACAGCTCCTTTTTAATCGTTTTTCTGGAAACACCACCTACCTTTCTTCGTTCACCGTTTCTTCTACCCTAAGGTGTCTGGACGAAATCGTTTCTTAGCGATAAGGTGGTCTTATTGCTAAGAAACGATTTCTTCCCGACACATTTATTTTGTGCCTCTTGTACAACATTTATTTTCTCTGTTTATTATGTTTTGATGTAAAATAAAGAATATTTTTTAGTGATGTCACAACTGCACCACCGCTATGACGTCGCAACTGAATCGCCGTGGTTTTTACTAAACTTCATCGCCGCGACACTTAGGCAAAGAATATATATACTAATCCGCCACACACATATGGAATTGCGAGCCGGAATTCCGTGGAATAGTGAAAGGGGAAAATCCACATTAAATCATCATCCTGATTCAGGATTCCGGATCGCAATTCCGTATGTGTGTGGCGGACCTTATTGAGCACAGAAACATTGCGGCGATGTCGTGGCGATGTTGCGTTGGGATGTTCCGTCAACGCCTCTACTCATAAATTGCTTTTTTGATATAACCCTTATAATACTCTATACTAATACTCAATATATTAATTGCATGCATATTGTTACAAAAGGTTGAAGAAGAAGGAACCCTGCAAGAGCACTACAATATTTTCTAGCTTATATGAAATGACATTACCATTTCATACCGAAAGTTGGGAAATAAATAAGTCGAAAATTCTCTGCTACTTACAATGATCATCATTCTCTTGCCCTTGTATCTCATTAGATATTTGGGGTCGGCGCAATATGACATATTTTTCAATTCTCTTTTCAGTAAAAATACCACTCTTATACATTTATTATTCTTCAAACAAACGATCTATCTTTTCTTTGATCTCCCTCTCCCATATCATATGTGTGAGTGTGGTGTGAGTGCATCGACAGCGGCCGCTTGTATCATTCACCAACTATTGGACGTTGGGTCCTCGCTCAAAACTGCCAGAAACAAAAGAGTAACAAAACGTTTAAAGAATAACAATTGGGTCCGCGCTCAAAAGTGTCCGAACCAAAAGAGTAACAAAACGTTTAAAGAATAACAATTGGGTCCGCGCTCAAAAGTGTCCGAACCAAAAGAGTAACAAAACGTTTAAAGAATAACAATTGGGTCCGCGCTCAAAAGTGTCCGAACCAAAAGAGTAACAAAACGTTTAAAGAATAACAATTGGGTCCGCGCTCAAAAGTGTCCGAACCAAAAGAGTAACAAAACGTTTAAAGAATAATAATTGGGTCCGCGCTCAAAAGTGTCCGAACTAAAAGAGTAACTTCGTATGATCGACCGACTACGAGCACGTCAAAAATGCCGTGCAGCTGTACTGTAAGAATTTTGTAAAAACTACGCAATCAAAATAACATAGGAATTTCAACAGTTCCAATGGTTTTAGTTTGTTTATATTACTGATACGTAATTTCTTTTATGTTTATTAGTCTGGGACACTTTTAGTATTTGACCCGGCGTCCATTAGTTTGTAAGTAATTGACTTGCATGGAGCTTTCATATGTATTAATGTGGTCAGGTGAAGGTGGTCCAAGAGCGCGACGAACTGTGGCGGCGCGAGACGGAGCTGCGGCGGCAGTACGCCCGGCGCGCGGCGCGCCCCCCCGCCCGCAACAAGTACCGCCTGCACCCCGCGCTGCCCTGCCTGCAGCCCGCCCCCGCCCCCGCCCCCACCCCCCCGCCCTGCTGCGCCGCCCCCCAGCCCTGCCGCCCCGCCGCCGCGCTCTGCCGCTCCGAGCGCATGTTCATACAACGCAGGGACCTGTTCCCCACCATCGAGCAGAATGCTGCGCGTAACTATGATATTAATAATCTGTCTATTATCCTTAAGTCTATGGAGGAACTGGTGGAAGGTGGTCGTGGTTTCTCAATTGAAAAGGGAATCAATTACGCGACAGTCTTCGTTTCACAGTCTACGAGTACGCGCGGGCGCGCGCCGTTCCCCTATGGGGGAGCGGGATGGAAAAGAATTTCAACATTTTCAATGTTTTTAGTTGGTTCTTATTACTTTACGTACTTAGGTTTGTGTAGTTTAGTCTCGAACACTTTTTTCGAGAATTTTGTACTAGACCCGGCGTCCACAGTATTCTACGTCAATGGCTTCGAAGCTATAATTTGCACTGTCGTAAGTAATGCTATCTGTTGTAAGCTCCCTAAAAGTCTTAAAACATTTTCGCTACTGGCTGAAAGTGGATGAAAGAAACTGGATGCGAGAAGTACAGAATCGAGCGCAATGCCATACAATGTCCAGCAGACGAATAGTTCGGGTTGATGATGATAACTATGACACAGTTATGACCATCCCAAAAAAGTAGAAAAGTAGTGGTATCAATTGTATCAGTTATAAACAGATGATTGGTAGCATGCCTTTCACTTTATTAACACTTTTTAGCTGGTCATCTTCCGCTTTAATCACAACGCCGCCATTGAATCATTATTACATTGTTCAGGTGAGGAGACCCTATGGGTGAAGAACACGCTGCAGGGCAGCTCGTGCGATGCGAGCGGCTGGGACCTGGAAGTGAAGGGCTCAGGGCTGCCCACGGGCCTCGGCCCGCCCCCTCTGTACTCTGACCTGTCGCTCAGGTGACACCCTCCCCAAAATGTACATAATATGCAGTCTAAGAAGGCTGCATAAAAGCCTCGCTTCAAGTATGCCAATAAATTGGCCACTACGCTAGCGCTCGTATGAACAGGGAAATTGTGACTCAGTCGATACATTATCTTATCGTATCTTATCATGAGGGCTGGCAAACCAGCAACACTTCGACGCAGTGATATTTTGTATTGGCCGTACGTTTTTATTTCTTTACCTTTCAAAGACGTGGTACATGAGTGAGGCAATTCGGTTCAGGAGAAGAAACCTCTAATCTTACCTTCCGACGCGGTGTTAGCCTCAAAAAATGACGTCAAAAAGCTATCTATGTGATATTATTTTGAATAAAAAATTTTTGAATTTGAATTTGAATTCTATTGGTTTTGGATAACCATCTCCCAGGAAGCACATGCATCTAGCCGCCAAGATATGGTTCGATGGATGGTTTTATCACTGCGTGCCTGTGGCGTAGTGCCCGATGAGTTCTCCGATGATGGCACGAGCTTTGTTCTTGCTGTTGTTCAGTATGAACTTGGTATTTTTGCTGTGAGTCGACACGTTGAAAGGTTATTCAGATTGTGTACTTACAGGCCAATGTGCTAAAATTGTTACAGATGAATGTGTAATGTGAATGTGAAGGGCTGGTCAACTTACTAAGGCGACCAATATACTCCTATACACGATGGTCATTATCTTCGACCAATGGCATACATCATTACGCACGCAGCCAACGTGAAATGGAGTCTTACATTCTGTGTTCTCAGCTTCGGACTGCCTCGTTACTACACGACCCCCACAGCCGCGTCGACGCCTTCCGAGTCTTTGCCCCCCGAGTACATCATTTGTATTCCTTCGCAACTTGACTTCGTTAACTTCACCGTCGGCGAGGCACAGACGGTGAGCAGGATTCGTCGTATTGTAGTCAGTCGTAGTATGGTGAATAAAGTTTTAAGTTAGTATTGTCTTTTTTCGAATATCTACCTACTAGAAAAATGGTTATGTTTTTTTGCAAGGTAAATTAGTAGCGAAGTGCATAAAATTTAATGCGGAAGCTCCTAAAAAGTTGGGCGTGACGACGAGAATTCAATATTGTGGACAACGTTGTGGCATCGTACGGGTTGTCTATGGTTTACGTCATCCACAGAGTAACTGGTTTGTGACCTCATGAAAGTAAAGCATTACCCAATGTGTTATTGACCGATCGCAATCGCTGAGATTGACAATTGTATGGATTAATCGTAGTAGGGATTTGAGTAAAAGGGGATCGGTCGAGTCAGGACATCATCTGCCGTTCCCTGCGATTCTCTTCACGGCCGCTTCGCGGAAGCGAGCGGTCCCTAGGGTAGATAGAGCATTTGATTAAATATCCCTACAAATCGGAAATTTCAAACAAATGGCAGTCGTCGCGTCGGTACATTCGCATATAGTGCGCGTTGCGGGCCGTACGATCAGGTGCCGGAATGGCATGGATACACTGGTTGGTGTATATGTGCTGGGATACACAACACATACAGTAACGCGTCCGTTCGTACGTACAGTAACGCGTCCGCCGCGTGCACACGCTTGTGTGATCGTACCAACAGAAGTGGCTCGTATGAAGCTACCGTTCTGTAGAGACATCTAATATTGTACTCTAACTACCCTAGTGGTCGCTTGCTTCCGCAATGCGGTTGTGAGTAGAATCGCAAGGAGCGACGGATGAAGTCATGACTTGACTGATCCCCTTTTACCCAGATCTCTACTACTTTGAATATGAATCTATACAGTGGTCACTCTCAACGGTCGTGGCATAGAGTGTGGCACTCGTGTAGTAGGTAACGGGTTCAGCATATTAAGAAAGATTCGTATACAGGATCTTTCTTAATATGCTGAAATTTTTTTAAAGGGATTTTGAAAGGGACAGTTAAACTGAACAACTTTCTCTATGGGTCCAACATCGGAATCACGAAAAAAATATCAGCTGTTACATACTAAACTGCAAACCTGCTCGAGCCAAGCAGATTTTTTTTTTCGCGATTTCCATGTTGGATTCATAAAGTTGTTCAGTATGATGGTCTGATCATCCTCTTAAAAAACTGTAGGCATATTTTATTTTATTCATTTTAGGAAAACTTACGGACTAATTACAGGATAGTAGGGTATCAACATTTTTGTACAACAACATTGCCAACTAAAAGTTTCCACAGATAAATTTCATTCGTTTTACACACGTCTGTGTGTAAAAAAAAATACAAATTTGAATCAATAAAGTAATAAAAAGTTACATTACAAAAAGCTCCAAGTTTGCTGGTACTTCAAACCATCCACAAAAGAAAAGGAATTATACAGTGTGTTAATGAATTAACGCTAAACTAGAAAGTAGTTTGTATAGGATCGAGAGCAAAATCGAATTATCATGGTTTCAGCATGGGTAATATTTCAAAATATTAAATAATTTATGTGTAAAATTTTAAATTTTAAGAACCCGATCTCAATCCACCACATACCGACCTCAACACACCACATATTAAGAAGGAGCCTGTATGTGAATGTGTATGTGTATGTGTATGTGTATGTGTATGTGTATGTGTATGTGTATGTGTATGTGTATGTGTATGTGCATGTGTCTCGGCAGCGGGTGGTGCGGCTGGTGAACGTGTCGCGCGTGGAGGTGCAGGTGTCGCTGCGGCCGCCGGCGCGGCGGGAGCTGCGCGTGTCGCTGCGCGACAGACTGCGCGTGACGTCGGGCGCGGCGACAGAGCTGCGCGTGCACTTCGAGCCCCGCGACGTGCGCGCGCTCCAGGACGAGCTGCTCGTGCGCGCCTCCCTCGGCCGCGCCGTGCGCGTGCCCATCGCCTGCTACATGCAGCCCCCCGTCCTATACGGTCATTATGATAATGATAACACCCTCATTATCTATCTATACTATTATAAAGCTGTAACAGAAGTGTGTCTCTACATTGAAGATATTAACAAAAAAACGTTACGATATAGTTTTTAGGTATCCCTGATTCCATATCACCAATTTTTTTATTTTTTGTCTGTCTGTTTGTTTGTTTGTGTGTTTGTTTGTTTGAACGAGCATCACGCAAAAACTACTGAACCGATTTTGATGAAACTTTTTTTGTTTGTTAGCTTATTATCTGACTTAAAATCTGGTAGCGTGGCGTTGAAAGAAAAAGAGAAAAAGAAAGAAAAATCTTTATTCACCATTAAAGGCACACACACGAAACAACAGAGTACATTAAAAGAAATAATAGGTAGTAGCGGTGTATGCCGCGACGGTGAATAGGACACGACTCAACGTAGTGCCTTTCTTGGTAAGCAAGGCGTTGATTTTCTGCCGTGCCTGACAGAGCAGGAGTGCAATTTCAATATGTCACACTCTCAAAATCATGATCGAATGATGCATAATTTCCATAGTAACTTTGACAGTTCTCACTGCTGATTTGAACGTGTGACTCAAAAATACCACTCCTGTGCTGTTGCTCTCCGCAAACTAACTGTGTGCTTAAGGATACTTTAATGTTTTATGATGTAGTGTAATAAATAATTTATAATAAATTTAAAATATTGTATGTAGTATTATAGTGTATGTATATAGTATATAGTGTGTGTGTGTAACAAATAATAAGACGCAAGTAATACCCAATTATAAAAGAGTACAATATAGCCGCTAAATTATACTGACACGCGTTGGTGGCGCGTTGCGGAGAGCTATTGAAACTGAATCTCAAGGTCCATGTTCGAATCCACTCGGATGATATGTAACAATGAGTATTTCTAATTTAAGGATGTAATACCGATTGCTTTCATATAGTGAAGGATATCGTGATGAAACCTGCATACGCAGAAGAAGAAATTCAGATGCGTATGCGAAGTCTACAATTCCGCATTAGGCACATGTAGTTAACCAATAGTCACACACCCTGAGGCACAGAATAAATAATGCTAGTACTACCCGTAAAGAAGAATCACTTTGAAAATAGATTTAAATAAAAAGCGACTTTCTCTACACGGCAATAAGTTGCAAAGTTATTTGCAACGTCCTATCGCAAAATTCGCGAATAACCTACCAACCATCGTAACAACAATAAATTGAGTCATAAGATCTCTCTCTTCATTCTTTTACGTGCTAGCAGCGTGGCATCGCTAGGGTTTTCAAGGCTCGCATTGATTACTCATAAAGTGGCGGTAAGTCGAACGAAATTTAATCAAGAAGTTTACACGGTATAGATTATTTAAATTTTTATGGTGTTAGCCGAACGGCAACCTATTGCCATTCACCCCTCGGTGGGGATCGGTTGCCAGGCGTAGGTACCTGAGCTTTGGAGTGAGACACGCTCGCCTGAGGTTAGGCTTGTGCCCTGCAGTGGACCGTATAATATGATGAGGTTCGTTTACTCAAACGTTGATTTGGGTTCTGCTCGTCTTTTATTAGCAGGGCAGCGGCACGGTACCGTCTGCACGCTCCTCGCTGCGCTACCCTAACGAAATGCGGTTCGATGTACCTCTCGTGTTGCAGTGCTGGTGCCGTGCTTGTCGACGCCGTCGTGGGAGGCGTGCCCCGCGTCGTGCGCGGGCGCGGGCGCGGGCGCGGGCGCGGTGTCGGGGAGCGCGGTGGTGGACCTGGGCGCGCGGCTCCTGGGCGCGGTGCACGCGGCGCGGGTGACGCTGCGCTGCGCGGCGCGGCACGCGATGTTCTTCGTGCTGCCGGAGGAGGCGTGGGCGCGCACGGGGCGCGGGCGCGGCGCCGTGACGCGCTGCGGGGCGGCGCGCGCGGGCGCGTTCAGCTGGCGGCCGGCGAGCTGGCGCGGCGGCGGCGCCGTGCGGGGCGCGGTGTGGTGCCGCGCGCGGCGCGTGGGCCTGCACGAGGAGGCGCTGCGCGTGCTCTGCACCACCGCCATAGTGCGCCCGCTCCAGCTGCTCGCAGACTCGCTGTACTTCCGCCCCGACCACATTACGATCGAGGTCGTTTCCCGCCTGACTCTCGTGTGAATCTCCCGCGTCGCTTTGATCCGTAATATTGTCTCGTTGTCGTTTCGGGGCGCAGGCGCAGGAGAAGGACTACGACATCTGCAGCGACGACGACCCGGCGTGCGACTACTACGTGCACCTCGGCACCGGGTTCCCGAACGGCAGCCTCTCCAGGATCGTGAGACTCGTGAACCACAGGTGCGAAAGATGAGCTGATGGTTTACGTTCGTCTCGTTCATGCCTTTCCCTGGTCACACACAATCGCCAAGCCACGACCAAAATTTGAAACTAAAAGCGGCCGCTAAAGAAAGTACACTTCAACCACTTGCGGTCGGTGGTCGATACGAGAGATCGGTGATCACCACGATTTAAAACCCGCTCTCCTATTAACTACAGATAACTGAAGTCTGAGTGAGAGGGCAAAGCGGCGTGTCAGTAGCTAACACTTGCGTTTGTATCGCTGTTTTGTAATCGGTGACAACCAAAGGTAGCGTATAACGGCCACGGTGTACTGCGAATTCAAATAATATGTATGGAAAATCGTCGCGTAGTTGAAGCGTAGCCCCCGTGTATGGTGTAGTAGGTCAAGCAATATTTCATTTGATTCGTATATGGCCTACAGCCTACACGGGCAGTCGCCTAAATCGTTTCAAAAGACACCTTTGACTATATCCCTTCAGCCCAGTGACATACACGTACCAATGGAAGGTCCGCGCTTGGGGCGAGTGCACGTGCCTGCAAGACGAGCTGCGCGACGAGCCGCTCGGCGCTGAAGATGACCGGCTCAGCCTCTGCGTCGGCGCGCTCGAAGCGCTAGCGAAGGGAAAGACGGTGAGTTCTGCCACAGTATTACTATAAGCTTTACAGTATTGCAACGCTCATGATGGCGGAAGATGCCCCCGCGCCTGTATACTTACACTGTCATGCGCAGATATACCTACACCTTCATACCGATCTCGTGATGCGACACCCGCCGCCCGCTTCCCCGCAAAGCCCCCTCCGTTGCTCTGAGCCGCCGCTGTTGCAGCCGCTGCAGGTCTATACAGGATGTAAAATTAAATGGGACACTTACTTAAAGGGGTGCTTCAAACCATCAAACTGAACAGCTTTTATGATTGGACCAAAATTGAAATCGCGAAAAAAAAAAATGTAAGTGTCCCATTTAATTTTACACCCTGTATCGTTATGTTATGGTACTGCGTGGGGAGCGGGGAGGGGAAGAGAAGCGGCGCGTGACGTCACGGCATCTGCACGTTGTTACAGGTGGAAGGGGAGAGTGGAGCGACGTCGCAGGTGGAGGTGGAGGAGAGCAGCGGCTCGGTGTGTGCGCGCGGCGCGGCCGAGCTGCGCGTGTGTGTGCCGCGCGTGCCGCCGCGCCCCGCCCTGCAGCGCGCCGTGCTCATGTCTGTATACGTCGCCGAGTGGCTGAAGTATTTTGATGCCTTACGGTGCACTTTAACATGTTTAGCGCCTGCTCTTTATCTTCAATGATTGCGCAGGACCGGACGTTGTGGCGATCTTTGGCAAGCCTGTCGTCCGCCTTGACTGATCCACGCGGATTCGCATTTTCTTTGATCTCCATCCCTTTTAGTAGCTCATTATTTCTCGCTCTATCGAAAAATATTGTTTTCACTAGAGCGAGAAATACGTCCACCGTGCGAGTCAAAAGTCAGGTCCAATTTTACAGCGACAAATTCCGCAGGTTGATCCTGACTAACATCCCGGAGGAGAGTTTCCCTCCCGACTACGACCCGATGATCGTCAAAACGGAGACAATCCTGGGCGAGGATATACCTGGCGAGGAGGTGATACTAGAAAATCACGTAATAAAAATAGGCAGAATGACACGATTGTATTGAGACCGGATTTAATATTTCCGCGAAGTAACGCCTGATTCAATTAATTAATACCTTAAAACTTCGTGCATCACAAGGATCATAACGACCATGAGTTTTCATCACTACGCAATTTAATGGAGGATGCGCACCACTACTTTGCAAAAAATGGCTCTCTCACTTCTTTCCGTTCAGTTTAACTAATGATTAAGATTATTTTGTTTTTTTGACACACATACATCTTACTCACAACCATAAGATCTTTTGGGTTGAACAGAAACACCTTTGTTACCAATAATCTTTTTAAGCGTGTCGTTACAGCAAGGTTTACCTTAAGCAACTATTTAATTTTTAGTCTGTGTGGTACTTACGTAGAATGAAGCACTCAGTATCTTCCTATGATTATCGTACGAAGCGATAGGGATATGCAAAGTCTAACAAATGAAAGGCCTAACCTTTCATCATTTGACACGTCATTTAATTCTGTAAGCTTCATTATGCCGTCATTAAATGAAACCAGGAGTTGTTTTCGTCCGAGTGGTAAGGGTTGAGCCTCATCTGGTGGCACAGAATCGCATTTTTTCACGCTCTGTCCTTTTCTATCGCTCAGGAATTTCATTGGCTAGAACGAGAAAGGTCGCAGTACGTGCGGCCGCATGCTGTCACATTCCCGTTGTCTTTCTCGTTCTAGCAAATTTCATTTCTTAGAGTCAGACTAAGATGGAGCGTGAAAAAAAGCGATTCCGTGCTGCCAGATGATTCTCAACACTAAAGCAGGCACTTCACTCTTGCGAGAACCTCGGCGAGTATTACTACGGCTTGTGACTCCACGGGAACAGTGAAAGGCATCCACACTCTCGTTCTCGGCCGTTCTCGGCGAGAATGTAGTACCCGCATAACGATGTAACGTGGCCCCTCAGAGCTGGACGCGGTCGGTGTGCTCGGTGGTGGTAGCGCAGATGGAAGTGTGGTGGGAGGTGGCGCCGCTGCGCTTCGTGTTCGACCCACCCGCGCTGTTCCTGCCACACTCGCGCAGGTGACCGGACTACTACGAGATACTGATCATCTATGGTTTCGGGGTGTCAATATAATTTCAGGCTTTGAGTAGAGGACGGACTTCACGTCCACTGGATAAAAATAACCTTTAGGCCTCAGTATGGAATTTCATACGGACCTTTTGTGTACCGTGTGCAATCTCCTTGGGTACCATTGTGCCCATTTTAACGGACAATGGAATTTGACAAAATGCCGGTTTAGTGTCAGTTTCCGTTAGATCTGTCGGATAGCTGTATTCCTATTTGATGGATGCCAATTTAGGCGGCACGAAATATCTGATAGCAAGTAATTCACTGAATCATGAGAGTCTGGTTCTCAATCCACATGAACGATATGGCATGCCATATCTATGTATGTAGCTTTTCTAACTTATGTACGTAATACCGACTGCTCTCAAACGGTGAAAAAAACATCGTCAGGAAATCTGCTTTATTTCTGATGCTAATTATGAATGATCCGCAATGAGCATGCGTGGTGGACTTACGCCCATGAGGGTAGACCTGTGCCCAGTAGTGGGATGTATTATACGCTGATGACGATGATGAAGTAATTCACTGATTTGCCTCCTTCAATCTGTACTGGATGCACATAACAGAGTATAACCCTCCTTCTACCTTTATTCGTGAGATGAGGCTACTGCCCTACAGGGACATTTTATAGTTGTATACTATAGCTTTTCACTCGCAGGGTGAAATCTATCCCAGTGACCTTGCGGGCGACGCAGACGCACGGTGCGCAGGGCGCGCAGCTACAGTGGAGAGTGTTGCCAGCTTCCCCTGCTGGCCCGGCATCCCCCGCGCCTCACCTCAGCCCCGCCGCCTCCGTGCCCGTCACACTGCACCTGCCACTGCCGGCCCGACCCTCGCGCTGCGCGCCGACCGACCTAATCGAGTGAGTGCCCCAACTCATCGTGCTAGGCTGTAGTCAGGCGGTACTTAATATCTGGTGACGCAGCTAAGTAGAGATTTAGATGTCGTAGCGATAATTATTGTTCTGATACTACGAATGCTGCTTGGGGAATGCCGAGGATAGAGTTTTTTGGTGCGCCCCGTGGTCGGCATACATTCGCGGACACTGCTGTGAATCTATGAGACAACGCCGGCTGTGAACGATCCGAAACGACATGAAAGAGATGTCAACGCATACGAATATTTTTGTAAAGTTGATGAACTTCGCTATTTTAATTTATTCAAAGGTTTCTTTCTTCTATTGACTCATATAATTTCTTTCTTTTCGTGTCAATGGTTCATTAGTGGAGTCAAATTGTGGTTTTACTTTGGAAGCCAATTACTTTGAGTAAATTTTTGTGAAACCTTCTGAATTGTTAGTTACATTATATACAAAAATGTTTAATTACCCTTTTTTTTGCCGCTCTCTATTATACCGAGGGTTCCGTACCACCAAACAATACATAGTGTTTTTTAACTAGAACAGTATGTGGAAATCCAAAACCAAAGGAAATACAGATAAATTTTTGTAGGAAAGCTTAGTAAATTTTTTGTGATAGTCAGTTGTTGGTCAAGCATGAGTTTGCCCATAAATTTGCAAAAAATTAACAACTGTTTTTATTTTTTGCTGTTCGACTGAGTTTTATGTACGGATCCTTTCGTTGTACGGGAAATAACTTATGCTGCCCCGATTTATTACTTTCCATACAATAAAATGACCCGTAGTATATAAAACTTAGTCGAACAGCAAAAATAAAAACAGTTTAGTCTTTAAAAAATAATTTTTCATACAATTTAGCGCGAGCTTGATACACACTTGGGCAATTTTTATTATGTGTTGTTTTACGAAAAAAAAAACGAAGATATATTAACCAATAGGATTGCATTTCAATTCGGTGGATCAAATAAAGGCTGGCGTGTAGGTAATTGTTACTCTTTACACGTTTTGTTATTCTTTGGGTTCGGACATTTTTGAGCGCGGACCCGACGTCAAGTAGTCGGTAAGTCAATGGCAGTAGGTAATTAAGCGGGGGAAGTTATCGTTTTCTACGGAACTGATATATCTGTTACGTCAGTAACTAGTAAGTAATCTGTGCCGGCATCGGCATCGGCATCGGCATCGGCAGGCTGGTGGCGCCAGAGACCTGCGCGCGCGCTCGCTGCCTCGTGGCGCTGCTGGGCGCGCGGCGCGCGGGGCGGCCCGTGCCGGCGCGCGCGTGGCTCGGCGTCGTGCCGCCCGGCGCGCGCCTCCGCGCCGTCTTCACGCTCAACAACGACACCCACTTACCCGTGAGCTAACAACCTATACAAAAATATTAATAAAATAAAATAAATTTATTTCAGATAATGTCCATAGTGTTAGTAGACATATTTAAAGACTTAAAATCGATGTTATTACACATCATTCAACACAATTTTCATGCACAATTTAATTAATATAATTTAAAGGAATCAATTTAATTCAATTCAATATAAATATTTGAGACATTCTGGGACACCTTGCACACACACGTGTGCTCGTACCCAGTGTCGCAGTATAGGGCAGTCGGGCTTCTCACTGATCACCTTCAGGATGGTGTTGGCGCTGCCCCGCGCGCACCCTGCGCATGAGTGGGGCGACGCGGCCCCGCATCACCGCGACCGTGTCGAACCCGTCTGTGTGTCTGTAGCGTCTTTAGCGTGGGAGCCCCAACAGCACTCTGAAAGCATTATTGTATTGTACTCGGAGGACGTTGAAATAGTCCACTGCTTATAGTTGACCAACAGATTGCACGTGTACAGGTTTGGCAAAAGGCTTAAGTAAAGTGTTAGGTTTACCTCCATGCCAAATTTTATTTAGCGGGAGCGTTTTACTCTTAACGAGAAATAGAGGAATGAGGCTTCATTGCTCTCATGGAATTTATATTATTTTAACCAAATTTTAACACTTTATTGGACACGCAAAAATACTGATGAATACAGTACAATAGATAAGCGCAAAGGGTGAGCTTATCTCTGAAGAGATTTCTTCCATCAGACCCATGATAAAGAGAAAGTTTTCAAAGTGAAGCAGACATAGTTTTAAGTCATTGTTAAATACTAACACCGCTATGATCTGCAACAAAATAAATGAATTGAATTAACTTAAACATTTGAAGCGAGATTCTTGTAACCGATCAAATTTTACTTTTTTAAATATATTAGAGTTGGCATGCCAAATATGTCTTTCTAGTGAACGAAACACGTTTTGACCCTGTTTTTAAATTCACAACGACTGTCGAATGAAGCGTGACCTACGGAGACCCTTGTCAGTATGTCGCTTCTTTAAGCATTTACTTTACAGAAGTGAAAAAGTGCTCTCATAAATTTGTTTGTGTGGAATATCGACTGCTTCGCTGAGCACACAACACACAACTAGCTTCCAGACCGGTAAAAAATATTATGAGATTTAATAAGAAATGAGTTCTTTACTTTTTGATCGAGAATAACGATGACCTAGTGGTTGATACCAGTCCAATGAGTAAAAGCGTGCGTGATTTGTTTGCCACGTAATTATGCACATAAGTGCTCTGTGGTGTAGCAGCATCGATGAGATCATCGAGTGGAGAGCCGAAAGTATAACGACTGCCACATACATACGGAATTAAATAAGAATAGGATTTCCTCCCTCCAGTTTCAAATCCGTATGTGGCGGGCCTAAACGATCGATAATGAATCATGACAGCGACAGTTTCTGCGACGATGGTGCTGCAGATGCGGTGGAGCGCGCGGGCGTGGCCGTGGGTGGGGGCGCGCGGGGCGGCGGGCTTGTGCGCGCGCGAGCCCTGCGCCACGTGCCACCAGCGCGCCTGCGAGTGCCTCGCGCTGCGCCCCACGGCCGGCGCGCTGCCGAGAGCCGCCTCCGCGCTCCTTCACTTCGAGGTCGAAGCGCCCGGCGTGAGTGACACCCCCTGCTACTGTTTTTTTCTTCTTTTTGGCCTCGCATGGTTATACATTTGCCACCGACAGATGTCTTCAATAAAGTTCTCTCATTTATAGCAATTTAAACGTAAGTGTTCGACGTTTTGACGCTTCTTTGGAGTTTTTGGAGACAATCGAAAGACGCAGGAAACGCAGAGAAGTCTACAGGAAAGAGGTGAACCGACCGCTTTGCCGCGCTATAGGTACGAACCACACAGTAAACTAATGCTGAAGTAAGTAGATAAAGCTAAGGGATGCTGAAGGGGTGATGACTCCGAAGGGAGCTAAATAACCAAACCCCACGAGTGATGAACGTACACTGATTTATTGTTTCCACCAAATACTAAACAATTATGTAGGTCGTGCAAGCTTAGCTAAATTTAATATAATAAAGTAAATGTACTGTGAGCGGTAGCTCGTACAACTCATACACCATCATATTTCACTGAACTGTATATTTTTCACTTTCACGACACTTTGTTACGCAAAACAACACTATTTTTACGACCCAAAACTTACAAACAATAAAAATTCGATAAAATATATGGAAAACAAACGTAGCTGACGAATTCCCGCCAAAAACCCCCCTGCTACTGTTGTCACTGTTTGATGGTCTAAAGTGTGGTGGTCACATCATTGACTTACCAAAAACTGGACGTAGGGTCCGCGAAATCGTCCGAAAAGAGCACCAAAACGTAAAAAGAAAACCAATTACGCGACAGTCTTCGTTTGATCGGCTGATTACGCGCACGCGCGAGCGCACGGCGGGGAGTGGGATGAATATAATTTCACAATTTTTAATGTTTTTTAACAGACTTCAAAAAAGGAGGAGGTATCTCAATTCGACCGTATACTATATAAGGTTTAACAAAATTAGGTGAAACTATTTAAAGGGGATGATCAGACCATCAAACTGAACAACCTTCTCTATAAGACCAATATAGGGCTGACGTAACCTCAGGGTTAAAAGCTCCAAAAAAAAAAAACAAGAGAATTAAAAAAAAAAAGACCAATATCGAAATCTCAAAAAAAAATCGACTGCCCCATACATTTGAGTCAAGTTGTGTTTGCAGTTTTGTATGTGACATGAAATTTTTTTTTCGCGATTTCGGTATTGGTCCCATAGAGAAAGTTGTTCAGTTTGATGGTCTGAGCATACCCTTAAAATAGTTTCAGCTAATTTTTTTAGACCTTATATATATATATTTTTTTTTAGTCGCTTAATATTACTACACGTACTTAGGTTTGTGTAGTTTAGTCTTGGATACTTTTTGCGAGAATTTTGTACTAAACCCGGCTATTATTGTCCATAGTATTCTACGTCAATGAGTCACATATGTATATTTTGAAGGGTAGTTTTCAATCTAAATCACCCCTATAAATATAAATATCACTTGAGAGGATAATCAGACCATGAAACTTGGCAACTTTCTCTATATGGCCAAATTCGAAATCGCGAAACAAAATCTGCCGTGCATTTGGGTCGAGCAGGTTTTGCTATTTAGTGTGACAAAGCAAATTTTTTATTCTCGGTTTTATTGTTGGCCCCGTGGAGAAAGTTGTTTAGGTTAATGGTCTGATCATTCCATGAAAAAACATCACCATGTTAAGAAAGCTTCAAGGTTATTCAAAAGTCTATGAAGCGCAGCATCCTTGACTTGAACCTGATCGACCGGGTCAGAAATGAGATCATTCGCTCTAGAACCCAAGTGACAGACGTCACCACGACCGCTGATAATCTAAAGTGGGATTGAGTTGGACATGTCTGATGCATGCCAAATGACCTGTGGGCCAAAACCACTACAAACTGGTCCCCAGTAACAAAACCGAGGCAGACCAAGAAAAAGGTGGCAGAACGAAATCGATAGCTTCCTAAAGAACTAGCCTATTGAAGCGCAAAACTTGACGCATGGAGAAAACGGAAGGAGGCCTTTGCCCGACAGTGAGACAGCGACGGATGATGTCATAAATAGTTTAATAATAATATTAAGAAAGACCATGTATAGCTGCAACAGTAGTATCAACTAACCTTGTTTGTACACAGACCGACAAATGTGTAGCAAATATAATACGCGTGTCACACTCGAGCGACGACGAGGAGGAGGGTGAAGTGGAGGAGCACCGCAGTGCGGGGGGCGCGAGCGGCCCCGCCACGGAGGCGCGCGCGGCGCTGGTCGCCTTCCGCGTGCTCGCGCCGCGGCTGCTGCTGCGCGTCATACCCTGCCACGGAGACAAGCATCAGGAGTGTTAGACACGTTGCTTATTATTTAGCTTTTGACTAAGCCATGGTGGTCCAATGGCGAATAATTATACCTGCCATGCTGAGGGCGATGACTTGATCACCGCCCAAGCTGACCAATGAGTTTTTCTGCACTTATATACGATTTGTAACACCACTGGCTTTTCAGGGATGGAAACCGATTTCGACGCATGTATTGTCCCCAATTTAGACTTCCGGAATTTAGACTGATAGCGGAACATGGATATTTAAAATATCGTTGACTACACATACATAGAACACACACACACACACCTACATACAGGTATATAAAGGTTCTGAATAAAGAATAGCATCTGGGTTCAGTGATAAATTATATTTTTCAGTGACAAATTAAGTAGGGATACACTAAGAAAGGATTTTTTCAAAATCCTAAATTCACGCGAACGAAGTCAAGGACGAAACCTAGACTAGTCAGCCAATAAATGTCCACTGCAGGTCACATGCATAAGAAATATAAAGTCACAGGCCTACTCTCAAGGAGGTATGGACGTTAGTCCACCACGCGTGCTCAATGCGGTTCGGTAGAATTCACTTATACATCAGATTTTCTTCATCAGCATAATTATGCAGGCTTTCTCACAAAACCAGGAGTAGAAGATGAAATACTACTCGAACGGTTGCCTTAGATCATAATGTATCGTGAGGATAATGCGACTGGTGTAGTACATCGCAGTATAGAGTGACACGTGTCCGCGCAGGTTCGTGCTGCTGCGTGGACACGGGCGGCATCGCGGCGGTGCTGCGGCCGGCGCGCGCGCTGGCGGCGGGGCGCAGGACCTGCTACCGGCTGGTCGTGCGGAACCTCACCCCCCTGCCCACCTCCGTGCACTGGCAGGCCACTCCCGGCGGTGCGTACATACCTACATACATAGCGCACCTGCTACCGGCTGGTCGAGCGGAACCTCACCCCCCTGCCCACCTCCGTGCACTGGCAGGCCACTCCCGGCGGTGCGTACATACCTACATACATAGCGCACCTGCTACCGGCTGGTCGAGCGGAACCTCACCCCCCTGCCCACCTCCGTGCACTGGCAGGCCACTCCCGGCGGTGCGTACATACCTACATACATAGCGCACCTGCTACCGGCTGGTCGTGCGGAACCTCACCCCCCTGCCCACCTCCGTGCACTGGCAGGCCACTCCCGGCGGTGCGTACATACCTACATACATAGCGCACCTGCTACCGGCTGGTCGTGCGGAACCTCACCCCCCTGCCCACCTCCGTGCACTGGCAGGCCACTCCCGGCGGTACGTACACTTTTGAGGTTTGAAACTGACAAGTAGTTCTGTTCTGCACGTAGAGGGAGAAGTTATAGAGGACGGAACGGTTTTGTTGTATTCAATTAATAAGATATGCATATCAACATATTCGCTCTATTTAAAACAGGAGATCGCTACCTTATTTATTGTTGTCCTTATTGACGTAAGCCCGTTTTTGTATTACAGCCTCAGTCCAAGAAATGTCATATAAACTACTATACTTCATATAAATTGTTTGCATTGTTTGACTATCGCTATCTTATGCGCGGTTACACTGACATTCTGTCTAAGAGCGCAAGTAACATTTATTAGTCAATCTTCTGCAGCAATTAATTGTGTTTGTTTTGAAATCACCTCGATTGACAGTTTTAGTCATAAGTGCCATAACACGTTGATCCAAAATTACCTATTTAAACTATTATTACCATAATATAAATAACCATGTCCGATCGAGTTTGTTAATAGAAATGTTATTTACTTGACAGAAAATGATGAACCGATCAAGGTGATATTCTGTCCGAACGACTTTGACGTCGGATGCTATGCGCACATTGAGATCAAAGTGAGTTGCCATACTTTTTTAATTATTTTACTACTATGTATTTTTAATTGTAAATTATATGAAAAATTTCATACTCCGTTACTATCATCAAACCTCTCGTTCACACTTATGGGCTTTACAGATTTACACTTTCTTATCATCACGTGTTAAAATGTAGGTTTCTGGTAGATGACAGTCAACAGACTTTGTTTATCGACAAACGAAACATAATGGGGCATCCCATTGATTAATTATGTATAGAACAGGCAACGCGAACAAAATCTGTGCACCACGATCAGAAGTGCGGGGCGCGCACTGGGGGCGTCGCAGTGCAGCACGCGCCTAGCACATGTTAAATAAGGTTGAGCCAATTAGCTTTAACGAGTTTTACACAAAATTTAGTCTGGGTGGCGCCTCTAGTAGGTACCTCAATGGTGCACCCTTGTTGAAATAATGATTTATGTCCTAATCTTTTCATTTTATAGGCGTCACTGTAGCTCTACTGTCCCATATTATTAAATATCCCTACAGATCGAACACTATCAGTGCACTCATACATAGTGCGCGTTAGAGGACATACGAACAGATGCACACATACCGGCTGAGTGTGATTGTGTGAAAACGCGAAGTCATTTAGTAATCAAAGGGTGAAAAGTCGGATAGCAGCGAAAACAATTACAAAATAAAGGCGAGGGATTGAAGTTGACACATAATGATTGGTTAATATAGTATATAAATTCAGGTGCTAATAAAAGTCAACTACGTAGGTATATCCGTAAGCATTATAAACCTGTTACTACTGTACGGTACGGTAGTTACTATAAAATAACCACTAATGAGTGCTCCTCCCCCGCGCCCCGCTCCCCGCGCCCCGCTCGCCCCGCTCCCCCCGCTCGCCCCGCTCGCCCCGCTGCCCCCGCTGCCCCCGCTCGCCCCGCCCGGCCGGCCGGCACGCGGCAGGTGGTGCTGGAGGCGCGGTCGGTGAGCGCGCGGCGCGTGAGTGTGCGGCGCGCGCGTGTGCACAGCGCCTACACACACATGTATCTGCTCGTCGACGCCGCCGTAGCCGTGAGTATTATCTATACTTAAATATAAGGTCTAACAAAATCAGCTGAAACTATTTTAAGGGGATGATCAGACCATCAAACTGAACAACTTTCTCTATGGGACCAATATCGAAATCGGAAAAAAAAATCAGCTGTTATAAAAGTATGACAATAATACGTATCTACCACTGAATCTGGCCCTGTTTGAGTGAGTCTGACTCGCTCACATTACAGATTCACTCACATCACAGACCCACTCACAACACAGAACAGCGCACTCAGGTGCGGTGCCGGGCAATGTGAGGTCAGTGAAGTTACGCGCAGGACACGCGTACTAGTTGACAGTTGGACTGACAGTTGGACATTGTTTTATTTTGGATGTGTAGTAGGCAGATATTGTACGTAGATAGCATTTTGCTTAAAAATTTGATTACCAATATTACCATTTCCCGTCACACATCAGTGGACGTTAAGACAGTGGAATACCTACCTGTTTTAAAAATTAAATGAATACTTGACAATTTTTCTACTTAAGCGTGTTTAAAAATGGGTCCAATGGTATGGTAAGTAGGAGTAGGTAGGTAGGTACTTACATAAAATTTTGTACATTACACCTTTTTCACTGAACTTTATGTCACGTGTTTGGATGTGTCTTTGCACTTTGATTAAAACGTTACGTTTCTAACGTATTTAATAACATCACATGCGTACACTTCCCTGTCCGTTGTCTGAGCTCATGGGTGGCTCATGGGT
The DNA here is from genome assembly GCA_927399405.1 of Agonopterix arenella. NCBI lineage: Eukaryota > Metazoa > Arthropoda > Insecta > Lepidoptera > Depressariidae > Agonopterix > Agonopterix arenella. The sequence goes on from OV656702.1 coordinate 18,674,565, forward strand.
CGTCCTGTCCGTACACTAATGTTTTTGCACGACCCCATACATGGAAATCAAGTGGCGTAAGGTCAGGTCAGGCCCACCTCTGCCAATCCACCGAAGTCTGTACCTGTAGATATCGTCCAAGTAGGTCGGAACACTACACTTGTCAATACACCATGCTGGTATAACATACCACGTACGTAACCCAACGCAAGAGGTTGAGGCGCGCGCGCGCGATTTCATATCGATAATCGATCTCTCGGCGCGGCGGCGGCAGCGCTACTGATCGTAAAAGCAAGGTCGCAATCGCAACGCAAGCGAGGGCGGCGGGGGTGGCGTTGAGTTCAAAGGAAGCCGCCGTGTGCCGTGCGACCGTGCGGCGCGTGGTTAGTAAAGTGTAGAAGTAAACAAAACACAGGTCCCCATTCAGGGATAATACCCAAATATTAGTAGATCAGTGTACATTATTATTTAAAAAATTTTTGATTTCGATATTGGTTCCATAGAGAAAGTTGTTCAGTTTGATGGTCTGATCATCCCCTTAAAATAGTTTCACCTGATTTTGTTAGATCTTATATACTTGTCTACGTTCAGCTAAGCAGAATAGGTAATAGTATATAGTTCTACATACAGAACAGCCACTCCCCGTCCCTCTTTGACTTCAGATACCCCACCTTACCTCACATTTTAAGGTAGCCGAGTAAGGGAATGCAGTCAGGCGCGCGCACCCGTAGTTTTTTACTACATAAAATTGTATATTTACAGTGCTAATAAAAAGTTGAAAAATAAAGCTAAATTCCAATTTTCAGCAATTCTTTAGCTCAAATACTATTTTAAATAACAACAAACAATAAAGGTATCGAAATATATATGACATTAAATACAAAAAGATGTCTTTCAGCCCTATACACAATGTTATGGTCACGACAGTTTGCACAAAGTGCACATGTGCAGACGCCATTAACAAAATCAAAAAGGTTCTATAGTTTGCCGAAATAGCATGTAGGTAAAACCAGCTTACCATTGATATGAGCTGCTCCCCATATCTGTTAATACATTGTGTTCAACAAAAGATCACAAGTCACTATGACCATTTTATTTTATTTCATTTTTATTTCACTTTAGCATTACAATTTCATTAAATACTAGACTTTACCCGCAACTTCGTCGGCACAAATTATATAGCAGATTTTAAGTCAAATCATAAGTTATCAAACAAAAAAAGGTTCATCAAAATCGGTTCAGTAGTTTTTGCGTGATGCTGTTACAAACAAACAAACAAACGAAGATTTATAGTTTTTAATATTATTTTATAATATTATAGTTTAGATGCATGTCTACGTTCAGCAAGGTTCATTAAACCTATAATTTCACGGAACTACTCCGAGTTTGGTCAAGCAGTCTCTTTTCTATACTATATACACTACGTTTTATCACAGAGTACTATAATTACGTATTATCTTGCTACCGCGTAGCACAAGTAAGTAGTACTCATATATTCAGTTGCAGAAACGCTCATTAGAGTTAATCTTCCATTAAATCTTGTGCTAGCTTTTAGTTCGTCAACAAGACAAAAATGTGACAGCAAGAGATTTAATGAAGGATTAACTTTAATAAGCGTTTCTGGAACTGAGCGATAGTTATACCCATTTCAAATCTGTTTTCATTTCAAATATTTTTTTTTCTACTTTTATAAAAGTATTCTTTCATTTGCGTGGTTAGAATAAACCACACTAACTTTCCCTTTCCTTTCCTCTGGAAGGTTACGAGGCGATTGAAACTTAGGATACATACTCTCATTTAAAATCAATCAACGTTTGTATCCGAAATCCACGCGGGTAAATCACGGATAAAATTAGATCTCTGGAAAACAATATCAGATTCGATCTGTACTCCATCCGGGACGCGACGCCGAGAATTGATTCCATCATTATTTGATCTCCTCTAAACGACACGAATAAATCTGACAATTTGAAAATCCCCCCTCGTCCCGGGAGTGATAATCTTGTTAGTGAGATGAAGAAACCAGATGAATAATAATTGCACATTTACCTGAAACGAATTTTATTTATTCTTGGGAAGAGCTCTGTAATAGAGTTTGTATAGAATTACTCGATATAAAATTGAGTTTCTTTTAGGAGCTTTGGTATTGTATTCCTAAAGGGACGCGGAGGGGATCTAGAAATAAATCTTCAATTTAGGTAAATCCATGTGGATGCTTTACATAACTATTGGTCCAATCTAATCCAAAACGGGGATGAGTAATGTTGATGTTTTAAGGAAGAAAAAATATCACAAACAATTTTATAACTAAGCGTTTTCATTAAAAAAAATTGTTCATTAATTAGAAGGATGGCGTTCCATTCTTAAAAATGTAGGTGTCAGATCAATACTGGTTCGTGTTCTTCTCCATCTTCTGTTGTCCAAGACTACTAAAATCAGTAGATGACAATATTAAAATTAGAAAAAAACCTGCCACAGTACGGTAAAAAAACATGTTGTTTGTCGTTGGTTAGTTTCAACTGACTTATGATTGAAGTGGTAGTGTCGCCTATGGATAAATTTTCCACTACGAATAAATATACGCAATAATAGCATCGAAAATGTTAGTTTATCTAAATCTCTATCTCTCTCTGATGTGACATGATTTGTGCGGACGAAGTCTCGGGGTTGCGGGTAAACTCTAGTTGTGAATAAAACGAACATTGACTGCACAAAAAAAGTCGATATTCAAAGTAGCAATATGGCTTTCACATTGTAACTGTGGGGACATATTTTATTGGTATTATAATTAGTTTAGCAGAATAAGCAATTTTGTCTGAGTCTGATGAAGCGACTGGAGTATTCGCCAGTCGTTCCCATACCACCGAACCGCTCGGTCAATTATGTAGTTCAGAAATAAGTGCACTTTATTAAATATGTTCAAATTCATGAAGACCTTTTTATCCCTACAACAACTTATAATGTGAACCCCTAAAACCATCATAATCATAATTTATGAATTAACAGTTTGCTCCCTAAAATTAGGGAGTCAGTAAAGACACGGAACATAATATTAGTATTCAATGGTTACATTAGCAAAAGCATAACATAAGCATAATATTTCACTACGGCCTGGACGGGGATCAAATCATCGCCTTCTGCACGGCAGCTTGGCATGGTAGGCAAGGTTACTCGCCACTAGACCACCATGGCTATATAATTACATTAATAAGTACCTATTATTATGCGCAGGGCCTGGAGGTGGTGTGTGAGATACCGATTGGAGGCGCTGACAAGACCGACGCCTTCATCCTCGTGCGCCGGTCACAGGTGGGTACTTAAATAAGTAATAATTGGTGGGCAAAAGGCTAGCCACCTATCATCACTTTACTCGTCATTCCACCTTGAAACCTTTACTATTCTAAATGTGAGCCTTGCTACAACTGCAAGCAATAAAGTTGACAGCTGTAGCAATGTTTTTGACTACCTTGAAAGGGATTGTAAGTTTGTTTTGTATATTATTTTATAGGTACACGACTACGTATTACCGATCGACGCCTGGACTATTACTCCTACGATACCGATTGAGTTAAAGTACAATTACCTTTCCATGTGTATAGCTTAATTCTGTCGAGTTTAATTTGTTTAGTTTTATTTAGTTAGGAGTGGACTGTAGCGGGCCACTTTTACTTTTAAGAGTTCCGCTCTGAATTACAATCGAGGGTTGAAATATTTAATGAACGTGAGTTCTTTGTAAAGAGATTAACAGCAGATACCTAATTATAGTAGCCAACATGAGTGGATTCGGCGGAACACAAAGGTCGTAGATGTAGTAGCCACTATAGAACGCTGGAAGTGAAAATAAGCAGAACATACTGCACATAATATACATGCCTGGTAATGGCATGCCAGGTGCTCGTAAACCAGCATGCCATTTACAGGCATTCCGTGAAGCCACAATACACATGCCTGTGGGTGGCACACCAGTATCTAGAATAAGCTTGTTTATGCCAGTGAGCGCCAAGCGAGTTCCCATCCCCACTTCCACGCGAGAGGAAAATATCAAACGAGCTGCGATTTCCTGGCGTGCTTTGTACTGGCACGCAAGCTACGGGCAGAATCTCGATACGCATGCCAGTAGCTCGTTCTTACCAGGAACTGGCATGATTTTGTGCGAGTAACAGGCATGTGTATTCCCAGCTTAATGGATGGTGTACGATGTAACAGAAGAGCACTCAAGTTGATAAAGTAAAAGCCCACAGAAACCACGAGAGGTAAAGGCCGCTCACCAGATCTGCATGCAGAATGGAGGGACAGAACATCATTTATAAATATTCATGACTAAAGACGGACAGACAAAGGGCCGAGATATATGGATTGATATGAATCCTAAAAAGACAGTGTTTTTCCCTCAAAATAATGTAGTATGGTCTTTCTGGTTAAATGTCTTACAGTTTGAAAGAACAATACCAAATAATTAGGTAATTAATTGGTTTTTGGTTCAAGGATAACATCGCGAGGAAAACTACATGATCCAATTACGGGACGTGTTTTGTGTCCAATGTTATTGTAGTAATTCGAACAGTAGATTCTTTGGTTTGCGAGCTTTTGTTATTGGGTTCATCAAGGTCTTTTCCACTTTATTTGATGATTTCGTGTTATATTTACATTCGACGGGTAATTATTATTTTATTTTATTATTTAGGCCTGCCTACAGCTATTTCATCTGACACAAGTTTAAGTACATTAGACAGAGATCTTAGGCTAAGATGTATAACTAATTACAGGCAAACACAGCATGCAATGTAACTAGGGTTAACTATAAAATATAACTATAACAAGATTTTACAAAGTGTTAGTACATTACAAAACAATAATAATGAAGAGATTTTACAAATTTACAAGACAAAGCAACTTACGAGAAACATTAAGTAGGTACCTAGGTAGGATTTCGAATCAACAATTATGCATAAACGGATATATTTTTTACGGAATCTGGCCAACGAGTCAAAGTTGATGTCGCAAAATATATCACTTTGCTGTTAAGTAGTCTACTTAGGCTTGGGGTGGGTTACTTAGCACCTAGCACCGTTCTTCTAAACAATGGAGCAAGAGGGTCAATTTTGAAACATGCGTACCGGAATGGAACTCTTGTTCAAAATTTTTGCATTAGCTAGGGCAATCAATCAATCAAATTTCATTCAAATCAATATTTTATTTCTAAATAATTTATATAAAAATAATAAATCCAGGGTATCACCACGATTATCAAGGATTATTGTGGTTTATAGGCTGTTAATGCGTAGGTCGTCATCAGAATGACATTTGCCAATAACCGCGAAAAAGACCTAAACAATTTTTGTTTCCCTTTTGCCTATAACATCATCATCATCTTCCTGTTCTTATCCTATTTTAGCCATCATTTCAGTCATTCCGTTTTTCTTGATCATTCCTGTGTATATTCAATATGCCTGTAAAAATCCCAACATGACAGAAAAGCCTGGCAACCTTCGCCTCGCGGTGGAGGCCGGCAACTCTTTTTATTTAACTTTATTCTAACTTATAAACAAAGTTAGATCCTCTCCCTCGAAGAGATAAGGTACTCGTGCAAAGTTTTACTTCGGCTAATTCCATTCAAATAAAACAAGGACGTTCATATTACACTATACAATACAATGAATAAAAATAAATTAGTATTTCCACATTTTCGATTCAATAAGGTCAACACATCTTTCATAGGGCACTGTATACGCTATCATAATGAAATAAGATACCAGAGAATATTCTAAACTTGCCAGATAATTAATTAAGTCCCCTGTCAAACAAGTCCTCTGTAAAAAAGGTTGCTATAACCTCGTTGATTATATATGAATTACCAACATGTCTGGTCCTGACAAACCAACCAATATGGTCTACATACGTACGTCTAGGGCGACCCCTTTTGACTGTTCCATTCACAATCGCATTATATATTTCATACGTCAGTCTGAGCGAAACATATTAAGTACCTCGATTAAATAAAATCTAAAAGTAAATCTCTAAAATAAAATATAGGGTTATATTTGTAATGAATTATGCATAGGTACCTTAATAAAATCACCGAAGCGAATATAAAGCAATTATTTTACATTGAAGTTTGTTAAGAATCGTAATTCTAAGACCTCCGTCTTATAATTACGATTGAGCAGAATACGCCGGAGCCGGAGCAGGACAGACGATTTCTATTCAGAGACGTATCTCCGCTTTCTAGTCCAAACATCAAAGGCATTCGTAATCAGAGATCACAAAATTACAAAACATGAAAAACAAGATTTACCTAGATATTATAATACTAACGTGCATATTGTAACTTGAATGACTTCCACGCCACAGTTCTGAAACACTTTTTATTCAAATAAACGGGTTGTTGGGTTCGCGTAAAAGTTTTAGCTTTTTGATCTTTTATACAAACTTTGTGATCCCTTTGTTTGCGGAAACCTTTTCATTGAAATTTTTTTCTATACAATGTTCTTTAAGTTTTATTTCGTAAAAGTTTTTAATTGTTTTTATAATGGCCTCGACTCAGTGGACGATGTTTCCTGTGCCATCGAGCGAGCTGTGAAATAACTTTACCCTTTCTCTGGCCTCTTTACTTATGATATTACTCATTGGACCTACGCTTTCTGCAGCTCATAAAGCTAGAGCGTTGAAAATGATTGTTCAAAGAGAATTCAAGCACAAGAGTCAAAAGTATTCACAAATTCTGATAGCTCCACCCATGTCAACCAGTGAAGACATCAGTACTTGAGAATCATACTAGACCCAAGGCAATACCTATGCCAGCTTCCTGCTAGACCCACTAGTGGCCCATTTTTTTCCTTTCTGTGACTTTTGACATCTGTCGCATTTAACATCTATCGCTTTTGACATCTTTCACTGCTGACATCGACTGTAATTTCTTGTAATTTTGGTACCGCATGTCAAAATTATTTTAAATTTCCTCTAAGTTTTATGCTGTTATTTAAAAAAAATCTCATTGGTTTTGTTAACTGAAGAAGCGAGAAAAAAAATCCCACTATTTCAGTCACCATGTATACTGGCTAAGTTCATGTACTTAAAATTATGGTGTTTTACGAAAAGGGTGCATTGTTATGGTATCTTGAGAATGTAGTGTTTTGTGAATGTGGTGTTTGGATAATGTGTTATCTTGAGCGTTGGTCCCCAAGCGTCAGTGGCGCGTTGCGGAGAGGTATGCTATGGACACCCAATTATGGGGGTCCGGGTTCGAATCCGCACGGACAACATGCTATGTACCAATGAGTTTTTCTAACTTATGTACGTAATACCGACTGCTCTCAAACGGTGAAGGAAAGCATGGTGAGGAAACTTGCATAAGCTGAAGAAGAAATTCTGATGCATATGTGAAATCTACCAATCCGCATTGGGCACGCGTGGTGGACTAATGCCAATACATCCTCCCTATGGGTAGCCCTGTGCCCTGCAGTGGGACGTTTATAGGCTGATGATGATGATGTTATATTTAGAATGTAGTATCGTGAGAATAGTGTTTTGTGAATATGGTGTTTCGGGAATATGATATGCAGAGACAGCAGCACAAAGCAATGTGACCAACAGTCCGTAAGGCACGTTTCAAGCTGACGTAGAAGTTGGAAGGATCGTTGCAAGATGGCAATACCTAACCGTTACGTAGTGAGTGCGGTGGGATTTGAACAGATTATGAGCTACAGCGTCAGTTTCTCAAGTTTATACTTTAAGTGTTGGTGACAGAGTAGTTAGTCCCTCGAGTGTCATCAGCGCTCAATCTGTTTACCGCATTATTATTGCAGCTGCTCGTCACAACGAGCGGGGGAAGGCCACAGGGCGGGGTGTGAGGCCAGTTTTGCCGAGTTGTTGTCTATTGCAGTTTTCAAACTTTTGTGCTAGGGGAATAGGAGACAATGAAGTCAATAAAAAAAAGAGTTTTTGTTTTTATTGAAAAATATTTATAGTGTAGAAAATTTCAATCTCTTATGATACTGAACAACTTTTCAAAAGAGACCTATAGGAAATTCGCAAAAAAAATCTACTTTTCATACAATCGTTCGATAGCTGATATCATTTATTATGAAAGGTCCAAACATTTTTTTTTCTCATTTTCTATAGGTTTCTTAGGGAAAGTGGTTCAGTATCATGGTTAAAATCACCCCTTTAAGTTATACAACTGTATACCAACACACCTTGGTAAAATTAAGGCAATCCTGGCAAGGTCGCCATGCGGTGTTGTGCGTTAAGGTCACGATAAATGAAAGATATGTTTGATGTTTGGACGTGTTATGCTCATTGGATTTGCAAGACAATGACTTATATCTCACTTTAGGCTATGTGTGTGTGGGGGGCTAGACACACACTACAATATTATTAGCATCCTTTTAAACTAAGAGTCTACCCATCAAACTGAACAACTTTTAGTATGGGAGCAACCGATTCGAGGAAAAAAGTAGTAAAAGTTGTTCAGTTTGATGGGTAGACTCCTAGTTTAAAAGGATGCTAATAATATCAATTTCACTCTGTAGTATCTGTGTACGTGCCTGTATAGACAGGTATAGTTCGGTTAGTATATTCCCGCGGGAGAGAATACCGCTTTGTATACATTAGTGGTCACGTCGCGTCGTAAACTCTACCTGAAGGCTCTCACGCACCTGATCAAGTTCGAGCGTAGTTTGAACAGAACCACTGTCTGTATAATTTTCTACTGTATCACTGCTTGTATACAGTTTATATTGCGGTGTTCGATGTGATTCAACCCTACCAACATGTAGTGTAACGCTCATAAAACGCACGCGACACGTGTCTGCACTCGCCGCAACACTCGACTAGTGTCACAGAACCGCGCAGTTACTTTGGGGACACAACAGGTGTCGTTCGATCGTAAACCGCATCTTTACATCCTTACCTCTCGCCTTTTATTATCTGTATATAATTCATTGCCTATATTGCATATAGGTTTATTTTGTATATTTACTTTTTGTTTTTACTAATAACTGCTGATTCTTGATATTTTTTTCTGGAAACACCGCCTACCTTTCTTCTTTTCACCGTTTCCTCTACCCTAAGGTTGTCTGGAAGAAATCGCTTCTTAGCGATAAGACCGCCTTATTTTGTGCCTCTTGTATTTTATTTCTGTATTTTACTTTTTATGTTTTTGGTGTAAAATAAAGTATATTTGATTGATTGATTGATTGCCATCGCGCCGTCCAGCAACCTCAACTTAGGTCCGCCACACACATCCGGAATAAACCTACTTACTAACTAACCTACGTTACTGCTTTCATATACTTTGTCACTAAATCTAGTGATTTTTTGATGTGTTAGGTGGCATTTTTTAAAGATTTACAGTCATATCACAAAAGCTACTTTCGAGCGTAGGCCTTGACGGAACGATACCGTATCGTGACGGTGCAGTTGCAACGTCGTTGCGATATAGTTGCGAAATCGCCTACGCTCAAAAATCGCTTGTGTGATAATGGTGCATGCCTTTTTGTATGCAGATTATTTCTAATGTTAAAACTATAGATAGTCTACTATAGATACAAATAATCATCGCAACGTCATGACCTCATCACATGATAATAATTATCATGTATAGAAATTGTTTGTTTCGTTTTAATAAATATCTAAAAATGCAATTGACAATTTTATTTGGCATTTCATACATATTCATTATAGGTATTTTTAAACAGATTTTTTTTTTCGAATTGACCAATACATCATTACTCAGGGAGCATCGACTGCTTATTACTGGGGACTATGGGGGTTTTTAAACAGCACTCTAGTATTTTTTTGTAACTATAGTTAACAACACTGAATTGCGAATCTTGTTTATTCCGTATGTATGTGGCGCACCTCAGATACGTATCCACTGGACTGGTATCGCTCGCTGCACACGGATCGGACGGATGTCTCGCTACGCTTTAATTCCAATGGACTGCTGGGTTTGCTGGATTTGCCGGGGTAATGTACGCATTAGCTTGGCAAATCCGGGAAGCATGTCGGCATTTTGAGCAAGCTCTGCCGATGATGTCTTTCAAAGTCAAGGTTGCAAGATTTTGGGGTGAAAAAATTACTGTGTGACATCCGTCAGATGAAAAGTAAAAAAAAGTAATACCTATATCTTATCACGTCTTAAAAAAGAGAATCAGAACCTGTATTTAATATTAAATGAGACCAAAACCAATGATTTCTGTATGGATGTAAGTTGTATTGGCATAGAAACGTTTTTGTTTTTTGTATGGAGACTACTAGCTTCAAAATCCTCAAAGGAGAATGGGCATTTTGGTACCCGCTCCAATAGCAATGACTGTAGTTTCGTTCGATGGGTCTTTTTATGACCACCAATGTTTAATAAGACCGCTTGATCCAAATCATTGTGAGTTCGGAGATATACCAATATGAAAATGACAAGTTTTATAGAAAAAAAAATTAATTAAAATGGCACATGGTGTCTATTATTGCTATTTATATTTGTAATAAAATACTTTTATGCCAGAATGTTATATAATAATAATAAAACAATATGATAACAATAAAAAATATATAATAATAGTTAATAACAATCTATTATATATATAAAACAGCCGGGTTGGTTCGAACACTTATAACTCGAAAACGGCTGAACCGATTTCGATGAAACTTGGAATATAGATAGTTCATTACCTGGATTAACATATAGGCTACATATTATAAAGAGAGCTGGGTAGCGGGCGAAGCCGCACGGGTCCACTAGTAATATATATTAATTATGTGGTATACTAACATTGTATTATTGTGTTGTTGTGGTACTCTAAATAATACGTTGCAATACTATGCTCAATACTATGCTCGAGTAATACTATTGAAAATAAAAAATCAATATATTTATATATATATATAAAACAGCCGGGTTGGTTCGAACACTTATAACTCGAAAACGGCTGGACCGATTTCGATGAAACTTGGAATATAGGCTACATATTATAAAGGAAGTTGGGCAGCGGGCGAAGCCGCACGGGTCCACTAGTAATATATATTAATTATGTGGTATACCAACATTGTATTATCGTGTTGTTGTGGTACACTAAATAATACGTTGCAGTACTATGTTCGAGTAATATTATTGAAAATAAAAAAAAACTAAAGATTTAATTCGAAATGACATTTATTTTCATTCAAGACCATCTACAATTACATCATTTAGAAATGATGCAGGGGCAGTAAAACCTTCATGTCTCGCATATCCAAGATACCAGATAATTGAAATAATATGAGCACAAGTGCCCATTGTACGTCGTCCAGTGAGGCAAGTACAATAATGTTGCACGATATCGTTGTCATTATTTGTGTTATTGTTTTTTACTAAAACATAACGTTTTCGATCTCCTGTGGCGTGACTGTACGCGCCCACGTAACAGCCAAACATCTTCGTTAATGCCATAGTCTGGCAAGTCTTCCAGAGCGTTTTCTCTGTATATTTCGATTGAATATAAGCCATTCCTTAAATGCTCACTGCAATATGATCTCGCAAGCTTTAATTGGTATGTACCTAAAGAAAGCAAAATGACATGCTCTTCTGTTAGATGTGGGAAATTCTGAACATTATTTGCTTCTATTCTTAGAAAATCTGCTCTTCTGTTGTTTAATCTTTTCCTCTCTACATAATTGTGCAGAAGGTTTGGGGAATCCATTTTGTTTCGGATGATATTTAAATAGGATTCTACATTATTACTATCGGCGATGGGTTCGTGAAAATGATTTATAATAGCAGCGGCGATTTTAAAATCAGTGAACATGTGTGGAAGAGCTCTATTGAAATATTTTTGCCGTAAGAGCTTAAAATCTCGCTTGAACTTTCCATTCACTACTTCCACAACCCATCGACATATCGTCACCGATCTAGCTTCATTGGCCTGCTCAGTAGTCAGCTGTGTCTCGTTTCTATCTTTTGTTGGAGGCATGTATGATTCATAGCCACATGCTTCAATATCGTTCAAACTATCTCTGAATCCTCGGTCCAATATAAACACATCGTTTGCTTGCAGGAAGAAATGTAAAGGATTCTCTCCATTGTTCATTATATCACTCATTATATTTGCATCAGTCTTTGTTGCAGCGTATGGACCCAGTACGTCAAGAATGTATCCATCAGTGCATACTATCAAAAAAGGTTTTAAAAGATTTTGGAATTTGTGCAAACTGTATGATTGTCTTTGAAATAAAAAGTTCGAGCTTTTGTTTATGTAAATATAAGTGCCATCATATATTAGTATCACTTTATCATTTTCTTCGTTACCAAACAAAGCTTTAGGAATTGTGAGGTTTCTTTCTAATACCTCATTTCTATTGATGTGGTCCAGTCCCAAATGTAATATTACATATTCATTAGCTAGGCATTCACGCACAATAGCTAATAAACGCTCCAGTTTTCTTCGAGACACATTAAATAATGTTGCCAATCTCTCATCGGAATCTCCGGTACGTAGTTTTGTAAGGTATATACCTAATGCAGTTCTTGGTTCCTTGCATCTCTCACTTAGAGAAGGCACCTGATCCAGTATGGCATCGAACTGTTCGCCATTACGTCCGGTCCAAAAATGCATTTCTTCATTGCTCAATGAACCTCTTGTGTTAAAGTCGAGCCTAGGTCCACGTTCTAAAGCCCTTCTCATCATGTCACAGACGTCTGTAAATTGTTGTGCATTGAAATGATGAGTGACATTGCAAGATTGAGGCAGTTTATCCCAGATGTTGCTCTCAAGGTGTTGGCTGCACACTCTAGCGCCCTCAGGAATATATAACTTATGTTCACAAAACATATTAAGTTTGATAGTCTCAGGTATGCGATTACGGGTTGGGTTTCGGCAATCGTTGAATATACAATGCCTTGGGGTGTTTGGGGCTCGAACGTAGTCTGGAACCTGAAGTTCCTGGGCATTTGGTTCTGCTTCTGGTATAGCAGGTACCACGTCGTCATTGTGTCTAACAGCGTTCTCAATTCTCTGCCAACATCGATGACAGACACATCGAGTATTGTTGAACGCCACCTGAAAAGGGTAAAATACGATGTAGATGTTTTTTTATTTACTCTGGCTTGATAACGTTTTGTCATAAAAACCTAATTCGGTCCGGTCAGTAGGTATCTATAGTAGGATTATTTACTCGGTGCATACTCCGATGATTTATGACCGAGTTTCCAGCGAGATAATAGTATAGAACGATGCCACATAATCGTAATAATTCGAAACAATAATGTAAGCAGGTAGAAAATGTTGACCCTTCTAGTGCTTATCAGAACCGGTTCACGCATCGGTCGGCGCATATTTCCGTCCTTCATTTGTTTTACTGTCCACGTGCACAATAAATGCCAAAATGTTTTGTTATTTAGTGAATCACTACTGGTACGGACAGAACACCTGAATTCCGTGAACTGATAAAACGAGGTTGGAGTTTCGTACGCAGGCGGATTGCCCTATCCATACACTATATTAAGAAACGTTTTTGATAACACTCTAGAACATACTTCCAAAACTTAATAGTTAATACGTGTTTATCCAGTGAAATGTTCATGAGTCTTATTGTAATCCGTTATTTAATGTTGCTAAACGTAGCTTAGAAACATTGAAAAAGTAAAGCTTAGAGAAGATATGGTATGGCGTTTGTAGTTTAAGACCAATTACATTCAAGCTGCATGACAGTTGACAATCATACGCTTTTCAAAAGTGAAGCTAAGAGAAGATATGTTATGGCGTTCGTTGTTAATGCGGTATGACAATCACACGCTTTTCAAAAGAGCGTCATTTTCTAACACTGCTAACAATTTCGTAATAAGGAGAATCACCTGTGACACATTTAAATAGTATAACGAAGTGGGTACTAACCTCCAATTCAGCATGTTCTTGTATGTACGCCGCAAACGCTGGTCGTGTCCTTGGGAGGTCATCGGTCAAAACATGTCGCTGGTATCTTGCATTATGTAGGCCTCGCCGGCACACCACACAATTGCTATGTTGTTCCATTGCAACAGTCCAAATCGGTAACGAAATTCACAAAAACACTTCACAAGCCGAGGTCAACGTTTAAAGCAGGTAGAAAATGTCCAAAAAGAGGTGCAGGGGTCGGTGATAAAAGCGAGATGAGAACGTATTCTGATGAACAGCAGCGGGACGTCGTCTTTCGTACGGTACGATTGAACGACTGGAGTGAAGGAGCCGATCCGATGACGCGCTAAACTGCCCAAGCGCATCGCTCCCCACCACTCCTAGCTGGGATATAGCCGCGCGCTCACATTCCTCTTCTTATAACCGTCGGTTGTCGTCAATGTAATAAATATAATAGGAATTATTTTAAGAATATATGCAGTTCTATTTTATTTATTTGGTAAAAACAGACAATAGACGTCACATGGTTAATTACATAAGTTTACAAAAAAATAGTAGTTTAATTAATAGTTCGTAGCAATTAGTGTAATATTATAGTACATTTATTTATTTATTTATTTTAGGAAGATTTACAGCATTACATTTTAATAAACGTTCTTATATAAATCTAAACGCCATTTAAAAAATCTCCACATTTAACATATTATTTTTAATATATTAAATAAAATACATTAAAAAAATAATATATAATAAGCATATTATGTATATAATATATATATATAATTGTAATAATGACATTAAAAAAATAATTGCCTAATAATGTCGAAAAACCAAAAAAAATAATTAAAGAATCATCACATCATTGATGACAAGCGTCCTAGTACACATTGATGTACATAAAGTAACCTTTAAAATCTGATATATATTATTTCTATTGGGGCGGGTACCACATTTCATACATTTTTGCCCATTGTCCTTTATGCGTTTGGCGATTTGGATTGACACCGCAGATGTTTCAAATCATCTGAGTAGTTGTGGGTTAAAAAAAGGTGTGGTAGATACACCATTATATGAGACGTTTTAACGAACTTACATTATTCATTGAGAGTTCGACCCTCTCGTCTCCATACATCATTTATAAGCGCCCCCTATCACTCTAGTACGGTACTAACTTTATATACGACCTCATAAAACTTATTTGAATACAACACCAACGTATTAAAGTGTATTGTACTTTTACCGCATTTTATATTTAGGTTATGCTTGTGATAGCAGTATGGCTTAGATCAAAGTAAAATAAAGGGATGGGCCTTACGCGAACATTTCAAACTAGAAAAATGAGGCATAACAAATATATGTCAAGATATACTTCAAATATGTACCGAGATGACAGACCAAGTTTGTATGTATGGATGGACCTAGTTTGTATGGACCAAGTGTACTAGTTGTGTGCTTCAACTTAACGCGCTTTGGGCCTATCCATTATTTTACTTTGATCTAAGATAGTAGATAGGTATCATATAAAAACGGAACACTACATTTCTCTCGCATATTCACATTAAGTTTACCATGAGTCGACTGATTTATGTAGTACGAGCATTAGGTGCGGGCCTTTGAATGTATTCACAGTGAATATAAAGGAACGACTCGGCCTGTACCACGAGACACTGTGTCGCAAGTCTATCGCTGAGGTATCGCTCGCCTCATAACAAATAGGGAAGGCGTTAAGTGAAACTGCAGGTCGTGTCGAACGGTGTCGCGAGGAACAAAGGGTCGCATGTGTATGTATGTGTTGGTAAATAATTCATCGCGATTGACCCCACTGTGCACTGTGGACGACTTTCAGCTAGCAAGTCCGGGCGCCGGAGTCAATTCGTTAAGTCGGATTGAATTGACTCTTTAATAGCCATTTTTTTTCCTTCTTATTGCTGTCTCCCGTTTGCAATGGAGGGAAGTCGGATATTTCGTTTTCCTGCTCCTCCTATCTTCTTTGATTAATTCATTGCGGGTTCCAAGACAGATAAGAGTCATCCCCCAGGCTCGCTGGACTTCATTGTCCAGTGTTGTGAATGGTCGCCGCTGTTGATCCTGGCTTACAGGAGTTACAGCGGTGGGAATGTGTGGTGGGCCTATGCCCGTTAAAAAAAAAGTCGGGTTGAATGTAGAAACGGTCTCGTTAAAAATTCATTTACTGTAGAAACGGTCAATGCCTTATTGATGTAGTCAGTTTGATTTCAATCGATTCTTACTATAAACGTAAACGTTTATGGTGATGTTGGGATGTTTGTGATTCAATCACGCATAGCACACACTGAACACAGATAGAACATGTTCTGGATAAGATATTTCGAATGTTATTGAAATTAATTGTAATATTGAGTTGGTAAGGTAAAAAATTAAATTAATGGATTAATTCCCAAATAAAATTCCTTTTTAATGTCAACGCAGACGAATTTGACTACAAATCGAGTTATTTATAACAACAGGGTGAACTTGATATCATTATCATCCTTTTAAACTAAGAGTCTGCCCATCAAACTGAACAACTTTGACTATGGGAGCAAACCGATCGGAGCAAAAATCTGCTGTTCCGTACTAAATTGCACCCGCCGCCGCTGCATACTCGACTCAAATGTATGCAACAGCTGATTTTTTTTTTGCTTCGATCGGTTTGCTCCCATAGTAAAAGTTTTTCAGTTTGATGGGTTGACTCTTAGTTTAAAAGAATGCTTATGATATCTATTTCACCCTGTATAAAACAAGTTTTAGATCCTTAATTGCTGCTGCTTACTGCAATATCTACTCGATTTAAACGTTACGTATGAGACATTTTTTTTGTTCTGACGTCTTTGCTCCAATAAAAAGTTGTTTAATTTGATGGGTAGAGTATGTGGTTTAAAGGTTAATAATACATTTCCTTACAGCTTGTATAGATTGTCATCAATGACCAAAACACAACGGCCAAATCACGTCATAGAATACCAAAGCCCAAACATGGTACATATCTCACATGTGTCATGGACGTACGTAAACTATGGTATATCTGGAACTAGCCAACTGCCTGCAGCAAATAACAGATTGGGGATACAGAAATCGTCTTCAGTTCGCCCCGCATAAAACATTCCAACTATTGCTCAAAGGGAACCTGAAAGTACCAACACGAATAAAATTTCAAGGCATTAATATTAAAAGTAAAGATTCTGTTTCCTATTTAGGCTTTCATTTGGAACGTAATTTTAGCTTCGTAAATCATATCAAGACAATAGGAGAGAAAGCCAAAAGTAATTTTTTGAGTTTAGCGCGTATTTCCACCTCGACATGGGGTCTTTGTTACAAAACACTTAAAATAATATATTCCGCAACATACATCGGGTGCATGTGTTATGGAGCCCTCGTTTAGGCAGATAGGTCGGCTATTGGCGCTGCGCGCCGTAAGTTACTTCAAAGTCAACGTTTAGCCTTGATCTTCCTGTGTAAAGCGTATAGAACGGTCAGCAGTTCTAGCGGGGGTGGTTCCCGTAGACTTGGAAATACAACGCCGCGCGGCCAATTACTTTCGTTCAAGAAAAGTTAGTCATAACTTCTTAAAACCTCGCGACCGAAATAGAATTAGTAAATTATTTTTAACTTTGATTGCAACATCTTTGATGAACTTTTATTAGACTGGGAACTACGGTGGCAAGGGTCTACAAAGGGTCGACATCTATACCAATTTTTTCCATCTGTTCGCGATCGTCTTGACAAAGCGTGGCTAGAGGTAGATCACTGCGTAGCCCAGTTTCTTACTGGACATGGTAACTTTAAGGGAAAGCTATTTTATTTTAAATTTGTTGCGTCACCTTTATGTGAATGTTCTGTTGACAGTAACGAGTTCGAACAGACCGCTCATCATATTCTTTGGGAGTGTGAGCTCTGGTACGCCGAGCGCCAGACCATGCTTGACTCAATAAAATCGTTTTCTGGTGTCCCTTACTACATGGATCTTGTTGCGACTAGGGATAACTTCCGTGCGTTCAGATGTTTTTGCCATACTTATTACTGGAAGCAAAATAGGTCATAGTTTCAGTACAATGTTAGGTTCCTATTGTTTTATTTTGTATTTTTGGTGCTTTTGCGGTCGTGTCTTCAACACTGCCATAAATGATCTCTTGAATTGGCTCTCTAATAGCCATGTTTTTTCCGTTCCACGACTTCATTGTCCAGTGTTGTGAATGGTCGCCGCTGTTGATCCTGGCTTACAGGAGTTACAGCGGTGGGAATGTGTGGTGGGCCTATGCCCGAAAAAAAAAAAAAAACTAGCCTTACAATAAACCCGGTACGTGATTGCAGAAGCCGGAGTCACTGACGAAGCCGGGCGCGGCGCCGGCGCCGACCGCCGCCACCGAGCCCGCTGCCATGTTCGCGGCGGAAGACCTCAAGCGCGCCGTGCGGCAAGGTACGCGTCACTATTTGTTAGCTATTTAAACAGAACATAACGTAACATAATTCATTCGTAACATACCTTCGTAACGTAATATATTCCTTATTTTTACGCCAAGACCATAAAATTATGATAAAAAAAATAATGTCAGCATAAAGATGGACTTCTGAGGCTAGCGGCCAATGCAACTGACGCGCCCGGCCTGCGTTTTCTTTGCGTAGATAATTTTGATGCGTAGGATGTTCATGTTTATTTGCAAAAGGAGTCAATTTATTTTAGACCCACAAATGGTAAAATTTATTGATGGTATTACACTCTAAAAACATAATTTAATATATTATAGTAATCGGACGAAAGAATGTACCGTTTTGACTTTATTGCTAAGATTCTTTTGCCCAGTTAAAACGGCACATGTAAAGCAATGCGTGTATAGGAATGTCTTCGATTATCATCATCTCAGCCGATGGACGTCCACTGCTGGACATAGGCCTCCCCCAAGGATCGCCATAACGACCGGTCCTGCGCTGCCCTCATCCAACGGGTTCCCGCCGACTTCACAAGGTCGTCGGTCCACCGTGTGGGGGGCCTACCCACGCTGCGCTTTCCGGTACGCGTTCGCCACTCGAGAACTTTTCTGCCCCATCGGCCATCGGTTCTGCGAGCAATGTGCCCCGCCCATTGTCACTTTAATTTAGCAATTCTTTGGGTTATGTCAGTAAATCTGGTTCTTCTGTGGATGTCTTCATTTCTGATTCGATCTCGCAGGGAAATTCCGAGCATAGCCCTCTCCATTGCCCTTAGGGTGACTTTCAGCCTTTTTATGAGGCCTTGAGTGAACGACCAGGTCTCTGTTCTATATGTCATCACTGGCAACACACACTGATCGAAGACTTTCGTTTTAAGACACTGCGGTATTTGGGACGTGAAGATACTACGTAGCTTCGTAGTACGTCTTCGATGTTCATACGAAAATAAAAATAAGAAACTAACATATTTTACCAAGACTAGATGAGCGCCAACTGCGATAACGCGACACTCCATTTAGATGAGGTATAGCAAATATTGCCGCTTTAATCTATAGATTATGAGAAACAAATCGATATGAGTTACATAACTATATGCCAACTATACGCTAACATTTTGTTGGGGGCCTTTTTCCCATAGCTGGAGAAATTATCTTCTTTAGTTGTATCGATGTAGTACCTTTTATGGTCAATTAGAATGCGTAGATTTTACGTAGGCATCTGAGTTGATCGGGTTCAGGGGCTGAACGCTCCCTGTATCGGTTCCTCGTTAACACTAAACTCCCTCCCCCCCCCCCCCCCCCCGCTCTCACCGCACCGCGAGACATTTATCAAGTTAACTGCGGCCATAAGTCATATAAATCAGAGACGTGACCCGTCGCCGCCGCCGCGAAATTATTTCAACTTCCCCTCGCAGGGCATACTTCGCTTCACACGTTTTATCGAGTGTAAGGGACAAAGTTGCTTTGATCTAAAAGGTTTTAACAGTAAGGCTCAGCGCAAATGAGCTACCGGTGGCCAGTGGGCAGAAAAAATCAGTTCACACGTTTTATTTTAGTTTTCGAACTATAAATGGTTGCTCCATTTTGCTTTTATACGAAGTTCGTTAAAATCCAGCAATTTTGAAACTGCTGGTTATTAGAAATAATATTTAAAGTATGCGATGATACTTAAAAATATATTTAGAATTGAATTTAGTACGCATGGTTATATTTAGCACTCTGGTTATATTTAAATAAATATAAACAGAGTGCTTATGTCTTTTTGTAATATTTTCTTTACCATTTGAATCACGTGGTCAATATACAGCCGACTCTCTCTCATTATTGAAAGGAATAAAATGAAAAATGTGAGGCTTCAAGGATGTAGGGAATAAAATTTGAACAAAAAATTAAAATCGCCTTCAAAAAAGCTAAAAAGTTAAAAAATAATATTGCAGCCGATGACTTTTTCATTCGTATCATAAGAACATTAATTTGTTTTATAACATTAATTTATAATATTTTAATTTAATTTATGATATTACGTCTCTGAGAAGAATTCCTGTAACAGACGGACGGACGGACGGACCGACATCGACAGACACCGAGCTGATTCCAAAAGTGTTCCGTTTTGCCAATTTTGGTATGGAACAATAATAATAAAAACTAACTATGTTCTTTGGCGGTAACTTATTTGATAATGATGATTTACTCTTAGATAAAGTATATGCCTAGATTAAGCCTCATGCTTCTACCGTACTAAAATAAACGGGCTAACTTTTTTATGTTAGTGTACGTGACAGCGTCATACAACTTATCTTTGACACTAAGCGCGGGAAAGAAATTATCAGCCAACACTGTTTGGCTGATATTTTTTTCGACTCGTTTGCAGCTTCGACCGTGTATCTAGAAATCTAGAAAATTGACTTACCGACTACTGGACTTAGGATCCACGCTCAAAAGTGTCCGATCCAAATGAGAAACAAAAAAGAGAAACAATTACTTATACGTCAGTCTTGGTTATACTATAATATTGTGCTGCAAGAATTTGTAAAAACTATGCAAGCAAAATAAAATAAAAATATCATCAGTTTTTGTGTTTTTAGTTGGATTATAGGTACACCACTAGTTTTTAATTTAGTAATTAAAAACTAGTGGTGTAATTAAAAATAGAGTTATGTTAGTACATAACTCTTACAACTTTCCCTAAGGAACATGGGTCGAAAAACGAGAATCTTTTTGGACCTCCCAGAGAAATTCGTTCGGCCGATCCGCACTTTTGTATGAAACTTCCAAAAAATTTCTCGTTTTTTGGCACATGTTTCTAAGGGAAAGTTGTTTAGATTCATGGTCTGAATATACCAATAAAGTTATGTTAGTAATGAAAAAAAATTTGTGGTGTAACACGTACTTTCGTTTATAGTCTGAGACATTTTTATCGACTTTGCATTGGATCCGGCTTCCATAAGTTATTAAGTCAATAACCTTAATTCTAGAAGACCTAAAGGTGTTTTAACTATGGATTTAGTAATGACGTTTGTGCAGAGAACATTTGCCGCTGCAAGTTCGAGCTGCAGCTCAGAACCTCGCCCAAGCTGCCCCGCGCTCCCCCCTCCTGCTCCGAGGAGTTCCCTCCCATAGAGATCGGTGAGTACGAGTCGCACTAATACTACCTACATTATACAGTATGTTTGCTCTAGTGTAATTATCCAGAGCGAAAATAGGGGAATACGTTTGTATTGAAATAAACGGTACCCGCCTATCCTCTTAAAGTTGTTGCACCTGCTACGAACTGTGCTACGAGACTGCTACACTTCGTAGCACATGTCTTCGACGTAGCATGTGGTCTACTTGCTATGCGCCGCGCCGGGTAGAACGTTACAATTATTATTATTACAGCAGTCAGAATGAAACAAAGTTCTTGGAAATGTAAAATTAATATTTATTAAGTAACGGTGCAACGTTCTGAACATCTGACTTAACCCGGCGAGAGTGTGGTGAAAAAATTTAACATGGAGTATGTGGTAGGGTATGACATACCCTTTTACAAATTTGGCTGTAAATCTTGATTCTTATGAAAAATCATTATATTTATTATTTATTATTATAAAACGACTCAATAAGAAGGTATTGGAAATAAAAAATTTGCGTTTTTTTATCAATTTTAATTTTTTATTCAACTTTAATCAAATGACTATGCATTTTCAATGAAAATTTTTACCCTCTCAAAAAAATTACGTTAAAAAAAAATAAAACAAGTTTTATGAAAATTAACTTGGGACTATTATAGAAAATGAAATGAGTAACAATATAAACTAAAAAAATAAAACAAATAATCTTTGGAATATCTTAGGAACTGGAGTTCAAATCAGTGCAGTTTTTGCAAAAAAAAAGTTGCATGCTCCATACAGATAGCCTTTCCACTGCGTGTTTTGTCTTTCGGTCTTTTTTATTTGGACAATCTCCGCATCCAACATAACGACCAGGAACATTTTGTGTTGATGAACGTGGTTCGTTGATCTGGGAAGAGATCCTCTGACGTATATATATTGGGATATTCTTTTGGTCTCTTCGCAATTTGAGGTGTTCTATTAAAATATATACTGTGACGAAGAAAATGTGTTAAAATAGCAGAAAAAGCAAAGCTAGTTTTCGGCACGAAATATATACATTAGCTATGTGGCAGGGTATGACATACCCAAACGCAGTTTGCAAGCGTGTAACTCGACTGTAGGCTGCCGCGTCACTGCGATCACACCACTATCCCCTCCCGCACCCTTTTAACTCCAGCTACTCAAGATGACAACAACTTTGAAGGTAACAAAATATACTCGTATAAGTAACATGGTGGGTATGACATACCCTGCCACACTCTCGCCGGGTTAATTAATACTGTCTAGTGTAAATTCAGGGTGTTTGCGTAAACCGTTAAATTACTATAAGGGGTCCCTTATAGCTCTTACAGACGAGCGACACTTTACGATCGCCGTGTATCGCAGAGGGTCGCACCCATAGACTTTACGGTCGCCGTGGGTAGCGCGACAGTCGTGCGACCCTGTGCGACCGCAAAGTGTCGCTCGTCTGTAAAAGCCTTTAGAAACTTATAGGAAATTGGTAAAAATAATTGGACTTGGCTGATCAAAGTTTTGTATGAACAGTCGAAATTTTTTTATGCGAATTTCCGATCGTTTTCTATGGGAAAGTTGTACAGTATCATATGCAAAATCACCCCTTAAAGTAATACAATTGTTTTCCTAAACACCCTGTACTTCAATGCAAATTCTGATGCCTTTTCCGTAAGAAATTAATTGACAATGAAAATGAAATATTTCATTTGTATAAAAACATTTTCAAAAAGTTATTCAGTATTATTGTTGTTAAGTCTCTGTATTTGATCTGTCGTACAGATGTGCAAATTATGTTATAGCTTGTTGTTACTTTGCCCTTATATTCTTCTTATCGAGTGGGCAGAGCCCTGGTGTTTGAGTTTTACCGCCTTACGGCCTCTGACGTGTTTTTTTTGTAACGACTAATACCACCAGA
This sequence comes from Agonopterix arenella, assembly GCA_927399405.1. Lineage (NCBI taxonomy): Eukaryota > Metazoa > Arthropoda > Insecta > Lepidoptera > Depressariidae > Agonopterix > Agonopterix arenella. The sequence goes on from OV656702.1 coordinate 18,697,879, forward strand.
GATAGTAGCCGGGACCAACGGCTTAACGTGCCATCCGAAGCACGGAGTCATTTTTCTTTTCAGACAATCAGGTGACTCAGCCTGCAATGTCCTAACCAACTAGGGGAAAACGTACAAAGTAACATATCACTAGGCGTCCCCCGTAGGAATCGAACCCGCGACCTCCGTATCGAGAGCCGTTATATGATACTAAGATAATCAAGCACATTTGTTTTATAATTTATAATTATTATCATTAGGAACCTTTAAATTACCTTAATGACATGGTCGATATAATATCACCGAGCAAAGTTGTAACTTATTCAAATTCGCAATAAATAATGCCAACTTTTCAATATCATTATGCGCCTGGTTCACGCAAGTGTGTGTATCTCCGCGTACAGTGAGTGTGCCGCCGATGCTGACGCGTGTGTGTGCGTGCTATGACCACCCGCGGCCGAACTTGCCATTTGAGACGCAGCCCTGCTGTCTTCAATTCTGGGCCCTGCCTCTACGCACAGGTACGTCGCCTCTACGCACAGGTACGTTTAATCCGCATAGATGCGGTATCTCTTCGTACAAATACATTGTCTCAACGAACCGGTACGTCGCTTCTACGCACAGATACGTTGCCTCTACGCACAGGTACGTCGCCTCAGGTTTATCTCCTCAACGCACAGGTATATTTGCTTGTCTACACGCAGAATGATCAATACGTAAAACGTTCAAAACGCAAACTGTGTTTTTTTCTTTAACTTACGAAATGAGAATTTTCAATACGTAGAATGTTCAATACACGGAATGTTTCATACGCGGCTTGTTCAAAACGTAGAATGTTTAATACGTCTTCAAAACAAGTATTATAAACAATTCCTATCCGCATAGAGGTACGGTGCCTCTTCGATCAAGTACGTGACGTCTACGCACAGGTACGTTGCCTCTACGCACAGGTACGTTGTTCTTTTTTAATAAATCTCGTAATTACACTTACTTGTATTATTACCACTAGACAATCTGTCTCGTATAAATGACAGATATTGTTTGTGTCCATTTGAAGCGCCACCTAAATGACAGCCGTTTGTTTATGACGTTTGTATATGCGCTAAGCGCCTGTCTTAACCTGCAGCGCCAGAATGGCGATAATCAAAAGGGCACGAAAATAACTTAATAACCACCAATTTTCTAGTGTGTTAAATAAGATGTCTATGAGACGTGTTACGCGCTCAGTCTTGCGTCAGTCTGGAGGGCGATTGCACTAATTTAAAACACCAACTCAACTACAACATCATTTAAGTCTAATCCAATTTCAGTTCTAATCATATTGCAATCCAATTATTATTCAACTGTGCAGAATTCTGTATTGCGCTAAAATTTACTTATATACTATGTGACTGACAGCCTTTAACGTCTAAGTGATCTGTCAAAACGTCTCTAACTCTGTCAAATGAATAGAGCAATACCAAATGTGTTAAAAGTAATGGTTCGCACGCGGTTCAATTATGGTTCAGTTGCGATTTATCTACCACAATTGCACTCTTGGCCCATCAGCCTGATTAAACTGATGTCAGACAGATCTTCTAGCCCACTGACTGAGGGACCAAACTGAAGGATTTTCATTTTTTTTCATAATTTTTGTCAGTTTCACGTGACCAGACTGATGCGAAACTGAACGTGTAACACCCGTCTAAAACACCCTACTAATAATTTTTCATTACTCTTACTAGACCAGACGTATACTCAGTTGCAGAAACGCTCATTAGGGTTAATCCTCCATTAAATCTCTTGCTAGCTTTTACTACGTCAACAAGACAAAAAGTGACAGCAAGTGATTTAATGGAGGATTAATTTTAATGAGCGTTTCTGCAACTGACCGTGAGCGTGTAACACTCGTCTAACACCCGACTGTGGGTAATTGGAATGTATGATGATGATGATGATGGTGACGGGCGCTCGCCCGCACTTGCACAGTGTCGTCGCGGCGGCTGACGCTGCGCAACGTGTGCTCGCTGACGGCGCGCTGGCGCGTGCTCGTGCGCCACCACCAGCGCGTGCGCTGCTCACACATACATAAAGGTAACTAACTCTACAGGACCCAACCCACTTACTTCATCCCACATACACGGTCTGGTACTTCATTATCATTATACACCAACATGCTGACGGTTTTTAAGGGGATAATCAGAACACCAAACTGAACAACTTTCTATACGGGAGTAAAGTCAAAATCGCTACCAAAAATCTAATTACCATCAAAATTTTAAGGCTTTATTCAGATAAAGAAACTACCCCTACCTAAAGAACAGAACTTTCCCTAAAGAACATGCGTCGAAAAACGAAAATTTGTTGTACTCTTTGGACCTCCCATGAAAATCGATCGGCTGATCCGCGTTTATGTATGGAAGGTCCAAAAAAATTCTTTTTTTTCGACCCGAATTCCTCAGGGAATGTTATTTAGTTTCATTTTCTGAATAGAGTGTATTCAAATAATGACACTAAACAATATTAATACCAAAAAATATATTAATTTTATAAATTTTATTTAGAAAATTTTTTTTTATGATGATTAAAAATAGGGGTAAAGCACACCCCTATTAGTACTATAATAATTAAACGCCGAACGACTATTATCACTTTCTGAACTACCCGTATTTGAGGTTAAAATTCACAAAGTAAATTTTTGTTATGCGTAATAAACCGCTAAAAATATATAGTACAAAATACCATATTTCAATTATGTTATATTGTAATTAAAACAGAGAAGTGGTACTCTTAGAGCATTAATGTATTGATTTAAACTTAACACGCCCACGGACAATTCGTAATTTGGTATCTTATCTTTAAAAGTTTTTAACTCTATGCTTTCAAACAATTTTGCTTCCATCAAATTTTATTGTACAATAATGACTTCAATGAACAAAGCCGTAAAGCATGTTACGACTCGTAAAGCATGATTGCGATAGAAGCTTTAATTTGAACTTTATGTAAACGAGATAAGAGGAATCAGTTAGAGTTAGCACTCGGAGAGAGCGGAACACAACGCAATCAGAACCTCGTGAAATAACTTAACGATCAAGTTCCATAGCATAGAACCCAATGAAGCGAAAGACCAGGGAGGGGGAGAAATTTATGCAAATAAATTATCTGTTACGAGCGCGGGAGGAGGGAGTGGGGATTATTGCCTCCATTAGGTCGAGCTAACGTGAGTTGACAAGTTTTTACATCGAGGTAGAGATGGACTAACTTTACAGCGGAAACCTTTCGCTGCGATATTGAGTTTGTGTTCTGTCGTATCGTCTGTTACGGCTTTGTTCCAAGTTAGGTGAGCGAGTCGTTTCGCTGAATCGAGTTACGGAATTATGAAATTGGTTACAGATATCTGAGACTGTTTTGAGATGTAAATAGAATCAACAAACATTAAACTTTGTCTTAACTACATTACACTTTGAAGAATATCATTCTGTTGTTTGTGTACAATTAAACAATCCATAATAATATTAACAAACCTTGTGAATCAATCATTTATTTGCTTTAAACGCGGTATACTGGGTGATTATTTTTACCGTTTAAATATTTTCTGGGGTAGTTCAGACCATCAAAAAAACTTGTATTATAATAGCAAACCTGAATTCGTAAAAATAAAATCAGCTGTCTCATACCACCTCATACATATAAGTGTAGCTCAAAATCATAGATGTAACTTTGTAAAACCAGCAGGAATGAAACAAGCCATATGAATAATAAAATAATACATTTAGAGTCGAGTAGGCATCGCAGTTTAGTATAAAACAGTTGATTTTATTTATTTCAGGTTTACTCCCATACTAAAAGTTGTTCAGTTTGATGGTCTGAACCACCCCTGAAAATTACGAAACTGTAATAAAATCATACAGGTCATAATCAGGTACAATAGTAATCGGAATTTCTTTCACACTTAGCTATCTCTAGCATGCAATAATATTAAAAGTATTTAAAACAATTTAAATGTCAAATCATTTTCTTTTTATTTATTTATTTTTATTGAATCCTTATTTGCTTTTTGAATTAAAAATACTTATATCAAATTAATTAATATAGTATTTGTTACTCTAATAACTATTATTAAAATATAACGTACAATATTATTTTAGTACACAACACAATAACATTAGTTTTCACAATAACATTTTGTCGGTCGTTATGACAACATTAGGCTGCGGTTCACAGGTGTGAGTGTGACTGATTGAAGTGAACGCGTTAATTACTCATTTGATCTACAAATTACTTCAACTAATGTAATACGTGCTTTACTTTGTTTTATGGCCATGAACTAATTATGTATATTTATGTTCAGAAGTTAGAAAATATACTTACGTTTTATAATTGTAGAGTTCCTCGCCGTATTTTCTCTACAGAGAAAACACGCTCCGACTCGGTGGTGGGTTAAAAAAACGTTATTATTTGAGTGCCGCCCCACACTTAAATGAACGCTGTAACTTTTAGGTGCGCCACATACATACGGAATAAACCTGATTCGGAATTCAGTGTTGTCAACTATGGTTACAAAAAATAGTAATGCTGTTTAAAAATGCCTAAAATTAAAAGTTATGAAATGCCAAATAAAATGACATTTGCATTTTTAGGTATTTATTAAAACGAAACAAAAAATTTCTATACATGATAATTATTATCATGTGATGAGGTCACGACGTTACGATGATGATTTGTAAATTGTATTTCAATATTATGCAACTATATCAAAAGACTGTCGATAATTTTAACATTAGGCATAATCTGCATACAAAATGACACGAACAAGCGATTTTTAAGCTTAGGCGATTTCGCAACTATACCGCAACGACGACGTCGCAACTGCACCGTCACGATACGGTATCGTTCCGTCAACGGCTACGCTCAAAAACTGATTGTGTGATATGATTGTAAATCTTTAAAAATGCCACCTAAGACATAAAAAAAATCACTAGATCTGGTGACAAGTCTCTGAAAGCGGCAACACTCCATTCGCAACTATTTCCGAATCAGGTTTATTCCGTATGTATATGGCGGACCTATACTTCTCGAAAGTTTTCGTTTTTTTGACTGCAGAGAGATTACGTGTAGTAAAGATTGTAACTACCACAATCGGAATTACATCATGTAAACTTTTCAAAATTAAAATTTATGTATTGCATATTTGGGCTCTTATATTTGTCTATCGAATGCATCTTGGAAGATGGGCCAAAACTGCACTAGATCCCCAAAAACGGTCGCCGGCGTCCGGGTTGACCCAGGAAGGGATGGTGGCATGATTTGGATCAATTTGACGACCATAATGGCTAAAATAGTAAATAGTGGAAGAGTATAGAGGAGGCATTCGCTCAGCAGTTAAATAATAAGGACCAATAATAAAAAAGAGGAGAAATAATCTGTTTACTTTTTCAGAAAATGTTATTTGTATAACAAGCTCAGAAATTTAACTATACAGTTTATTGGAAAGCAAAGATTTAAACAGAGGACCCTTGTGTTTGTGTAGTATAATAACATTGTCCTTTAAAGTTTACTTACATTTCAATTAATAAATTTAGGTCTTATTCTACGTCAAAACGTTCAAGTTTATTATAAAATATTATTTTGAAGCACAATTTGTTCTTTGTGTTTAAACATAAAGCCCTGTCGATATTTGAATTTCTATTGTTAGGAATAAATAGTAAAAGAAATTTACTGGGTGCCGAGCCGGCAGTTATAATTATTATCAGAAAGTTTAACATTATATTTTTTATGAAATTTTTATTTTTTGAATTCCCAATATGTTTCGTTTAGAAAGTTGTTCAGTATAATGGGTAAAATCACCTATTAATGTAATGCAACTGTATACCCTAATACCCCGTAGAACTTTTTTGAATTTCGAAATGGCGTTTGCACATGCGCACTTTGTGCCAACTGTCGATGCGTGTAGGATTAAAAGCCTTACAAAGCTTTACATTTTACGTCATCTACATTCCGATACTCGTTCGTTTTGTTATTAAAAATAGTATTTGAGCTAAAAAATCAATGAAAATGTGAATTTAGCGATATATTTCAATGTTTTTTATGCACTTAAAACACAAAATTGTTTGTAGTCAAATCCAACAGGTGCGCGCGCATGACTGCATTCCCTTTATTGCACGGTTGTCCTAAAGTGTCCCCAGAAAGTTTGAGTTGAGGCTGGGTATCTGAAGTCAGAGGGGGGCGGAGGGTGGCCGTTCTGTATGTAGAACTATTACTTCTACTAGAACTTCTGTATATACTATTACCTATTCTGTGACATAACACAAACACTGGCGGGACTACTGTTGCTATGATTACCAACAATAGTCCCACCCCCACCATTCGCGATCATCTTTAATTTGGCTGCGACTCTGCCACACTCCGCTCGCTAGCACTGAGCGCTGGAACCATTACGTACGACCCGGTGGAGCTCGAGTCACAGAGTTATAAACAATTGATGACGCATTAAAAAAGGGTAAAGGATTCTTCTTGTTCTTTTCCTTTGCATCTTCCCGCTTTATGCAGGGTTGTTATTATCTTCTAATCATGCGGCCGGCGCCAGTACAATCTGTCCTTGGTTGTCGGGTCGGGCAGTTTCTCATAGTGTTAGCTTGGGCATGCATTCACCAGGTGGCAGGAGAGCGTCTTCTATTTCTTTTATGTTCAGGCCGAGGTAGATCTTTTTGGACCACATGCTCTAAAGATAACACTGTATAGATGCGTGGGCGATGGGCGTGGGTCCGAGCGGCGTAGCGCTGCAGGCGTCGCCGGCGAGGGGGGTCCTCGCGGGGGGTGCGGAGGCGGGCCTCACCCTGCGCGTCTACGCCGACTGCTGGGGCGTCTACCAAGACCAGCTACTTATACAGGTACGTTAAGGAACCGTTAGGCCCCGTGTCCACAAAACCATGGGCGGAGAGAAGAGAAACTTGGGTGTATCCACCGTAGCTGTGCTAGATAGGCAAGTTCACGCACTAGCACGGAGCGAAAAATCAGGGCATTTATTGCAGAACTGGTTTATAAATTAGTCGTTAGATAGTTTAAAAGCATGTTCGCCAGGCACAAGGTCAGGCATGCTGAGATAAATAGATTATCGCGACAACGGCATATCTCCCTCTCCTCTCCACCCAATTCGCTTTCGAGGATACCGGCCCCCTACAGATCTAAGTAGACTAGATGGTGAACATGAAACTAGCTAGCTTCTTAGCGATAAGACCGCCTTATTTTATAGCTCTTGTATTTTTTAAAATCAATTTTTTACTATTCATGTTTTGGTGTAAAATAAAGAACATTAATTGATTGATTGATTGAAACTAAATACGAAATAAATGCAGCAGTCTGCGCGTATGAATTCGCGGGCAGTCGCAGCTAGAGCAGAATACAAATTTAACTAAAAACATTAGTCTAAAACTGGAGTCACATTGCAAGTTTTGCTGTGAGCGGTTCTGTCTGTTGCATGGTATTTGCTTGGTTCGCGTTTGAGTGTGCCATGACATGAGGCTCCACCATTTCTTCTTAACTGTTTTTGCCTAAAAATGCAATTCTTGAGATTGGGTTAGATACGGGATGTGTGTTGATTAGTTTGTAATAACTTCCAGTAGATGGCACTCACGTCCCCTTCAGAAACAATACATTGAAAATGTCGTTCTCTGGGTCACTACCCTAGTGGGATCGGTGGCGAAATTGGATAACGAAATTCCCCGGTTTGAAAGAGTGCAGGTTCAAGTCCCACCCGAGACTTAATTTTTCAATCTTTAATTTTATTGGGATAGATACTCCCAACAACTACTTGACTATGGCGGAAATGCTTTGGTAACGCACAAGCAAGAGACCATTAATAAATTAAATAATAAACAAAATTTTAACAAAAAATTCAAACCGCTTTCAAAAAAACTAAAAAGTTAAAAAATAATATTGCAAAAAAGTCATCGGATGCAATATTATTTTTTAACTTTTTAGTTTTTTCGAAGGCAGTTTTTCATTTTTTTTTTGTTAAAATTTTGTTGGGCTCTTGCTTGTGCGTTACCACTGTGTAGCTCCGGAATGCCATCTTTAGATCCTGGTTTACTTATCATTGTATCATCCTTGGGATATGTTAGTCTAGCTATGGGGAGCGAGCCGGAATATTCCGGAATAGCGTATAATGACAACTAAAAATGGCGGAGACGCAGCAACCGTACTACCCTCTAGATACCTAACAGGATATTATCACGATCGGTTCATATACGACAAAGTTATACGCGAGCACACATAAAAAAATATACACACATAGATATATATATACGGTCGAATTGAGAAACCTCCTCCTTTTTCGAAGTTGGTTTAAAAGTGTGAAACTAGATAAAATAAAAGGAGGAAACTAAATGTATTAAACTCAGCTATCATCACGACCAGGGTTCACATCACAATACTTATAACTCAGTACAGCGCATAATAAAGCAACACGTAATTATCAAAGTATCACACAACATCACAACACTACGGACCACGCGCTAGTGACGTGGCATAGTCGATAGTTGACCCACTCGATTAATATCGATAGTGCAAATCTCTGCAACGTACGCAAAGATTAATTAACTTCATCGAAATTCAAATTGAAATTAATTTTAATTAAATCAATATTTTTTACGTGAAATAACGTTGAATAATTTTAATATACCTAAAGCTAGCAATAATGTTACTAGAAACCCGTTCTAGTAACATTATTGCTAGCTTTATAATATATATATATTATATCAAATAATTATTTAAAAAATTACACTGAAAAAAAAAGCCTTCCCCCAGGACATGAACTACCCAGGCCGATTTGGAGGTTTTTAAACAGGCTCCGAACTCAAGTCGGCCGGAGTAAGGAGAACTTGTCCAAATGGGGTTTTATCGATGGATCAGACCTGAGGTGTGAGTGTGGTGTTGCCCCTCAGACTATGGCCCATCTCATATCTTGCCCTTCCTGTCCGCAAACTTACACGCGAATGGAGCTTATGAACGCCGCTGGTAGTGCTATCCGTGTGGCAAAATACTGGGCTGGAAAAATATAAAATGACATGCCATCGACTCGAAAGAAGAAGAAGAAGAACTGAAAAATAAAAGCATTTTTAACATTTTGGATCACTTTGTTGTCCATCCGTACGTCTGTCTATCCGTCTGTCAAGAACCTTTTCGTCAGGACCGGGTAGAGCTATCAAGTCGAAAATATCAATAACTAAGGTCTACGGTCCCTTAGAAAAGTAAAAACTAACATGCCTCTTAGGAATCGCGAAACAGAATCACATGCAAGCATTCTGAACTCTGATAGATAAATAGTTGAAAGTATTATCTGTTTTGTCACAACACTAATCCGGGCTACGCACGGAGCGGAGGTCGTAACAGTAATTATGAGATGTTTATGCGCCATGATCGCGGCTATTAGTGGCGTCTAACGGCCGAACTTGTCGGTGCTGGCCCGGCTGAATTAGACCCGTGCCTGACCCTAGTCGTCCATCACACTAATAATTAATAAACATTGCTATAAAGCTGCGCGTCTATTGGTTCCCAGCGGAAGCTACACGCACGGTACATAAACGCACGATTCGCGTGCCGTGCGTGCGTGGAAGCTGTACTACACAAACAAAGGAAAATTACAAATAAATATCTTGAGGGTTACGCTGTTATTAATTAAGCTACAGTTACTCAATTTAAGGTCCGCCACACACAGACGGAATTGCGATCCGGAATCCTGATTCAGGATTCAGTGTTGTCAACTGTGGTTACAAAAAATACTAGAGTGCTGTTTAAAAATGCCTAAAATAAAAATGTATGAAACGCCAAAACAATGACAATTGCATTTTTAAGTATTTATTGAAACGAAACAAACAATTTCTATACATGATAATTTCTATCATGTGATGAAGTCATGTCGTTACGATGATGATTTGTAAATCATCATTCAATATTATGCGACTATATCAAAAGACTAAGTATAGATAGTTTAAACATTAGACATAATCTGCATACAAAATGGAATGAACCAGGCGCTGCCCACACGATAAGAAGACACAAGCGGTTTTTGAGCGTAGGCGTTTTCGCAACGACGCCGCAACTGCACCGTCACGATACGGTATCATTCCATCAACGCCTTCGCTCAAAAATCTCTTCAAAATATGCTACCTAATTCAAAATAAGACATTAAAAAAATCACTAGATCTAGTGAAAAAGTATCTGAAAGCGGCAACACTCCATCCATAACCAATTCCGAATCAGGTTTATTCCGCATGTATGTGACGGACCTTAAGGGTTCCGTCCGCGGTTTATATTGTTTTTGGATTATCTCGGCAGTATTATAAACCGTTTATTTAATATACTATAAGTACTTTTATACATACATAATCAAGATATTTAATTGTTTTTTTTTGCTATCTCTAATTTTATTACATAGTTAATCCTGGCACAGAACTCCTTGGTTATTCTGGATTGCTATTGCAACGCCTAGATAATAATATATATAAAAAAACGTTCATCTAAGCCAAGTCACTCTTTATTATCACTATTGTCTAAGGTGTGAAATGTATGATGTATTGTTGTCTATATGAATAAATGAAAATGAAATTAAATATTGCGGCACGAATCTTGAGCGCTCGAATGAGTGTATTTAGACAAAAATAGTGCATTGCATAGTGTCTTTGTACATATGGTCAGCGCAATCAAGGACAGTTCATCACGGGATGACTATAGAACCGCAGGTTGGTTTTTAAGAGCAGACAAATCTGTCTACCCTCATTTTTCTTCGTTCAAACGAAGATCCAGTTATCATTGCAGTTGTAATACTGCCGAAATATCAGGAACTCAGAAAAAAATAAAAATACACCGTAAGAACCCTTAACGGGTTATTAACTTTAGCTTAATATCTTGGGCATTGTTGTAGGTGGATTATAAAAGCAAATAAGTAATTATGTTGTGAAACTATCGTCTGATATTCCAGCTATAACTATGTTTGGTTGTTAAAACATAGTTTATATTACAAACATATACGATATGAATATGCAACAATATATGCAATACAACGCATGCAATGACATGCAATGCAAATGCAATGCAATTGCATTCCAACAATGTCAACTATCAAAATATTTCCTAGTTTTAAGTAGAAAACTATTCTGTTTTATATGACTTTTGTATCACATCTAAATTAAACAAACTACGAACGAGGTTCGTTTCAAGTTTGTCCCAAAGGTACCCTTTATAATGTTCTTATGTTTTTTTTTGTTAAAACTTGCTTTTGCCTGCGACTTCGTCCGCGTGAAATTAAAATATCAAAAAATCCGTACTTACTGATTACTTTGAGACCGCCATTTGTACCCTTACGTTCTTTTTATTCGTTTTTGTTACTGTATATTTTAGTGTGTAAATAAAGAATATTTATGTTATGTTATATTAACCCTACAACTTCCGTAAAACTTGTTACATAAAAACCACGTCAGAGGCCGTAAGGCGGTCTGAAAAAACTCTGACACCAGGGCTCTGTCCACACGATAAGAAGAAGATGATAAGCTGTACGTTGTCTGTCAGTCAGTCGCGGAATTATTTTATAAGTAGTGAATAATAAAATAAAAAACATTAATTAACGTGCCTTATACATGGAAGCGCTTAAGGTGAAACACAACTAAAACCACAGAATAAATAATAGTACTGCTAAAACGTAGTAGCTTTAAGTTTGGTGATTGTGTCTAATAACGAAGCTTCTCTACGCTCCACGAGATATAATATGTGATACAGATAACTACATTTTGCCCTTGATTTTGTCCGCACCTTCGTTCTGTTTCTGTCTTTGTAGCGAAAAAACATATTTATACCAGTTACTAAGTCTAATCGTAAGCTTCTTAAGGTGGTTTCAGTCCATACAAAAGTTTGACGCACAATACGCATAGACGGAATTAATAAAAGTAATATTTTATATATGGAAAAATAGTTTAGAAAATCTAGTTGCCGCGTCACAAATAACATTTGCAATTTATAATATAATTACGAAGATATAAAGCTTTTAAAATTTTGTATGAAAAATTGCAAAGCTTTATATCTTCGTAATTGTTTTATAAATTGCAAATGTTATTTGTGACGCGGCATCTAGATTTTCTAAACTATTTTTCCATATATACAAAGTTACTTATATTAATGCGTCAAAGTGTTGTATAAAATTGATCCCTCTGCAACCACCTTAACAAAGAAAAAGATTCATCAGATCGGTTCAGTACCTAGTTTTTGTTTTAATGCTTGAACAAAAAACATAGTAAAAAATCGACAAATCTGTTTTTTAACCTAAACAATTTATCATAAATTTTCTTACCAGACTGCCTCAGAAGGAGGGTAATATTTTTTGTAAATATCTTCAATGTATAGACACACTTCTGTTAAAGTTTTGTAATAGTGTAGAATTCAAAACAGACGCTGTATAAAAGTACTTCAAGTTAATGGAATTGATAAAAACAGACGCTGCAGACAGCCTCTGTTCGCTTTTGTTCTTGTGCAAAGGCAGGGCTGGTCGGTCGCTGAGGAAACTACATTTTTAGGGTTCCGTAGCCAAAGGATGAAAACGGGATCCTATTACTAAGCCTACGTTGTACGTCCGTCCATCCTTCCTACCTATTTAGGGCTGCAACTTTTGAACCCTAATAGCTAGATATTTGAAATTTTCACAGAATATGCGTTATTACAGCGGATTTGTTAACAAATAATAATTTGTGAACAAATCCGCCGTAAGTAAAAAGATAATAAGCGTAACGAGCATATCGATAGGGCCGCCTATTTACTTTATATCTTTGCTGGCAACATTGAGGTACAGCTCATCAACTCCTTTCGATAACGATCATTCTTTGAATCGATTCATTCAACGCTCGTTCGGTCGCTCACTCTTTCAGAACGGTTATCATTCGAAAACTAGCCGTTGCCGTGTTAACATGTTTCGTGCATAGTGATGCTAAATATTAATTATGAAGTGATTGAATCGTGTAATGTATAAAACAAGTGAAGTGATAAGTAATAAAATATAATTGTTGGCAATGAACGAGTTTGATTCATCCAGCTTCCCGTCGAGCTTACATAAGATAATAGAATAAATAAATTAGAAATTGTTAAAAAGATAAAAATTAAGTTGTCCTCCCCCCATACAAAAAAACTAGTTTTTATCAATGTTTTTTCTTTTCGCTCTACCATAAAAGCGGTAATATATGCAAGGTTCAAACTTAACATGGTTATAGAACAAGCTCTGCAGTATAACAACAAGTAATAAAAACCAGCCAAGTGTGAGTCGGTCTCTCGCTAAAGATCCCAGAGAAAACAAAACTTTTGTGTAAGTTAATAATTATATTGTGTCTTGTGTGGTACGGAACCCTTGGTACGCGAGTAGCCTGACTCGCACTTGACCAGTTTTTTTTTAATAGACTCGCTAAAAGCAAACGAATACTCGCGCGCCGTGTTCTGTACGATCAGATTGCACGACAGTGTCGACACAAGGGTTGTGGTACCAGAACTGGAGCCGATTACCAACATCACATAGTTAGATATAGTAGATAAAGCAAGCTTTCTGACACTTCTTGCCACAAAACATGATCAGATACCTAATCTGACCTACCTACTCGGGAGAAGGGAAGCTTCGTAGTATAACAAACGTGCCTCACCCACGCACACATATTGTCTACTACTTCTCTGTTAGTTTTCGCCACTATCGTGTACGATATACACGAATAACGAATAATAAATTAAGCTTTCCAACTTCTTTATAAAATTCCGTCTTATAATTTTACACGATTTAAGCGATTATTACATTACGTATCGTAAATATTATACAGGGTGTAAGTGACAGCCTAGCAAATACTGAAACGGTGAACTCAGATTATCAAACTGAACAACTTTCACTATGGAGCCTACCTCAGGAGATGCGAAATAAAATCAGCTGTCCCATACAAAACTGCTGTGCCTACCCGACGTAAATGTATGGGAGAGCTGATTTTTTTTTCGCGTCACCTTAGGTAGGTTCCTAGTGAAATTTGTTCAGTTTGATGGTCTGAGTTCACCGTTTCAGTATTTGCTAGGCTGTCACTTACACCCGGTATATCTAAGTATTTTTTACCGATATACAGGGTGAAAACTTAAATACGTTACATGCTTAAGGGGGTGCTTCAGACCATCAAACTGAACAACTTTAACAATTTTTACAAAATGAAAATTAAACCAACACTGAAATTGGGATTTTTTTTAAATCTGCTTTTCCATAGAAAACGTCAACCGCTACTCGAACCAAATGTATCAAGCTGTGGATTAGATATTAAGTTGTTCAGTTTGATCGCTAAATCTAAAGTACCCCGTTAAGTACCTATGTAACGCATTTTACTTTACACCCTGTATAGACTACTGAGCTGAGCAACTAATTTTACAATAAGACTTTCGTTTTAGCGAACTAGAGTTATGTTCAAAGAAATTTTAATTTATTTTTTACATTATTGAGGCACTCAAATGAAAATTGATAATGCGGAAATGTGTCACCGCCAGTGACACGCGAACATACTGCTCCGTATTAATCAGAGTCAAAAAATACGAAAACTTTCGATTTACTCAACAAGTTATACACCATCTTAAAGCTTGAAATGCAAGAAAAGTGAATAAATAAAGTGCAAATCAAATATATCATTGTGTTCGGATTTATATGTGAGTACAGTTTCGTAAATAATGAATTTAACTAAACTCAATGACCATGACAGCTGAGTGAGTTATTGAAACGTCACCGGACGGTCGTTGACCCGATCCCCACCTGTGTGTATGCCACAGTCTAACGAACACGCCTTGAAGCTGCTTGACATCTTCTATAAGCGAACTGTGTCGCGCGATAATAATCTACTCTGTGACACGAACATTACCCGTCTTAAAGCACCCGCAAATTAAAAGCTACGATTAAATATGAATTGCCTAGCATGCAAAAACAAAATCGGTAGAGGAGAATTACTTGCATGTACATCATGTAGTGGCCTATATCACTATACATGCTTAAATATTACCACCGCATTCTATAGGGAAAGACAAATAGACCTAAGGAGGCTTTATAAATGTCCATCTTGTGAAAATAAAACACGGCGGAAACAGGATGATACCCCGATAAAAAACAGATTAACTGAAATGTTAGAGGAGACAGACATGTCCTACCTAAGCGATGGCAACAACGAATCCCTAAACATAAATGTTCTGAGAGATACGGTTGAAATACCTATCCCGCCTAAATCTAATGCGCAGGTTGAAATACCTATCCCGCCTAAATCTGATGACCAGGTTGAAATACCTGTCCCGCCTAAAACTGATGAGCAAAATATGATAAGTTTCGATAAATTCAGTCAACTGCTACAAAAAGAACTACACAACTTGAAGACTAGCATAACAAATGAAATCACACAAACTGTAAAAGACACCATAACACGCGAATTCAATACTGCAATTGTAAATATGAAAACTGAAATTCAGACAACCACAAAACACTTAACTACACAACAAGCAAATATCGAGAAAAAAATTGAAAATTTAAACGGGAAAGTACAACAATTAGAGTCCGAAAACCGTGCTTTGAGGTCGAAAATCGATGAAATATCAATTGGAAATACTCAAAATTCTCCCTCATATAAAAATAACGAAAAAGATATGATAAGCCCAAGAAAAATTGTTTTATACGGATTGTATGAATATAACGGCGAAACAGAAAGAGACCTTATTCAACGTATCTCGGACATATTTTATAATATAATAGGGGTTGATGCAAATCCGTACATAGAAAATACAGCACGTATAGGGCGGAGAGGAAACCGGCGCCCAGTAGAGATTGAATTTATAAGTCAAAGGTTTGTAAGATATATCCTAGGGATCAAATACCTCTTCAGAAATACAGAAATTGCTTTATCGGAATATAAGAAAGCCGAAGACTTAAAAATTGAGAGGCAATTAAGACAAACGGTTAGAGAGGCACGTCAGGAAGGAAAAAATGTGTATATAAGAGGCAACAAATTATTTTTAAACGGACTAGAATACATACACAAGAAGCTATATAGTGAGACACCAGAAAACAGTACACTACACGAAGAAAACACAACAAAGGAAAATCCTATAGAAAACTCGGAAAACGGAAACCTACAGTCAAAAGATAACCCCCCAAAAACTTTTCGCTAGCCACTTCAGTCTTTTCATACAAAACATGCAGAGCCTAAATAATGAAAAGGTCGCACTCCTGGAAAGCTTCTTATTATCACACGACTTCAATGCTCTTTGTTTAACGGAAACATGGTTAACTGAATCGAGAGCGAGTATGATACATATTCCCGGTTATATATTCGCAAGTGCATTCTACAGGCAAAACCACATACACGGCGGTGTTGCTATCCTACTGCGAGAAGGCATCGAGTACGTCGAGCGAACTGATATTAGGGATCTAACCAAGGAATTTGTTTTTGAATGTTGCAGCATTGAGATCACTAAACTAAATATTATATTAATTTGCTTACACCGATTAGATCGTGAAATTGATACTTTTTATGATTGTTTACTAAAAATGTTAGAAAAAATTAAATTACAGGAATCAAAAAAACATATAATTATAGGAGGCGACTTCAATATAAATTACCTACAGAGGTCAAAAGATTTATCTAAACTAAATGACCTAATGTTATCCTATAATTTTAAACAAATTGTAATTGAGTCAACTAGAGTAACTGCCACGTCTTCAACCTGTATAGATCTTATATACACAAACAAATCCCCATTCACTTCATCGGTTCAGGAATACGGGTTTTCAGACCACAAAAGCGTAATATATACAATTGATACAAGCATAAATAATTTAACAGAAAATACGCCGTGGATTATTTCTAAACGAATTTATAACACAAAAAATATCACTGAATTTAAGAATAAATTAAGTTACATAAATTGGGACGATATACTAAAATACGATTATGATATGAATGATAACTATAACGCGTTCTATAAAACTATCGCCACAATTTTAGATGTATGCGTACCTAAACAAAAAATCAAAATTAAACCCAAAATATATAAGACATGGCTAACGAAAGGGTTAAAAAAATCGTGCAAACATAAACGATTGTTAAAAATATTACTAAATCAGACAAAACAAAATGTGGTGTTAAAAAACCACTGCAAACTTTTTGCTAAAATTCTAAAAAAATCTATTAATGCATCAAAGCGCAATGTCTATATCACTCAAATGAAACAATCAACAAATAAAACTAAAACTATGTGGTCTGTGATAAACCAAATAAACGGAAAATTTAAGCAAAATAGACACAAAAACCTAAAACTAGCACTCGACAACAACGAAATCACTACGTCACCCGAATTAATAGCTAACACCTTCAATAATTTCTTTCTTAGCATCAATGACTCACGCACGAGTACACAAACAAGCGCGCAATCTGTGACGTCGCCTGACCCCTTCCCTGTGCCTGCACAGCAACAAAACTCCATATACCTAAAGCCAGTTGATGAGCGCGAGGTCTACGGCATTATACGTACACTAAAAAACAAACACAGTTTTGGTTTTGACGAAATCCCATCTAGCCTTTTAAAAGCATGTACTGAGGAACTAGCCCCCCCTTTAACAAAATTGATAAATCAATCCTTTGACAACGGTAAATTCCCCGACTCATTAAAAATATCAATTGTAAAGCCCATCTTTAAAAAAAAAGGAAATGAACTAGATCCAAATAATTATCGTCCAATAGCACTTCTACCAGTTGTATCAAAAATTTTTGAAAAGGCCATGTGCTCACGCCTTTATAATTTCTTAGAGAAACAAAACTTCTTTTACGAACATCAATATGGTTTCAGAAAAAAAAAAATCAACAATATCAGCTGTTTACAAATATATACAGGAGGCGCTAAATTATATTAATAATAAAAAATGTACAGTAGGTATCCTAATTGATTTAAGTAAAGCGTATGATAAAATATCTTATAAATTACTTTTATCAAAACTATACCGAGCAGGAATACGCGGAAATGCCTATGATTGGTTTAAATCATACCTCAATAATCGTACGCAATACGTCCAGATCGAGTATAATGACCCAAAAAACCATATAGTTCAATCAGTACGGTCGGAATGTCGCGAATTAAAAGGTTCAATTCCTCAGGGCAGCGTAATTGGATGTGTCCTGTTTTTGGTTTTTATCAACGAATTGCCGAAAATATTAGACGTCCTTACTGTAATGTTTGCAGACGACATCTCACTACTATTCCAATTTAACGCAACGGAAAACTACCATGAAAAAATCCAAAACACGCTCCAAACTGTCCAAACTTGGCTGCAACATAATAATTTGGAAATGAACCCCACAAAAACAAAACTTATACAGTTCTATCCCCCCCAGCGTACCCCACTTACCTTAAATATTAACATAAATAACATCCCGATTGAAGAGGCAGACCACTGTACACTTTTGGGCTTAATCGTAGATAAAAATATTAACTGGAAAGAGCATATCTCACACATAAAAACTAAATTATCTAGATTTCTTTACGTATTACACACACTGCGATTAAACACTAATTTTGAAACGGCATTATCTACATACTTTGCTTACGCAGACGCATGGCTACGGTACGGTGTGATACTATGGGCAAATAGCTGCGACGCGCACGACCTGTTTGTGATGCAGAAAAAATGCATTCGTATATTAGCACGCATCCCCTCCACTGATAGCTGTAAACCATACTTCCTTCAATATAAAATTCTCACGTTACCTTCTTTGTATATATTAGAAATGGCTAAATTTGTTCATCAAAATAAACAATTATTTAATAAAAACAAGAAAGACTATCTGCGACACAATTTACGATCTAAAAATGAGTTATCTTTACCAGTCTCAACTATGACAATGTACCACAAAAGTCCGTACTTTTCAGCTATAAAAATTTATAATAAAATACCAGAATGTTTCAAACTAGAACCAAAAACTCATATATTTAATAATAAACTTAAGAAATATTTGATAGATAAATGTTATTATAACAGGAATGAATTTTTTGATGACATTTTATGATTTCTTTTTTTTTAATTTTGAATTTTTGAATTTTATAAATGTTATTTTAATTAAATGAATGTTATGTAATGTTATTGTTATTGAATTTAATTAGTAATTTAAATGAATGTTGAAATTTTAATCTAATAATGTTGTTGAATTTAATTTAATTTGTATAAACTTTAAATGTTGTTCTGTGTTCCACAGCATGCTGTGCCCACAATGGGTATCATATGTTGATCTTTTCTATTTTGTAATATCTTTTATGTACCATATGATCCGCATGAATAAATGAATTATGAATTATGAATTATGAATTATGATATTGCGTTTATGAAACAAAAGGCACTCGGGTAGCTTAAAACAATAAGCTAAGTGTATTTTTTTCGTACGGGTGGACGTTTTAGCGGTATCGGCATAAGCTTTTTAATACAAATACAACACGACCCGATTGGTGTAATGGTTAAAACGCCGGACTGCCAAACCAGGGTCCTGGGTTCGAATCCCGGTTCGGTCTGTAGTGTATGCTATTAAATGAAAGACGACCTGTCCGAGCAATCGTTTATTCCAAAACTAAAAGTACATGAATGACGGGGCGAGCGTCACCTTATAGATATTCATATACCTATATATAGTTACTTATTCTATCTAGTTATTAAACCATACAGACATTATATATCTATGTATATATCAATGCTACTACACTACAGGTCATGGATGTTTATATGTTTGTGTCGTTGTTGTATGGTTTCCATAATAAACAGCCTATAGTGCTTGCTTGGGATCATTACAATGTATGTGCCTGTGAGCGTTATTTATTTATTTAACATCTTTAGGCTTAGCTTAGTGTGGGGGTACCTTTAAATTTTAGATACCTGATAAAGTTCAGAGTTGTCAATGTGCAAGCCTATACCCAGATTGGTATGAATTAATTTTAAACGTAAAATAAGTGCGCATTGAAATAAATATTTTTGTATTTTGTATTTGTATTTAGCCCATAATATACGTCCCACTGCAGGGCACAGGTCTACCCTCAGGGTGGGGGTATGGGCTTTAGTCCACCACGCTTGCACAATGCAGATTGGTGGAGTACAAATCATCATCACCTTATTTAAGAGCTACGCTCTTGTCGGTGGCGTATTCGTCAATCCAGTCTCTTTTCAGCTAGTCTCTTGAGTTCTTGATACGACACGACGTCAACCTTTTCCTCAAATACAAATACGCATCAGAATATCTTCTTCAGTATATTGTGTATGTATGCAGGTTTCCTCACGAAGTTCTCCTTCGCCGTTTGAGAGCAGTCGATATTACGTACGTTTATATGTTAATACAAATACAAGAACAACGAATAAAGAAGAAGCACTCTTTCTTCTCTGGCATCTCTGGCATCAACTTCAAACTATCGGGTTCTCTCCGTTAAATTATTCTACTCTCTGCCCGTGTAAAAATAAGAATCATTTTATGGTAGTTCTCGCTGCGGCCGTCCGTTTACTTGCCAATCTTATGTGGATATTGGGCAGCTAGTGAGTTGTAGATGATTATAAAAACAAGGCATATCAACGTAAATGGATCAATAATTCAAACGAGCAAAAAGCGGATTGTCTCTATACCATCCACTAGGTATGTAAGTACGTATGTATGTTTAGCAACATGTCCCGAGTTGTGAATTGTAACGTGGATGGCCTTTAATTAATGTTCTTGTACAACTATTTGAGGAGCACTCATCTTCTCCTGCGTCGGTTTAAGCTCGGATACTCTCGGTACGGGGACAGCACGGAAATAAAATGTAATGAAATAATGAAATTAAAATAGTTTATTTAAATGTACACAAAACATAATGTAAAAGAAAGTAATATACAGGGTTTTTCTTAATATGCTGTCTCTTTTCTTAAGGGGATTATCACAGTTGCATTACTTTAAGAGGCTATGTGAAAAAAATAGGATTCTTCAAATCGTCATATATCTTGAAGTACTAACAGTAGGAGTATGATTTGCGGATATGTGTAAATTGAACATATAATTGAAGTTTTGATTAGAGCCAAAACACGATTAAGACACATTTTCTTGATAGAAAAATAAGCCGAAGTAGCCTCAGTCTTTAGTCATAAACACTTGGAACTGCTAAACGGTGAATAATAGAAACACGAGACTTGATTTAAAAAAAAGAGATGTTTATTATATAAATTTTGATTAGAGCAGAATTGAACTTACATAAATAGTACAATCACAATCAAAAAAAGTTTGTTTTACGCTTGCGTCGTTTCAGGCGCGTGCGCCGCTCCATCTCTTTCGCTCGCATCAGGCAGTAATATAAGCTATCACACGCCCATTTCGCTTCAATTATTTTTCGACATAGGCCTTTAAGGGATGATTGTACAACTTTCCCTATGAAACCAATAGGACATTCTCAATAAAAAAAAATTGACTTCTCATACTTAATGCAATCGGCTGATCGAATTGTATGAAAAGCAGATTTTTGTACGCGATGTTCGCTTAGGTTTCTGGAAAATTGTTCAGTATCATGAAAGCAACCAATAAATGACGTCGACCAATATTTATGAATATGAATACAATGAATAACAAAGTAATGCAACTGTTTACCCTAATACTAATACCCTGTATAATAACAGTAAAGTAGTAATTTGAATACATTTCTAAGACACTTCAATCAAGATTGACGCGGGTGTCCATGATAGACTCAGAGCCTGGAGTGTGTATATTGTGCAATGTGCACAATACACAGTAGAACACAACCAATTCATTGAGCATATTACAGAGTAGAAGTGCGGCATAGTACTACTTGTAAGTTCAACAATTTGGTACAACGTTCTACTGTGCAAACGGTACGGTACTACTCTGTTACTAAATAATAAGTACAATAGTACCAGGTTTATAAGTCTTACCGAAAGTCCTGCGTAGTTGACAAATTTTAATAGCGCGCGAAATTATATTGACCAATCAGGATGTTCCACCTTCAATCCGTTTACGCTATTGGCTAATTTGTTTTCGCGGCCTTTGCACCCTTTGATAACTAAATGACTTCGGGTTTTGTCGCGGACTCGGGCCTGCCTCTGCGCAAACGAAAATTGACGAGCGGAATTATTTTCCTGTTCGTACTATACTAACATTATTACGTATTTTTTAAACATCGATATCGTTAACATAATCAGGTACATACTGATGATGTTGGGAGCTAACACTACTATTTTTATTTTCTATATGATTAACACATGTTAACACAACAAAATCTGTTTGCGACAATAGGGATCAGCTCATCTAGTGAATCTTGAGTTAGCGCTGTTATAACTTCGTATAACGCATTACGTATGTCTGGCGCGAGTGGCAGTAATCAAGCAAACACATCACTTACGATGCGCCGAAGTGTAGGCGCTTATCTAGGTACCTAGAGACAGAGGCGCTACTTTGCATTTCTAACCCTATAATAATAATCAAATAAAATTATTTTTATTCATAATAATATCACATAGATAGCTTTTTGACGTAATTTTTTGACTCTACCACCGAAACTAGCGTCGAAATGTGTTCCGTTGATAGAACATGCGGCCAGAATATGTTCTGTGTAATTACGCCGTGACCATACTCTTTCTTAGAACGTGATGTGAGGTTTGTGTGCTTGTTTGTTGCAGATAGACCACCTGGAGCCGATAGTGGTGGACGTGTGGGTGGAGGCGGTGGGCTCGCCGCTGCAGCTCGCGCTGGCGCCGGACCACGGCCGCAGCGAGCGAGGCGAGGACGCGCCCACCATGTGGTATATTTATGCTATTGGAAAAGACTGGATTAGTGTATGGGGTATATACCGACATGAGCGTAGCTCTTAAATAAGACAATGAAACTTAATAACTGGAACATGGGTTGAAAAACAAAAAAATTGTTGGACCTCCCATACAAAAGTCTGGTTCAACCTATTTATTTTATATTGTAGGTCCAAAAAAATTTATCTTTATACGACTATTGTTCCTTAGGGAAAGATGTTTAGTTGTAAACCATGGAGAAATTACACGCGTCTAAACACATATTTTGTTAGTAATTAAAAACTAGGCGTGCATAGCAGTGAGAGATGTTCTGAAAATTCAGAACATCCACAAATCTGCGAAATAAAAAAGCTAGGGGCCCATAAGGGTGTATAATAATGATATGTTGCAACAATGACCGGAGCCGGTGCTGCCCCGCGCAGGATGACTCCGTCGGACCCGGCGCGCACGGTGCGCGTGCGCAACACGTCCCGCGCCGACCTGCGCGTGCACGCCTACCTGCTGCGCGACCTCGACGTCGACGGTACGTCTACCCTGCCTACCCTACCCTACTCTACCCTACCCTACCCTACCCTACACACTTATTTACTCTAAGGTAACTATCATCTGCCCAATTAATTTTTCGAGCAAGGCATATAATATTGAGGCAATTCACTTTAGGCACTAGGTGGCGCTAGTAAGAAATATTTGGCTACTGTAACACCCTTCCTACTAACCTATATATATATTTATATTTAACCCGTCTAGTTATTTATCATACTAGATAGCGGCCCGTAGATGTGATCGTCTAGTCTAGATATTTAGTGACCCTTTAAACGTTGTGTAAGTTTGATTTGGACGTCTATAGTTATAGATAGGACGTGTATCGCAAAGAGAAGTCGGTTAATAAAATCCGTAAAGTATTTCTAAGTAAATGAAACCCGTGGGAGGTTAAAGCTTGTATAAATGTAAAGAATCAGTTTAAGAAACGCTTGCTAAAAATCGAAAACACATTTTAAAAATACTCAGAATAAGACATTAATAATATTAGAATAGCTTGTAGAAACCATGCAAACTTAGCTCGATTTCTTCACTCAGGATGTTCCAACTCGTACCGCTTAGTTTTCTTTCTTCTTGGCCAATAACACTTTATTTCACACTATTGTCACTTTGCTATGTTAGTAATTTACTTAAAGAAAATAATATATTGCCCTAGCAGACCCCCCTACCGATAGACCTGGGTGAGACGAACATAATTTTGTTGACCTTTGACTAAACAAAATGAGAGCGAGAGAAAGCAAGGGATTCGTCCTTTATTGCGCAATAATAGTTTTCTAGTCACGGTCACAAATTGATATTTGTCTTGGATGGGGGATTGGTCGAACAACTATACCTATTTTTACACACATTAGCAGATTCTCCGTGTCCTCCGACTCGGTGTGCTGGACAAAACCTCCGACGCAAGGCGATCTAGCGGCTAATTTATATATATTTATATATATATATTTTAACCACAACAAACATGCCGCTCATCACTATGCTCCTTTCATCAACTTATTCGCAAGCATACGTCACGATATGGTTCGCATACGCTGCGCGATTGGAATTTAGTTTATTATTTGATATTTAGTCAAGGAAACGAGAGCTTGTGTAATGTATTTATTAATACAAACGTTTCCCGACCGAATCTGGTTTGAATAGAAGACTTAATGCATCCACAATTGGCATCCGGGCCTCATACGTGACAAGATTGTCAGGAGTTAATCCAGGTCTCGGAACAGCAGATGTGGACAAGTTTACCTGTGGATACTATAAATCTCGAAACAAACCAAACCCACATGAGACTTCACGATTTCGATTTTAACAAGGAAGCGTGAACACAACTGAATTTGACATTACCTGTTTAGTCATTATTATGTTTGTTCGAGGGATAGTTACTAACTTCATAAAATCTCACGTTGTATTTAATTTAATATTTATTTTTACGCAACACGCAAATTTACGACGTGCGACGATTATAAGGCGCGGTTTAATTAACACTCGTTCTTTCACACATTATCTAAACCTATACAAAAGTCAAACAAGTATATGTTCAAAATAAAAGCTCGTACTCCGGGGACAGCCGAACTGTAACGCGTCAAAAGAAGGAAACCAAATTTCTAAGGCTACGAATGCTAAACAACAGTCGTCGATCTAATCATACAAGAAATCTGTCCTGGACAAACCTTAAGAAAAAGAAATATATATATAAATTATAAATTAATTAGATTTCACCCTGTAATTCGCGTTAGCATTTATTTTAGTCCACACAATGCACACCCGCGCGCTTTTAGGGTTTTGCCCGTCCCTCGCGATAAGTTTCAAAACCACGCACTATCTTCACTGCAAGTATGCAAGTAGATCAATAGCTCTAGTCTAGAAAATCGCGCGCGTAATTCTCAATTTCGACCGTTTCGATGCGCGTCCAAAATTACACTCCCTCTCTCCGTCACGTAGTTTAGTTTCTTTTCCTAAATTGCAATTGTTTTTGTGGCCATAAATTTACTAATTTATTACTCTACCTATTTGGCTTTCCGAATGTTATGAATCCTACGCACATATGGCTTCAAGTGCACCCTTTTTTATATCTCACGCTGTGGACGACGAGCATTTGCAGATTCTTAGAACAAAGTATTCCTTTAAGTATTTCGTGTCAACTTTAACAAATTTATTACTGGCTTTCGACAGATAAGTTCACATTACAATCTCAACAAAAAATGCAGACTCTCAAACTAATGTTGACCCTTAATTTTATTTAGATAATGATTTTAGAGGAAGAGAGAAAAAAAAATATTTTAGAGCCGTTTGCTTATGTTAACCACGTATATATAAATTTATAGAGAGTAGGTAAGTATAACTCGTTACACTACCTTTTTTGATTGATACCTAATAACATTAATAGCAGCTCAGTAGGGCTAGCATGCTACGCACGACAAAGCGACAAAACCAGAAATCGTCATGCGCGTTCATTTTGTCATGCGTAATGCAACAAATACAGAGGCACATCTAGATTTTTCTCGTTTCATCGGGGGTGGCATGCTAGGCCCACTGCACTGACTAGGTAATAGTATAGGTATAGTTCTACATACCTACTGTGTGATGGTGTTGGCGGTGAGCCCGCCGGCCACAATGTAGTCCGAATGTTAAGTTTTCTCTATCTTTTGTATAGCAAGCACTCTGTATTGTCCACATCTCATGTCACTCGCCCGGACGAACGAATTATTGCGATGAGCAATTGATATCGGATCATCTACTCTCCTGCACGCATCACTTATTATTTAAATAAGTGATATTGATTGTTCGTTATCCTTTATGTTGATAATATTTCGTGCATATTTTCTGAAACAGCCTATGTGTGCTCTCTAGATTATATTTAATATTCTTACTGAAACTAATTTAAGCTAAACAGAAATTCGACATTGTAACTAATTGAATTAATGTTTAGGTAATAATTAATTTACATCAGATCCGATGTTAATATTTTGTTCAAAGTAATAATAACTACCTTATTCGATTTCAATTTAAAACAAAAATTACTAAGAGCGCCCGCTCTATAAACTGAACGACAAAATAATTACTTACCTATTCGTTCTATTAATTAAATGTCAAAATTTCGTGTTGCAAGAATTTCAATTTCGAAGTAAATTGAAAAGGACGACGACGTTTTCACAGAAAATTAAACGGCCAGGTTATTTTGCGAAACAAGTAGGTAATTTAGTATGTAACAAATATAATAGCTGTCAACCTTCCTCTCAGATTTTATTGTTATTGTCGAAGCGAAAGAGGAGGTTTCATAAAGTGGAGAAGCGAGTGTCTGTCTGCCCCCTCCCTCCCCTCCGCACCGCACCCTGCTACCCGTGTGTAACTTTCTGCTACATTAACTTTGCAAAAATGTGTATTTGTTCGTAATAACATGTTTAAGAGTAACACAACTTTTTATTGGGTCTACAAATCTACATAAATGTCGTACAGACTGTAGCATAGATTTAATAAATAAATAATAAATATCTTGGACAATGTCACACAAATTATCTAGTCAGATTTAAAGTACCAGAATCTAGCCTGGATTTGTATTATGATGACTAGACAACGATATAGAATACACAATTATATAGATACAAACATCCATGACTCGGGTACAAATATTAATATTCATCATACAAATATTTGTGTTTACGGGATTCGAACCCGCGAACCTCGGCACAGCAGGCAGATTAACTACCGACTGTGCTACCGGGCCGCGTTTCTAAGGTTTAACAATAATTATTATTTGTTAGCGGAATACATAATGTCGGTTCTTTGATAAATCTTAAAACCGTGTGGTAGGATAGACAACCCTAATTCATCCCATGGGTATCATACGAGGCGACTAAGGTCTAATGATTTTATTCTACTCATCACTCTACGAATCGTTCCACTTCCATCCTGAATGATAATTGTAGCACAGAGTATTATAATTTAGCTTCAGACAAACCTGAAAAGAGTTATCCTTGGTTACGTTAACTCTTTAGTAATCTGTGCCTTGGTGATCAGAATCAATTAAGAAAAAAAGTTGCGTTCTTTCTTTCTCACGCTCAGTTGCAGAAACGCTTATTAAAGTTAATCCTCCATTAAATCACTTGCTACCACATTTTGTCTTATTGACGAAGTAAAAGTTAGCATGAAATTTAATGGAGGATTAACTCTAATGAGCGTTTCTGCAACTGAGTGTCAGACTCTAAACATTTTGCATTCACGGTTTGCTGGACTGGAAACTACCGAAGAATCGCCGGTTTGAAAAGGGTTTCAGAACGTATTTCGACAAATTTAGCCTTTGGGGTGTAAAAATCAGAGTCAGCCAGTTTAATAGAATTTCGGGAGGAAACAGAAAACAGTTTTCGCGACCGAGTGCACAGATTGCATCCAATCGCCGCAATGAATAATGATAGTGGAAAAGTTTTGGAAAAGCATATCAATTTATTACAGCCAACTTTCGGGGGGCGGACTCAAAAGTACAGTTTAATGTGGGCAAGCGTAGTCGGGAGTGATTTATTTACTTACCAACTCTTTGTTATTTATTTTGAGGCTTGCCTAATGTATCTTTCATGTATGTTTATAAAGTAACAATTTGAAACACCTCTGACCTTTCTGTTAAGGAAAAAACAGGTAACCGAAGCGAAGCTACTTTCAACGTATGTGTTGTGACAGTCCATTAAAAGTAGCGACGGGCTCACTCCGTGTCACTCCGACAAGGTTTTGCGCACTGCTAATGAAATGCGGATATTCTGAACGTTCTATGGTTTCCATTGCGAGACGGTTTGTAGACGGTATTGTATCATGTGCTTTATGATTTGCAACACGCTCCACCATTTTGTACTAGAACAAACCGAGTTTTTGTTCTTAAAAAATATCCCTGAGATTACCCTCTCGACTTCTCTAATAGAACAGCATCACAGCACATCAGAACTGCATAACTATACAGGGCGGATTTTTAAGACGGGGCAGTAAGGGCAGGTACCTTAACCGTTGCAACTAGAGGGAAACTTTTTTAAGAGACTGTCCTTAACTTTTTGAGTAAGTTTTACAGATTTAAAAAAAATGTACAGTCAGCAAGAAAATAGACCATTTACACAAAAACTTTTTTTTATGTCAATCTATCCTGTTTCTTATAAAGATCAAAAAAGTCTACGAGACCAACTGAGCTTAGAGTACTAGTAATGTCAGAAATAGCAAAAAACTTCTTCCATACATTTTGCAAAAATAAGACTCAAACTAAACATTTAATACCGAACAAAACTTTTTACGATGCATGGATAGACTGTTCGATAAAGATGAGGTACTGGTCGAAAATAATTTTGAATTTCGGATATTTTACATTTACATCTTATGGTCTGATGAAACCAATTTCTCCAACAATGGCATTTATAACCGGCAAAACCACCATTATTGGTCTAGAGAGAATCCTCTTAGATATCGAGAAAGCCATAATCAGATTCGAATCTCTTTTAATTGCTGGTGTAGTGTCATATCGAACCGAGTAGTAATGGTGGAATTTTATGAAGGAACCCTGAATTCCGACACTTATAACAACATAATTCTCGAGAATCTCCAAAACCAGTTAGATGAATTACCACTGTCTGAATCAATGAAAGTGTATTTCCAACAAGATGGCGCTCCGCCACACAACAGCCGCCATACACGTTCTAATCTGAACGTTGAGAAGTGAGAAGTTATTTGCGATTTCTGACATTTCTAGTACTCTAAGCTCAGTCGATCTCTTAGACTTTTTTGATCTTTATAAGAAACAGCATCGGTTGACATAAAAAGTTTTTGTGTAAATGGTCTATTTTCTTGCTGACTGTAAATTTTTTTCAAAATCTGTAAATGGGGGTAATACTGTCTCAAGAAGTTAAGGACAGTCTCTTAAGAACGTTTCCCTCTAGTTGCAACGGTTAAGGTACCTGCCCTTACTGCCCCGTCTCAAAAATCCACCCTGTATAATATAGTCCTTACAGTACGGCAACGGATGTACTTACGCAGAGCAACGGAGGCGGCCTTGCGGGGAAACGGGTGGCGGGAGTTGCATTACCGGATCTGTATGAAGGTGTTGGTAGCCGGGGGGAGGGGGGCATCGCCCGCCATGAAGAGCGTTGCCATACTGTGAGGATTATAGTAATAATGTGGTATCAGCTGTAACAGTTTTGTTTGTCAACAGTAAATCCGCTGCCGTTCCGACTGTACCTGCGTATGTTTGACATACCACCCAACTACTGCCCATGCATCGACGCGTTCGACTGTAAGTTAAGTACATTTTTTGGTAATTTTTTTTTTAATTTGACTTGAATGAAGACCTACCCTAGGTACTAATATTAATCGATGATCGGCAAGACCGCCCGCGTCTGACTATTGCACCGTCCCTAATCCTAAATAATCGGGTAAGGGCAGGAGGATTATGATGATCGACAAGTTATACAATAACCGTATACAGGGTGTAACAAAACACAATAACTGAATAACTTTCACTATGGAGCTACTGCAGTAACAGCTCAACTCAAATATATGGGACAGCAGTTTTTTTTCTCGGTGTTGGCTCCATAGTGAAAGTTGTTCAGTTTCATGGTCTGAATCACCCCCTTATGTATTACGAGCGAAAAGATCGAAGCAAAAAGAAATCTGCTTTTCCATACTAAACTGCAATGCCTACTCGACTCAAAAGTACGCAACAGCAAATTTTTATTGTTGCTCCGACTGTTTTACTCCCATAGTAAAAGTTGTTCAGTTTGATGGATAGACTCTTATAATCCGTTTCATATTTTCGTACTTTGTTTCTTCACATAAGAGTCATGTCAAAATTCGTCTTATGTGAAAGGATGCTAATTTCACCCTGTAGTTGTACAATATTCAAGTTAGGTATATAGGGTCTTTTTTAGCTCCTCCATACAAAACTGCAACCCTACTCTAGCCAAATGTATGGGATGGCATTTTTTTTCGCATTTTCTATGTTGGTCCCATAGAGAAAGTTATTCAGTTTCATGGTTTGATCATCCCCTTCAAAAAGTGACAGCATATAAATAAGTCCTTCTCCAGTTGCAGTTTTGTATGGACGAGCTAAGAAAGACCATATATACCTAACTCGAATATTATACAACTACCTGTATGCTGTATGTCTGTGTTGTTGCCACGCAGCTGAAATTTTCCCGGGCGAGGACTCGATGAGTGCGACGACCGAGGAGCTGGAGCCCGGCACCGGCATCGGGCTGTACCTCACCGCAGACCTCGGCATTCCGAACGATACATACTACACGGTGAGATGAGAAATGCCGTCAACCTTTGATAAGTTATTTGTCAAGATAGGCAGTCGACGCTACGAATGCATCGAAGAAAATACCTATTCCATGATACCCCACTCAACAAGTTCGTCGACTTTTTTTTTCACTATATGATATCTGGTTGTCGCCATATTGAATTTTGATTACTGATATGTCTTTAATGAAACTTGCTAGATTAAAGCAAATCGATTGACGTAACAATCATAAAAATCAGCTCACGCGTTTGTTCTCTAGAGTGCCATAAAGGAACACACTTACATACATACATAGGCAGATAAACACATTACCCTTCCTTTGCGTTGCGCAGTCTAGGCTGATAAACTCAGTAACTATACACGCACACAGACATAAGTTGTATGACGCCTCACGCACACCAACCTAAAAAAGTTGGTAAAATTTTTATTTTATTTTATTCATTTTAGGAAAACTTCTAAGTAATTAAAGGATAGTAGGGTATCAAAATTTGTATAAAACAACATTGCCAACTAAAAGTTTCCACATATAAAACTACACGACAAACATTGGAACTGTTGTCTTTCTTACTGCTAAGTCTACCAAAACTTTCTACTACTCCTGCTATCTTCTTTTATTCTATTCGTTGCTGATTCAGAGACAAATCAGATTCGTTTACTGATCTCGATGGACTTTATTATTTAGTATGGTGAAAAGTAACTGTTTATCCTGGTTTAAAGGCCTATGCTCAGTATAGAGAAGTAAATCAAATCGTTATTTCTGTGGTTGCTTCCCAGCAAAGACATTCAATAATATTAAATCTCTTTGCTTCCCAGTAGCATGAATACATATACTTTGAGAAGCTGTTATTTTGTCATAAGGTTGACTCAAAGCGCATGTCTCAATAATTTGATTGTACAGCTGTATGAACCCCTGGTAGGCTTAGGGTTGAGCCTCATCTGGCAGCACGGAATCGAATTTCTTCATGCTCTATCCATTTCTATGGCTCAGGAACGTCATTGGCTAAAGCGAAAAAGGTCGCATCACTGCCGGTGCTGCCGCGTGCGGTCGCATTTCCGCTTTCTTTCTCGCTCTAGCAAATGACGTTCCTGAGCGACAGAAAAGGATAGAGCGTTAATAATGCGATTCCGTGCTGCCAGATGAGGTTCAACCCTTAAGCAGGCGCTTCACTCTCGCGAGAACTTTCAATGAAAATAATTAGGGCTTATGACGCCACAAGAACGATGAAGGGCATCCTCAATCCGTTCTCGGCTGTTCTCGGCGAGAATGAAGTGCCCGCTTTACAGTGTGAGTGAACACGTTGTCGGTACTATGTCAGATGACGCCGGACGCGCTGCGGCTGCCGGCGGGCGAGTGCGCGGAGTGGCGCGTCACGATGTCGCCGCGCGAGCCCCCGTCCTCCATCGTGCCCGCGCCCGCGCCACCACACACGCTGCTGCTGCGAGCCCTGCCCGCCGTCAACACGGGGTGAGCTCCATCATTTTGTACTTACACCACATAGGTAATAGGTAATAGTATATAGATAAAGTTTCACATACAGAACGACCACTCTCTGACTTCAGATACCCCACCACACTATAAGCCTTACAGTATTACTATAAGCCTTACAGTATGGGAACGCTCTTGATGGCGAGCAATCCCACTGCCCCCCGGCGCAGCGCCTTACGCTATCATGCGCAGATATGCAAGGCAATACCGACACCTTCATACAGATCCAGTAATGCGACCCCCACCACCCGTTGCTCTGCGCAAGTACATCGGTTGCCGTACTGTGAAGACTATAATAGTTGCAACTACTACGAGTACGATATATGCTGTGGTGTAACATTGATAAGCCATTCGGTAGGGATAATGGGATAAAAATGGTGATAACAATATTGGAAGTAGTCAAATACGAATACCTATTTCCTCAGTCGTCTCAGTTTATTCTAAGCTGGGAAACACACAAAAGTAAAAGGTAGAGGTTATTCCATTAAATAAATGACAAAGCGTGACAACAGTTAATAAATCATAGTTAACTTGATAAATGTATTCCGAAACTCTGTGACAGCGTCGTCAGCTACTTTTTGTTATTTTAGTTTTCAACATTATCGTTTAATTTTATTGTAATATAATATTAGGGTAATAATATTTTGTCAGCATCGAAATAAAATATCCAAGAGACGTTTCATTACCCGAATGAAATATTGCAGCCAAGACTTGACATTTTTGGTTAGTAATTTAGTCATAGAGAAGTATAGGTTCTTTTAAAGAGGACTTTGAGAGTATAGGTAGGTAAAGAGGTGATGTAAATTAAAGATGACCTCCTCCATCATAATATAACGCGCATACTCATGAACTTAACTAAACCAGAGGCGCCGCGGCGTCCTAATTAGCCCCTTGAGCGATTGGCACAAACATAATTAATGCTCGCGCGATTGCACTAGCGTCAATCAGGATATTAAATAGTGATCAACTTTGATAAGTTATATATCAAGATAAACAGTCGAGGCTGCGAACGCGTTGAAAAAATATCACCCAGTCTAGGCTGATAAACCGTGTCACTATGCACGCACACAGAGCTAAGTTGTATGACGTCTCACTTACAACAACCTAAGAAAGTTGGCCCGTTTTATTTTAGTACGTTAGAAGCGTCAGGCTCCATGTGATTAGTATGTTTGAATGCACGGTCGTGTAAGCATTACAATGGCCACATCACACGATCGAGCGAGTGATGACCTATTAGGACGACGCGTAACGAAATATGGTGATGCCAATCGTTAGGTACTGAATACACGATTGCCAACCAACGTCTGGCAGAGATCACCTTCGTGGTTTGGAAACAAATTGGATTTGACCTTTCAACTTCCTTGGTAGCGGGAGCTGCTGCTAGAGGTCGTTGGGGCAGTGGCCGGCCGTGCAGACTGCCGCTACCAACGGCAGAAATGTTGGTTTGGCGACCGTGTAGTTGAAACAGTCCTGACCGCATGCTTGGCAACAGTAACTGTGAAGCAGCTGCTCACTGGCTCACTCTCTTAGGGCGGCGTGGTGGCGGCCGGAGCCGGCGGGCGCGCGCGTGCAGCTGGTGGTGGCGGCGCGAGGCGGCGCGCTGCGCGTGTCGGCGCGCGAGCTGCTCGTGCGGCTCTGCGCCCTCGACCTGCCGTGCGGCGAGCTGCTCAGGTACATACAGTCTGAGCTGCTCGTGCGGCTCTGCGCCCTCGACCTGCCGTGCGGCGAGCTGCTCAGGTACATACAGTCTGAGCTGCTCGTGCGGCTCTGCGCCCTCGACCTGCCGTGCGGCGAGCTGCTCAGGTACATACAGTCTGAGCTGCTCGTGCGGCTCTGCGCCCTCGACCTGCCGTGCGGCGAGCTGCTCAGGTACATACAGTCTGAGCTGCTCGTGCGGCTCTGCGCCCTCGACCTGCCGTGCGGCGAGCTGCTCAGGTACATACAGTCTGAGCTGCTCGTGCGGCTCTGCGCCCTCGACCTGCCGTGCGGCGAGCTGCTCAGGTACATACAGTCTGAGCTGCTCGTGCGGCTCTGCGCCCTCGACCTGCCGTGCGGCGAGCTGCTCAGGTACATACAGTCTGAGCTGCTCGTGCGGCTCTGCGCCCTCGACCTGCCGTGCGGCGAGCTGCTCAGGTACATACAGTCTGAGCTGCTCGTGCGGCTCTGCGCCCTCGACCTGCCGTGCGGCGAGCTGCTCAGGTACATACAGTCTGAGCTGCTCGTGCGGCTCTGCGCCCTCGACCTGCCGTGCGGCGAGCTGCTCAGGTACATACAGTCTGAGCTGCTCGTGCGGCTCTGCGCCCTCGACCTGCCGTGCGGCGAGCTGCTCAGGTACATACAGTCTGAGCTGCTCGTGCGGCTCTGCGCCCTCGACCTGCCGTGCGGCGAGCTGCTCAGGTACATACAGTCTGAGCTGCTCGTGCGGCTCTGCGCCCTCGACCTGCCGTGCGGCGAGCTGCTCAGGTACATACAGTCTGAGCTGCTCGTGCGGCTCTGCGCCCTCGACCTGCCGTGCGGCGAGCTGCTCAGGTACATACAGTCTGAGCTGCTCGTGCGGCTCTGCGCCCTCGACCTGCCGTGCGGCGAGCTGCTCAGGTACATACAGTCTGAGCTGCTCGTGCGGCTCTGCGCCCTCGACCTGCCGTGCGGCGAGCTGCTCAGGTACATACAGTCTGAGCTGCTCGTGCGGCTCTGCGCCCTCGACCTGCCGTGCGGCGAGCTGCTCAGGTACATACAGTCTGAGCTGCTCGTGCGGCTCTGCGCCCTCGACCTGCCGTGCGGCGAGCTGCTCAGGTACATACAGTCTGAGCTGCTCGTGCGGCTCTGCGCCCTCGACCTGCCGTGCGGCGAGCTGCTCAGGTACATACAGTCTGAGCTGCTCGTGCGGCTCTGCGCCCTCGACCTGCCGTGCGGCGAGCTGCTCAGGTACATACAGTCTGAGCTGCTCGTGCGGCTCTGCGCCCTCGACCTGCCGTGCGGCGAGCTGCTCAGGTACATACAGTCTGAGCTGCTCGTGCGGCTCTGCGCCCTCGACCTGCCGTGCGGCGAGCTGCTCAGGTACATACAGTCTGAGCTGCTCGTGCGGCTCTGCGCCCTCGACCTGCCGTGCGGCGAGCTGCTCAGGTACATACAGTCTGAGCTGCTCGTGCGGCTCTGCGCCCTCGACCTGCCGTGCGGCGAGCTGCTCAGGTACATACAGTCTGAGCTGCTCGTGCGGCTCTGCGCCCTCGACCTGCCGTGCGGCGAGCTGCTCAGGTACATACAGTCTGAGCTGCTCGTGCGGCTCTGCGCCCTCGACCTGCCGTGCGGCGAGCTGCTCAGGTACATACAGTCTGAGCTGCTCGTGCGGCTCTGCGCCCTCGACCTGCCGTGCGGCGAGCTGCTCAGGTACATACAGTCTGAGCTGCTCGTGCGGCTCTGCGCCCTCGACCTGCCGTGCGGCGAGCTGCTCAGGTACATACAGTCTGAGCTGCTCGTGCGGCTCTGCGCCCTCGACCTGCCGTGCGGCGAGCTGCTCAGGTACATACAGTCTGAGCTGCTCGTGCGGCTCTGCGCCCTCGACCTGCCGTGCGGCGAGCTGCTCAGGTACATACAGTCTGAGCTGCTCGTGCGGCTCTGCGCCCTCGACCTGCCGTGCGGCGAGCTGCTCAGGTACATACAGTCTGAGCTGCTCGTGCGGCTCTGCGCCCTCGACCTGCCGTGCGGCGAGCTGCTCAGGTACATACAGTCTGAGCTGCTCGTGCGGCTCTGCGCCCTCGACCTGCCGTGCGGCGAGCTGCTCAGGTACATACAGTCTGAGCTGCTCGTGCGGCTCTGCGCCCTCGACCTGCCGTGCGGCGAGTTGCTCAGGTACATACAGTCTGAGCTGCTCGTGCGGCTCTGCGCCCTCGACCTGCCGTGCGGCGAGCTGCTCAGGTACATACAGTCTGAGCTGCTCGTGCGGCTCTGCGCCCTCGACCTGCCGTGCGGCGAGCTGCTCAGGTACATACAGTCTGAGCTGCTCGTGCGGCTCTGCGCCCTCGACCTGCCGTGCGGCGAGCTGCTCAGGTACATACAGTCTGAGCTGCTCGTGCGGCTCTGCGCCCTCGACCTGCCGTGCGGCGAGCTGCTCAGGTACATACAGTCTGAGCTGCTCGTGCGGCTCTGCGCCCTCGACCTGCCGTGCGGCGAGCTGCTCAGGTACATACAGTCTGAGCTGCTCGTGCGGCTCTGCGCCCTCGACCTGCCGTGCGGCGAGCTGCTCAGGTACATACAGTCTGAGCTGCTCGTGCGGCTCTGCGCCCTCGACCTGCCGTGCGGCGAGCTGCTCAGGTACATACAGTCTGAGCTGCTCGTGCGGCTCTGCGCCCTCGACCTGCCGTGCGGCGAGCTGCTCAGGTACATAGAGTCTATTCTATTCTATTGTATTGCGAGACTACATTTCTTGCCTCAAAGTCGAACCATCATAGTGTAATAAGTATCTTATATTTATAAATAAAAAAAACAAGCCAAGAGCGTGACGGATTCGCTTAAGATAGGGTTCCCTAGTCATTAATATGACAAGCTGGGTAAGCTTGGATAACTTAAAGAATCTTCAAAAGCTATCAATTGCGCGATTAGTTCGTTGTATTGTATAAAACAAAAAATTTCCATATTTCTATTTTTAGATTACTATTATGTATCTTCATGCTAAATTTCGATTCAATTGGTTCAAAAATGAGGAAGTAATTGAGGCGAGGCATACAGACTAACAGAATGTACGAAAGTCCTTCTTAACGAAAAAACGAAGAAACGAAGTTCCTTATTGAATACGGAACCCTGAAAATAAACAATACACGTGTTATCAATACTTTTCTACGATTCCTTTAGCGGAGGGCGAAATTCCATTAGATATCCGTCAAAATATTGAATGCACTCACTATGTATGTACTAGAATTGTTATTGTTCTCTTTGTTGCATCGTACCGGATCAGTATATCCAGTTTGAAACAGGGTTTCAGTCTGAAATTCGCAGGATTCAGTTTCAAGAGTCGATACGGAGGTAATTCAATAGTGGGTAGGTAGCCGGGGACTGGAGCGGAAGCGAACCGGTCTCGATGGCTTTTAAACTTAGAGCTAAAAGTAAAATGAAATTTTATAAACTTTTTTACTTAGAAATCTGCTGAGACATGAAACTTACTTATTCTGTGAGGTAATAAAGTGTCTGAGAATATTGAAATTCAAAGCTAAATTTCTCTTACTGCTAGGCGTTAATTTTAAGAATTTATTGGATTAGTTAAATTTCGTATGAAATTGTGAAACTTAATGAATCAAGGTCATTTCTATCATTCAAAGGTGAGCTTATAAATTTACATAAAATCTTTCTGTTATTTTATATTGAGTCCGTTAAAACACATAAGAAGACGTTACACATAAAGCTCGCTCGTTTCTTTTATGTAGTAGGTTAGTATTATAATGTTTCGGTATTTACGCTTATCGTGTTTATGAATGAGTAAACCTTTGTAATATTGTTGTTGTTGTAGAGTAAATACAATAAATAATTGTAATTTGTCATAATCATAAGAAAAGAAGCGAGGTTGTGAGTTAAAAAAACCTTTTAAGATTCGAAAAATTAAGAAGGTTATTTTGTCAATCGATTTCTCACAGCATCGCTTCCTCTCGTATTTTCAGGAGAAAGACAGCCGTAAGAAGTTGTAGTCTTTGATGAGTTATACAGGGTGAAATTGATATCATTAGCATCCTTTTAAACTAAGAGTCTACCCATCAAGCTGGACAACTTTTACTATGGGAGCAAACCGAACGGAGCAAAAAAAAATCTGCTGTTGCATACATTTGGGTCGCGAACTCGCGCGTCGACATTGCAGTTTAGTATGGAACAGCAGATTTTTTATTTGCTCCGATCGGTTTGCTCCCATAGTAAATGTTGTTTAGTTTGATGGGTAGACTCTTAGTTTAAAAGGAAGCCAATGATATCAATTTCACCCTGTATATCATGATATAAAGCCGAAGCTACGAACGCGTCAAAAAAAATTGCAGCCAGCAGCAGGTTGCCCTATTGCTTTGCATGCACACAGACATAAGTTGTATGACGCCTTACGCACACCAACCCAAGAAAATTGTCTCGTTTTGTTTTATACGGTAGAAGCGTGAGGCTCAATCTAGACAGTCATACACTTTATCTAAGGTTGTAGATGATGTACGATGTGATATTCTGGCAGGGTGCGCAAGCGGTTCCGTGTGCAGAACATCGGGGACGGTCAGCTGGCGGTATGTGCGCGCGCCGCGGCGCCCTGGCGCGTGCTGCGGGGGGCGGGGGAGGGGGCGGGGGCGGGGGCGGGGGCGGGGGCGGGGGCGGGGCGCGCGCGGGGGTGCGGCGGGGGCGCGGGGTGCCGCGCCGCGCGGGGGGAGGGCCGCGCCACCGACCGCACCGAAGACCCGCAGCTAAATCTGCAGCCTCGCAGCTCCATAGAGGTACGTGTGGCTCTACCCTTTGTATATCATATATCTGTTGTCATTGAATATAGTACTACATACAGTAGTGTAGGTACGTACAATCCCTGCTCCCCACAAATTTTCACCTTATTTTCTCTTAGGTAAGAATCGAAGCACAAATTGTAGGCATTGTGTATTCCTATCTCACTCGCACTCACGTGTTTACCTCTTGTCAGTTTTTCCCATTTGAATGAAGTGACAACCAAGTATCCAACGTGTGTCCTAGACTTCAGGACTATAACATCCTTACTTTGGATTTGATAGATATTCTTCATAATGATTGTCTTATAAAATAAATAAGTATACATGTTATATATTTCAATGTACATAAATATATTATTTATCACCATCAGCTCGCTGCAAGGTGAAAGCGTTCTCTTTATGAAGCTTCCCGGGTCTGAGCTAATTGCTACCAAGTCCTTTTAATCTACAAAACAAAAATCTACGCATGATCATCCCACCTGGCTGCTGGATGAACCACTTTTCTTTTACCTACACGTCTAGTAGGATTTCAATTCTTGCACGCATCTCGGCTTTATTCCATACTACATGTCAGAGAAAGCGCAGCTTTTACTCTCCAAAAAACATAGGAAGAGATTATTTTCTATAGAGCAAAGGCACGTGGCGCGTGTAGATAAATCATTCTAGTTCTGATTTTGCCATTACTTGGTAAATACTCCATCTGCCATTTGCTCGTCTTGTTCGAACAGTTCGATAACGCGCTCTTGAAAAGAAATCGTATTCTGCATTAACAAATTTGCGGGCAATGAACGAAACACAGTAGAAATTTTGTTATTACTGCTAAATATAGACGTGCACCGTCAACGTATACGTTAAAATCGATCAGAAAATGTTAAAGTAAAAAAAGTTTTTTGAGCAAATTACACTTTGCCAAGTGCAACAAAGGCCGTGGCGTACGAGCTTACGAGGCTTGCAAATTGTAATACCCGGCGAGTGGAGCGCGGATTACCAAAGTGTTAGGTGCACAGCTCGAACAACAAAGTGCGCTTCTAAACACAATCTCTACAGGGAACATGAAACTGCACCGTGCACCGTTTAGCTTCTAGCTGCTACTCTGCACGAGACACTTGATACTAATCTGAACGAGAGTTTACAATGTCTTGCTAGCATTTGGTATAATAAGGTTTGACTGTTTTTGCAATCGCACTATTTATTTTTTCAGATTGCGCTGTAGCGTCTGTTGTTATTTTTATTGAATGTATTTACTATAACACAAAACAGATTTTTGAGTGTAGGCTATTTCTCAACTGCACCCCAATGACCTCGCATCGCAACTGATTCGCCGCTATTTATATTGAGGTTTATCGCTGCGACATCGTCGCGATTCCGCCACGGCACTGATTGATCTCAGAACCAGAAGTATCATTGAGATGTCGCGGCCATTACACGACGATATCACGATGATATCGGGCCATCGCTTACGCTCAAGAAGCGCTTCTATGATATGGCTCTTAGAATAAAGAATGTTAAAAAAACAATTGGCTTCGTATTTTTTGATTTAGAAATTTCTGAGATAAGTTTTGACTACTATGCGGCCGCTCGACTATCATCATCATCATCATATCAGCCGATAGACGTCCACTGCTGGACATAGGCCTCCCCCAAAACGGGGGGATTTGCCATAATCGCCACGCTTGGCAGGCGGGTTGGCGATCGCAGTTGGATTGAATGTGTGTAGTCTGATGCTGCTGCCCATCCTCGGACAGATCCCTTAGTCGCCTTTTACGACACCCACGGGAGGAAATGGGATGGTGCTATTCTTAGCCGACACCACACGGACACGCTCGACTATGTTACCAATAATTAATCAAAATCAGTTTTTTTCTCTTCTGCTTAGTTTTCCACATTGAAGTTGCGGAGGTTTTCAACATATATATCTGAATAAGAAAATAATTTAAGTTCTACAACCTGTACCAAATCTTTAACAAAAGATAATTAGCTTTGACATACTATTGTCTGCACATACATCACACATAAACTTTAAAGGAATTCTTAACAAAGAGGCATGTTTATTTGATAAGAAAACTTTTGCTTTGCGGAAAGTGTACCTATTTACTAGGAATTCTCGATTCGAAGTCAATCCATAAATGTTTTATTTTGATTCGGAATCCTAAAAGAAAAACTGGTAATTTTAGAAGGCGAGTCACTGTCGTCGATGTGTCCTGATTCAAGAAAGCTTATCTTGTAAAAGGATCTATTTGCATACATAGTGGTTGTTATGAAGAAGTCGCATGATGAGACGCAACCGACATGACCCCGCCTCGACGCGTGCTGAGCCCCGTACTAGTTGTCAAGCAATACAATGTCTGAGCGCTATATCATTCTCTTTCAATAAGCGGTTTTTTTTTTAATTTAGTTCCTATAAACTCAACAGATGGCATATTTATTGCTTCATAGGGGCGTTCGCGAGATCATTTCAAAACCATGTCATGACTGTGCCTGCCTTTTTTTTAAAGGCCAAAGTAGCGAACAAATACAGCAATGTCAGAAGCACTTAAACAGTTTAAAATTTTCGATTAAAATGAAGATGCATTGGTTTCTTTTTGATCATCTTTACCCTCTTTATTATTTTAAAGAAACACATATTGAAATTTTGAAATTTATTCGCCCGCCATCTATCGATCCCCTAGAAAACAAAAAGAAAAACGCTCATTGGCTTCAGTTCATCTTCAGTCAGTTGCCTGTAGGTTGCTGTCGAGCTGGTCGAATTTGATAGTCTACCTTCATACGCCGATTTGGTTGTTCTCTTGCGACGGGCGACACAAACGTTTGCAATATTAAAACAGATTCCTTACCACAGAATACTTTTTTTATTGGTTTAACTTTTGTTTGGTCTCTGTCTTACCTAATAAACGTTTTACTTATCTTTCTTCCTTTCCTGTTTGTGACCATGTTGATTAGACAAGTTTACCTGCCTGGTAAAGATTTCTCTGGTTACCTTCCTTAACTTTATCCTTCCGAATTCAACATTCCTGGAAATCCATGACAAGCTATTTATATAACTTTGAATATATTTCATTAGACTAATTTGTAAATAAGTGCTTTAAACTACAAAATTTCCTAAGTACAACTAGCGTTTATTCAGATTGACAAGACATACCCCTGCTTGACAACTAATACGGCCCGAGGCGGGTCCGGAGCGTGCCTGCGCTTTGATGTCGCCATAAATAACGACGCACTTGGACAGTGACCACTTAACTACGACCTCGGCTCTTACGAGGCTCGGAGATGACCCGCCCTTGATGTATTCCCATCAATCAAGCCAAAGTGACCCATACAATGGCGCACTTAATCTACTATATATAGTGGGTTGCTTATCCATTTGCTCTCGGGCTAAAAATATAGCCACCCTATCACACCTTGGACACTGTCAACTGATAGCTGTCATTTCATGCAAATGGAAAACATTTAAAAGAAGAGTTAAGCATTATTCAGAATCTTGACATTTTACCAGCAGTGGCCTAACTCTGTCCAGGTAGAGATAACGTCGCTCTTGTTAAAGGACAGTGGTTTCCTGCAGTGTACATATATACATAAACTCACGCCACTGACCCATGGGGGTAGGCAGAAACCACGAACTGCCACACGCCACGACTCTGCCACACCTCTTTAGCCTCATTCACATTCATACATTTTTTCATGCACTTCCGTCGATTACGCACTTGCCTTACAATGTATGTACACACGGCGACACATATAGCTACACAAAACAACGCAAGGCCGCGCTTAGGACGAGCAACGTATAGTCGAGGGCGGCCAGCTTATGTTGGTTTTGTATAGCTTGATGTGTCGCCGTGCGTACAAGCTTTTTATTTATTATTTCCTCAATGTTCAATGTAATTTCATAATCATTTACTTACTATCAGACTGAGCCAAAATACAAGTCCTTAATAAAATAAACTAATTAATTAAAATTAATTTTATTGTTAAAACGCTATCATTTAAACCTCGAAATATCGGAAAACGATATAATTATATCAATTAATGCCGTGACACGTGCAAACCTGCCAGCAGGCATGCGAATAATATAATTTTTAATTAGGACATTGCTTGGATGACCAAGATCAAATATAAATCGAGGTACAATTTAAATACCTATCATTCGAAACATCTGAACCATGTCGTGGATATGAAAAATATAGTTCTGTTTTATCAAAAAAATGCGGAGGATTTTTGTTCTGTGTAATTCAATTATGTAATTATTTACTAATGAAAAATGTGTTTGTTAATTTTCATCTTTACTTTGTATCCACCGACACCAGAGTTTAAAAGTATCTCTCCATTATGTCGTAAATTACGATAACTGCTTATTAATACGACAAATTTTGAATTTTATGATCACGTGCGTTCAACGCTTGGATGCGCGCGCCAGTCAGTGCACCATCCTTAATTTTTTTCTGATCTCTAAAATATCTCTTTGAGTGCGAGGTCAGATGTGATAGTTAGTTAGGTCATCTAGTGTTCTGTGCGTAGATCTATTATAATAATTATTCTGTGATCACGTCACAAATGTCGAGATCCTGCGTCAGGGACGAACCTAGACGAAGAACATGTAGCAAGACAAAGTGAGAACAGGTGAAATGTCCTAAGTAGTCCTAACAGAGTGGTAACCGAGATCAGACAAAAGATGAGTAGGTCATTTAGCAGGAAAGTGAGTTGATAGCATAGCATATGTCGAGAAGGCTTATTGCCTCCTTGGTCTTATGGTAAAGAACATTGAACTCTAGACACGGAGATTGTGAGACACGGATTTCCACGGGGGGCACCTAATGAAATGTTACTTTGTGCGTTTTTTTCCCAGTTGGTTAGGACATTGCAGGCTGAATCACCTGATTGGATGGCACGTTTAGCCGTTGGTCCCGGTTGGTCCCGGTGGTAGTAGTCGTTACATTAAATAACCACGTCAGATTTTGTAAGGCGGTTTGAAAAATCTGACACCAGGGATTCCTGCTCACACAATAAGAAGAAGAGGAGGCTTGTACCGGTTAAGGGGTGAATACAGGCAAACAATGATAACGAACCTCTCTCCTGACAGATCGCGGTGGAGGTGACGGTGAGTGCGGAGAGCTCGTGGCCGGAGGGCGCAGGCGCGGGCGGCGAGCCACCGCCGTACCCGCCGCGCGTGACGCAGGTCACCCCGCTGCACTTCTACGATGAACTCACCGTGCTGCAGGTACGTATTTATTATTATTGGGTGGTTGAGGGCCTTTACAGACATGTGCCTGTGAGACTTGCGACCATCGTTGGTTTTATGTGAACGCCCTTTTTCATAGTTCCCTACTGATTCCTACTGATGCCTACTGCAGTCAAGAACTGCAGCAGATTTCCAACAGGGAGAGTTTGTATGTCATCTGATGCCAAAACCTGTCTACCTAGATGGATACTTCGTTTAGTACATGAGCGGGCCACATTCGCAAAGCAGTTGCAAGGGAGTTTCCATCTCCTTGCAGAATCTGCAGCTGTAATGTAACATATCATACCAAGTACTATAGTGCGTACATAATACTGACTGCTCTTAACGGTGAATTCAAGATACATGCATACGCTGAGGAAGAATATCTGATGCATATGTCAAGTCTACCAATCCACATGGTGGAATAATGATCGAACGTGCCCCCTCCTTGAGAGTAGGGCTGTGCCCTGCAACTGTAGGACCTACCAATACGGACTGATGGTGATGACGACTCTTTCTCAAATAAATCCTTCTAATCTCGAATAAATACTTTTTAATTTAATTTAATTTAATTTTTTTTA
The DNA here is from genome assembly GCA_927399405.1 of Agonopterix arenella. Classification (NCBI taxonomy): domain Eukaryota; kingdom Metazoa; phylum Arthropoda; class Insecta; order Lepidoptera; family Depressariidae; genus Agonopterix; species Agonopterix arenella. The sequence goes on from OV656702.1 coordinate 18,742,209, forward strand.
ATTTAATTCTCCAGCGGGTGTATTAAGTTTCCATCTCTGTACTATGTCTAGCGTCATGTTGTTACACGATCTTGTCAAACTGTCGAATTGTGGATGGAAAGATGGAAAGGAACAAAAGTGACATTCGAATTGAATTCAATCAGGCCGGGGTCAATGACGTTTTATGAAGATTTGTAATACAAACAATATGACCAACTTCTTCCAGTCACAGAGGTAGCTCCTCTAAAGACCATTATGAGCCTCTATTCGTCCCCGCTATTATACTGGGCCTACTGTTACAGTGTACGGTACATCCTGTACATCTTTCTTCAATGTATTAATATCTATTTACATCTGCCGGGACAAAGACTAAAAAATACTCAAACATAACCTTTTATTTAAATTCAATTAATTTACGCCGAGCTCGCGTAAGAGATTGAACAAACTGCCTGTTGTTAACTTTACAACCGAGAATCGCTTAATGATTTAAAAAAAAATCTTATTTATTTTAGGTTTCAATTTCGCAGAATTTTCAAGCAAAATATAAAAGACACAAAGCCTTAAATTGTAGTTAACACAGTCGTTCGAATAAACAATACAGATAGAACCAAAACACCTCGTCATAATATTCAAACGGTTGACGTTAAATAAGTCTGTCGGCGCATTATCTCGGGGCGGCAGTCACATCGCGAGCACAATACATTAACCTATTTCATTACGCGGTCGGTTCACACACACACACATGCACACAAACAATAAAGTATGAAATAGTAGAAGTGGGTCGGGATCATAAACTGCTCCAGCGGTGGAAAGATTAACGATATATAATAACATGGCCGCGCGTTACATTCAGAGCTCCCTGTACCACCTCTCAGAATACATGTAACGTGTTGACATTTTATGAAATCATAAATTGCTTTCTTCGGAATTGCTTGGATTTTTTATCCTGAGAATTAGTTAGGGAATATTGCGCTGCCAGGTTGGAGGTACATCTGAAGGAGGATGAATCATGAAAACTGTTCAGGTCGACGGCTCTCTCTTTGGCCTGATTTCGTTTTATGGTTTAGAGATTGTCCAAAAGTTTATTTTATGATTTAAAAAATCGGTCAACGGAAAAGAATGAGAGAGAATGAGTTATTAAGGATCGGATCTCCACGATACGGATCTAGTTCTGATTGGTGGAGGCAGAGGTAAAAGCATTTTGGCATTTTGATACGCTATGCCACTTACCTAACCATTTTGCCTGCCACACAGATCACATCTCATCATCACGAACAGAACAAGATTTCGTATAGATTTGCTAGAATTCCCAATTTTTGAAAAAACCTTTGGTCTTTCCCGGTAGCACAGTACCTATGTGGAATCCTTTTTATCATTTCCATCTAATTCCCATAATCTTTTTCTGTCGAATCGATGGTAATTTCCGGCCGCGATGACAACTGAGTTTTGCAAACAGTGGTCAAAAAAGAAAAATTTTTCGTGCTACATAACCAGTTACCAAAGACGACTCTCTATTCGTAGTTCGTAGTTGGTAACCGCAGTTGCCAATTAATAACGAAAATCATGTGGTTACTATTATATCATAGCCTTTATAAATTATACGCTGTCATTTAGTTTGTCTTACCATGATGATGGAAAATTTTCCGAACCAGTGTCAGATGCTTACTGATTGCTCAGAGTGCGCCGGACGTATCGTAGTTTTAGTTTTCTTCTTCTTTTTGTTTAAATTGTTCTACTATCATGTTATTATTATTATACGGGGTCAGTACGTTCTATAACGAATACAGTCCCAGTACATTCATGTAAGTTCTAAATTTCAATGAACAATGTAGACTTCGTCCTTAGCATAGTGTCGTCGCGGCGCGCTGTACAAACAAACATGTTGTTGTTCTGAAGCTCTCTCGAGCTAGCGACTACCATGTTGACAATATCGGTACGAAAATATACGTTTTAAACTCCAATTTAAGCCAAACATGTTTTCTAACATGAAATATTTAATAGTAAACGACTCTTACGTGACCAAAATAAAACCGTTTAGGTATTTAGATTAATCAATCAAATCGACCCAAATCTACGCATTTCTGGGCAAAAGCCTCCTTTTATGCGCCATTTATCACGGTCCCGTGCTTATCTGAACCATTCACTTTTATTAACGTGTTTGTATGAAATTATACTTAGCAACCACTCAATGTCAAGCACTAATTCCTGTTGCACACTTCTTTCGCCTCGTCCACGTTCATACATTTCTGCATACGCTTCTGTTGGTTTAGGATGCGACGCATTCTTTGAACTCTGATACGAGAATCAAATCTTTTTATGGTTATAAATCTCTTTCTTAAATCTCATCTTATGCATTCTTTCTACGTGACCGAACCACAGATTATACAATAGTTACTACCGTAACATATACTGCACTCATTCCGATTTGGCACACTTTTTAGAAATGCTAATTTTGCGCTTCAGGAACGAAAACTAAAATGCGCTATGGCATGTAACTCATGATATACAAGGCATATATCACAACTGTCAAACGCGAGGGACGGAGCACTTACCAAACCATTAAGGCTGGCTGTAATGGCCATAGACCGATCACCATTTCCAGCACTAACTCCTGTAAACTTCAATGAAGATTAAGTAAGAAGCACACATATTTGACTTCCTGCAGCAGACGAGGCGTCGCTCGACGACAAATCACTGCGCCATGATTTAGAGCCCGACTGCAGATCCCAGCAGCAGACGGCAGCGTCGTATTCCTTTATCAATTCTATCGGTACTGAAGTAGGTATTATTTTACATTGCAGCCTCCGCGTCCGCCCGTTGTAATGTGAATCGATTTAAGACTACAGATCTGCGGTCGGGTGACAGTATCGTCATCGTCGGAATATGCAGGATATTTCATAGAAATACGTACAAACCAGTAGTATCATAGCGATACGTCGTACGCTGCTGCTGCGTGCGGTCGGCTACCAACTTAATTGTACCTTAATGATAACGTAACGTCTCCCACAGACGGTGTCGCTGGTGCTGGAGCTGGAGTACCCGATACTATCCATAGAGCCGCGCTCCGTTGAACTCGGCTACGTGTGCGACGGAGACACGCGCAAGACTTACCTCACCGTCTCCCACTCCAGTCGTGAGTAGTACTCTACTTTACTTTGTTAACAAACTATCTGTGGAGTCTTCCACGGGCTCATTGGAATGACCTAGCGTTTGTGGAACCAGACTTACCTCACCGTGTTGCACTCCAGTCGTGAGTCTGTAGACTGTCTGCGGACTGTAAGGGGAGGTATCTCTCGTTGGAATGACCTGTCGTTGGTAGAATAAGACTTATGTTACCGTTTCACATTGCAGTCGTTTATACGTATCATTACATTCCCGGATGCTTACACGGTGTCGCTACTTTTTAGTCACTTACTGTAAGTATTCGACATCGCCTCTGATCTTATCAGTTTCCCGTTCCACCAAGACGAGAAAGTACATCTATTTAGCATAAAATGATAGGATTGAACTGTTTTTTTTATATCAAAATATCTTGAACTAAATTAGAACACGAACTTGTAGGTACATATAATTTATTAAATTGGCCTGAAATAACCTTACGGTTAGAAGCCCTCATAGGTACATTTAAATGAAAAACAACAAAAAAAAACAATTTCTAAAATAATCTATTTTGGATTTGTGATAATCTGCAGATAAAACGTATTTGGAATATCTGGCATATCAACGTACTGTGAGCTTGAAATTTTGCCTTTGAAATATACATTATAATGTTCAGGTTTCACACTGGCTTTGAACACATTTGAATGACGTATGGACACTGGGGCCAATATGGAAACCAGCGTGTAATAATTGGACAAAACCGTTTGACAGAGGCAGGACGGGTGCCAGTGATGTAGGTATAGTTACTAGGAAAATTCGCAGTTCGTAGTTTATATGTGTTCGCTGGAAGATTATTGATGCGATATTTTGAACTCTCAATTTTGTTTAGCTACTAATATGAAGACATAACTCGTAGTCATTTAAGTCATCTAATAAATACAACTATTTGCGACTCGAAATATGCAGCCTTGCAGTGCTCGACATAGAATCAGAATTAAACTTTGAATAGCATGTGTGATATGATTGTTTTAATGTCAGTCAAGCTGCTGGGCTTTTTACCTGTGCCAGTGAATTTTTCAATTAATTTTATTTTTCATTGGGGCGTTGTGCTAACACCAGTCGTGAACTTGTGATGGCATTTTATTTTTTTCCAACAAATGTAGCTGCAGTAGATATGCAAAAAAAAGTTATTTCGTCCCTTTTCGGTTATTATTATTAGTGTTGCTCACTCCTACTTATATGCAGAACATAAATACCTAATGAAGACGAAGAAAATGCTGTTCCTGTTTTCTTTTGATGTAGTATAAATTATAATTGCTTTGAAGATTAATTCAGTTATGATTTGGTTATGATGAAGAAAGGATGATGCCAGTGTTTCTATGAGATCTGGACCCACCCTCCAATAGCTACGTGTGATACATCGTTGAATGTGTATTTTTGAGCTGAATAAAAGTTACTATCTTGCCAAGTCCCAAATCTTAGTCCGTTCAGAGGAGTTTTTACTAAAAATAAAACAATGATAACGTACTTTAAAAGCAAACATTTATTATTAATCTTCGTCTACAATTACCTCGTTCAAAAATAAGGCTGGGCCTACAAATCCCTCATGCCTGGCGTACCCTAAGTTAAGTACCAAACGATCGACACAATGTGCGCACAGGTCCCTATTGTACGTCAGTTGTCCGATCATGCAGGTACAATATCTTTGGATGATGTTATTGTCGTGAACTTATGAATAACAATAGTACTTTCTAGCTCTCACGTGCCGCGATTGAATGCGACCTCGTAGGAGCCAAGCATCCTCATCAATGCCAAAATCAGGTAAGTCCTCTAGTGCAGCTTCTCTGTATATTTCTATTGTGTAGACTCCATTTTGTAAATGTTCGCTGCAGTAAGATTTTGCTATCTTTAGTTGGTACGTTCCTAAAGCCAATAAAATGATTACTAAGATTGACTAAGATTTGGGACTTCGCCCCATAGTAACTTTTATTCAGCTCAAAAATACCTATTCAACGATGTATCACACGTAGCTATTGGAGGGTGGGCCCAAAATTTGCATCATCCTTTGACATCAAACGCTCCAGAGTATTCGAATGAGTGTAATTAATGCGTTACATATCAAAAAGGGTGCTTCAGATCATCAAACTGACCAACTTTTGCTATGAAGCTAACATTGAAATCGCAAAGAAGAAATGCTGGCTGGCTACTCGACCTAAATGTATTGGACTGCTGATTTTTATTTCGCGATTTCGCGGTTGGCTCCATTAGAGTAAAAGTTGTTCAGTTTGATGATCTGAAGCACCCTGTTCAATATCTAACCTATTTAATTTTACACTCTAAATAATATTGTTGACGCGAGATTCATCCACACATCTCCTACTAGAGTGAATATTTCCCGGCAGATCAAATACCCGGACACGAGCTGGCAGCTGACTCAGGGGGTGTGCCACGAGATTTGATTTTCGCAATTGCGTTTTTGTGCCAATGTCAACTCTATTCCAATGAAGTTATATCGAAAATCTAAACTTTCAGTATAGGGCCAGTTCTGAATGTATTCATATTGCTTGTTTTGTTTACATTACATACAACTCTGATTGAACACGAACAACCAATAGTCTGGTATTTTGTGTACGAAACAAAACAATTTCCCTCGGAATTTATTATTGATCGCTTTAAGTTATATCAAACAAAACTCTAGCAATAAACAATGTTGTAAACTAATCAGAATACTAAACTTTTGACCGCAAGTACATAGTTTTTAATTATTCTGAATCTGCGAGTAGTTATGCTTATTATCTTTAAATATTAATTTGGTTAAAGTCTACTGTGGCAATAAAAGCAGCGACGCGACGTTATCTAGAAAATATCTGACTACCCTCCTCATCCATTCATCACAGCCTTTGATCAGTCCGTCTTCGGACATAGGCTTCCTCTATATTTCTCCATGATGTTCTGTCCCTCGCCCTCTGCATCCAGTTGGGACCCGCGTGTCTTCTAATGTCATTGACCCATCTTCTGGTGGGCGGACTCCGCGTGGTATCTCTTGGCTACCCTCCGATGATGCGATGCATTATCACGACGACGCCGTTCTCGTCTGTTCTCGGTGAGAGTGTAGAGCATGCTTAGATGAGACTAATCTAATGATTGAAACCCGTATTAGGTACGGACGTGTTGCAGCTGTGCACGCAGTGGTCGGGCGACGAGCAGTTCGAGGTGTGGCCGCCGCAAATGCGCGTCGCGCCCGGAGACCGCGCGCGCATCTACGTGCAGTACACTGCCAAGTATGCCAGCTTCTTGAGTCTTCATCATTATACAGATTTCTTATTACATCGATGAGCATTTTTGATAGCCCTGAATTATTCTGAAGTTTTATTTTGTTTATTCAGAAGAGCATAGCTTTTTACAAAATCGTTTATCAAAATTTTAGAGCTAAATTTCCTGGAATTTTTAATATGTATTAGTGACAATGTAAAATCATTCGTATACCTATACAAACTACGCAATTGTAACTACTCACTACTGATCTTTTCTGTTGTTTACGAACGATACCTACAACTTATGTTTAATTCCGGTTTCGCTTAGCTATCTGCTTGCTACAGGTGTGTGCAACGCGCTTAGTGTTTCATTGCTGTTCCTGTTCTGCTAAATCTGGTCTTAATTTATCTACTTGCATGCAATCCTACTCTATTTACATATCTATCTTCAATTATCTAATAGCTAATACCACACACATTTTTGAGCGTAGTCATTGGCGGAACAATATTGTTGTGATATCGCCGCGACATAAACATCGACATCGCGGGAGTATTACACAGTTACAGAGATTAACTGATTGATCTCAGGAATACTGCGGCGGAATCGCGGCGATGATGTTGCAGCAATAAAGCTCAATAAATACATACATAACATAGGCTGATAAACACATTATCCTTCCTTTACGTTGCGCAGTCGGGTAAAAAGCGCGGCGATTCAGTTGCAACGTCGCGGCAGTGCAATTGCGACATCGTCTGTGCTCGAAAATCACTAGTGTGGTATGGCTCTAAAATGCTTCACTTTGCTATAATACTACGCGTAATCGAAGTACATAAGCTCCCTAGCGATGAGCTTATTTCTGAATTTACCAGCTTGAGTTTGAACAACAGGTGGTGTGTGGCGCCGGTGGAGGGGTGGGTCCACGTGTTCGCGCAGTGCGGGGCGGGCGCGGGCTGGTCGGGCCCAGGGGCGGCGGGGGGCGCGCGGGGGGGCGCGGGCTGGTCGGGCCCAGGGGCGGCGGGGGGCGCGCGGGGGGGCGCGGGCTGGTCGGGCCCAGGGGCGGCGGGGGGCGCGCGGGGGGGCGCGGGCTGGTCGGGCCCAGGGGCGGCGGGGGGCGCGCGGGGGGGCGCGGGCTGGTCGGGCCCAGGGGCGGCGGGGGGCGCGCGGGGGGGCGCGGGCTGGTCGGGCCCAGGGGCGGCGGGGGGCGCGCGGGGGGGCGCGGGCTGGTCGGGCCCAGGGGCGGCGGGGGGCGCGCGGGGGGGCGCGGGCTGGTCGGGCCCAGGGGCGGCGGGGGGCGCGCGGGGGGGCTGGTGCCGCGCGCGCGCCGGGGTGCGCGCCGTGCCCGCGCGCGACCGGCGCTGCCACCTGCAGGTCCACGACCACACCGACGACCCGCACCTGCTGCCCCACGACCTCCTGCAAACCTACACATAGTATAAAAATATACCAATGAACTTTGATAAGTTATATGTCAAGATAGACAGTCAAAGCTACGACTGCGTCGAAAAAAATTGCAACCAGGTGAAGCCGCTAAGCCCTATCCATATATTAGCCGGAGGTAAGTTGTATGACGCCTTACGCACACCAACATAAAAAAGTTTGCTCATTTAGAAGCGTGAGGTTCTATCTTGACATAATATAATTAATCAAAGCCAATGACATTCTATGCATGGACTTCGCATCTGCGCTCTGTTAACTGTTTTAGATTATTAGTGACCGAGGAAATTTGAAAGGACTGCAATGTCAGCGTCAATTTATGGCAGCAGAGCACAACTGAAGCATACTTAGGTGACATTAGAGGCATGACATCGTGAATCCGTGTATAGAATATCATTGAACTATACCTTTTCGTTAACCACGCAGTAACAGTTCTGTTTCACGTGTTTTATTTGTACTTTTATGATCCGTCTCGAAAATTATATTATTCTTAGTGTCGTAAAATTGTTTTATTTGTGTGGCTACGTTTCGTTCTGTTTTACTGCGAATACGAATTCATTCATGGAATCATTTTTTTCACGACAGATAAAAATTAATGCTACTAAAATCCATAAGGTATATTTTTATCAATGTTCTAAATACAAGACAGGTATACAAAAAAGTATAATTAATCGCCATCATCTTCAGAAATATCCACTTGTTCTTTATTTGCCGCGTTATGACCCCCAGACGGTTGACTTTAATTTGAAACAAAACAAAAACAAAATACTTGAACATCGTTTAAGTATTAATCTCGAAGCGACTAACTAAATTAACCGTTATTCGAGTATAACATCTTCAAACTCAATGTTATTTTCGTAAGACTACTAATTGTTAGTATCGATTAGACAAATAAAAAATTCCAGAAAGGTTGAGTGTTGTTGTAAGTTAGACAGAGGTACTGAGTATCGGATACTTCATATTGGAATCATGAGAGGGCGCTACCTCGTTAATTGCTCTCTAAAAGATGTCGAGTTCGAGTCTCATCAAACAATGTCATCAAACAATAACAGTCAACCATTTGGAAATGTTGTACCCACCAATAATACTGAACAACTTTCCCAAAGAAACCGATAAGAAATTAGCCATACAAATTTTCGACTTTCCATACTACATGCAATCATCTGATCGAACGTTTGTATGAAAAGTGCGAATTTTCTATAGGTTTCTTAGGTAAAGTTGTTCAGTATCATGGGTACAATCACCCCTTAAAATAATGCAAATGTTTACCCTAACACCCATTATACGTCCCACTGCTGCAGGACATAGACCTAGTTTAAGGTGCACCATATGCCCTGGTAAGGTACAACTCGTATTACCTGAACGGGCGTTAGTTCACTACGCGTAGGCAATGCGGATTGGTAGACCTCACATACGCATCACAATTTCTTCTTCACCATCATATTATGCAGGTTTTCTGAAGTTGTTAGTTTAATATTAATTTTAAAACATACTTTATATTCCTATCTCAACATAACGTAAATAGTAAAGAAGTACAAATTAGAATATACATAACTTACTCGTATGTACTAAACTAAGGTTTCAATTCTAAACGCGGTCTCAGAAACAGACAAGTCTTTGGTCCCTTTCCTAATTGGATCCTAATTTAAGGACCGGCATGAAATTACATATGCTAATTGGAATTCAAAGGAAGTGGGACAGACTGAGATTTAGCTTCAAACTAACTAGTTATTATGTAACTACGATACATTAGATATGCTAGAGCGAGCCTTGCTCGATACATAACAACCGCACACGAGTGGCGAAGCAATCCAGGTACTTGCTGATTGTAGCAAATGTTGAACTTTCCAATATCAATACAAAAAGCGAAAAGAATTGAACTGACTGCCTTTGAGACGCCACGCTGCGGCTATAGAAAGCTAATACTCTTTCTGCTTTGGTCTTGATTCGGCTTCAACGGAGAAAGCATTCGCAATTTCACTAAAAAAACCATAAAAACACATACTTTCCTTATTTAGTAGGATCACATTTGAAACACGAGATATTTATACAACGAAAAACATAAACTCACGACCGTAATCCCTTTCGGGGTGGTCAGAAACATTGCTACAACTACTAACATTCTGTTTAAGAATGTAGTTGTAGCGATGCTCACATTTAGCAATTAAAGTTTCAAGATGGAATGACGTGTCAAGTGGTGAGAGGTGGCTAGCCTTTCTTCCACGAACACTGCATGAAAAACTATTAATCCGTTAGTCGCCACGTACGACACCCACGAAAAAAGTTGGGGTGGTCCATTGTAAGCTGGAACCACACGACTATTGATATAACAGTGCAATACTATCGACATCGTCTGTACTTAATAGTACTATAGCCACGGGACTTTTAATTTACAAAAAATGCCATGCAAAGCTATAAGACACATCAAACTTGACTTTTTCATCTGATCTTATAAGTTTTGTGCAACAACTTTAGACAGTCTTACTATTAGGTATGGGTATTGAACTAAGATGAAGAACATGACAGTATAGAAAAAAAACGGTAACATCTAAATTGAAAAAATTAAGACCATTTTTATTAATTTTTTTTTTTGCTACGGCGGGTTGTGATCTGTATGACTTGGGTTTTTATATAAGTAATTTCGTATCCTTCAACAATTTCAAAACGGCAATCGGTAATCTTTTTTGTAATTAAAAAGTCCCGTGGCTACAATACTATAACCGGTTTTTAAGAATAATCGTACTAAACAACTAAAGCAAAGAATCTGATCACCCATAAAGGGCAAACGGTTAAATTGTTATTGTTATTGTTTGTTTAATTTGTTATGTTCTTTTTCTAGTAGAAATTGGCAATAAAGCATTTTTTTCTTTTCTTTTTTTCTTTTTACGGTAGTTTGTGTGTGTTGTATATTTGTTATACATGGTCTAAGTGACAGCCTAGCAAATACTGAAACGGTGAACTCAGACCATCAAACTTAACAATTTTTACTATGGAGCCTGCCGCAGCTGATTTTTTTTCGCGTTTCCTAAGTTAGACTCCATAGTGAAAGTTCAGTTTGATGGTCTGAGTTCACCGTTTCAGTATTTGCCAGGCTGTTACTTACACCCTGTATATATATATTTAAACAGAAAGGTATTAAAGTAAGACCTCTCTTATATCTCGTCCAGTAATCGACCCGAGTCACGTTTTGTGGTGTCGGGTGATTGATCAGCGCCATCCAAACATTGACAATAATGGATTAAACTCATCTGTTATTTTGTTGTTTCATTTGTAATCCAAACGTGTCGGAAAATGGGACAAAGTTTTATATAAACCTAATTTGGATTGGATTTAATGCGATTTTAAAGTGAAGAATTAATTATCAATATAGCAGAGCTACGAGAAAGCTGACTAGCAACAATGCCGAAACATCTATCTAGAACTAGATGATGTTTAAGACCCAGTAGGCCTCGGATACCACCCCGAGAAAACGATAAAAATTGGAATGTAGCTCCATCTTTGTATGCCAAAAACAAACATTTAAAAAGTGAAAAATAGAAAGCAAATGTATGTTTTACTTTTTAACTCTTTTGAGTCAATTAATGCGTAGGGGACCGCAATGAAATGACTATAGACTTTTTAATTTTTAAATATTTGTTTTTTGCGTTGGGGATTTTTTAAATTTGTAATTAAATGTTATTTCGTACCTAATTTTTAAAGTTACTTGAAAACTGCTAACCTGATTTTCATGAAACAAAGCAAAGAGCACTCACAAAGCTTTCTAGTAAAAAAATCGCATCGATAAATAATATTTCTTGGGAACAGTTGTTCAGTAACGACGCTACATTCACCCCTTAAAGTAATGCAACTGTTTACCCTAACACTCTGTCTACGAGTCTGATTGTACAGTGAAATGAAGGATTAAAATTTTTCGCCAAGTTTCTGTCAGACCAGAAACATAAATCCTCTGCCTATCAAATTGGTTAAACATTTGAAGTAAACCACGGATTTTAAATTGGAAATGTTAAAGAGAGCCAAACCCGACAGCTATAAAGATTGGAAGTAGAAACACTACTTTGTACATGTCCACTTTGAATCAGGCGTTCAACCGCGGTGAGCTTGCGGATCTCTCGCCTCGCTGCAAACGAGACCCATTGATTTATCGACGAGCACTTTTCTTCGACGCGTTTCGTTCTGAAGCAATCGGTCCACGTCGTTCCAAACGAGCACGGGTTTCACACCGCTAATTGTATCGGGACACAAATTAGGAAGGCAGAGGAAAAAATATTTCAGTTTATCTACTTCGCAGAAGAAACACGAGGATACAAATTATTCAAATGTGTGCGAATGTATTTTTTGAAACTGTTTTTAATAATTGAAATGTAGGTAAGTACTTAATACTTATGTAGTTTAAAGTAGCTGCAAAATTTAAAAAATAGCACCTCATGTGGGTCATTAAAAACCGTATCCTCTTTAAGGATCTATCTACTAATTGTGATGATGATTATTGCATGGTTAAGTATTTGAAATTAGTTAAAAACTATAGTTTCCTACAAATTGCACCATTCATGTGTCACCTGTATTTTTTATGGAACTGCATGGAAAGGAAAATTTCATTTAAAAATTTAATTTGATCAAATAGTAAAAAATATGATTTACAGTAGCAGTAGCAGAACACCTCAGTTTAAATTTTAAAATAAAACGCTTATTTTTGTCAACCAACAGTCAAGTTTTACACTAACATTCTACAGCAATTACATATTTCGTACGACGCGGACGCAATATAGTTACCTAAAACGAACACTGGAACAACTGCAATAGGTAACTACTCTGTACTAATTAGCTGTCAGTACAGGCTGTTTGTGAAATGGCGGGTAGTGTTTCGACTGACCGAGTCCGCCCCGCCCCGCAGGCCCGCCCGCGCCCCGCAGCGAGCGCGAGCGCACCGGGGCGGACTGATGAATGACTAGCGAACGGCTGACTGATGTATCGAGCTATCGAGTCAAGTTCCCTGTTCTGTACTGATCAACAATGTTACATTGAGCGATTGATTTGAAACGTGCCGTGATATTGGAACGGTATACATCAATTTCATACACACTCTCATTATCCCTGCCTTGGATGTACACACGGCGACACATCAAGCTTTACAAAACCAACATGAGCTGGCCGCGCGACGCAATACGCTACTCTACCTACGCGCGGCCAGCTCATGTTGGTTTTGTATAGCTTGATGTGTCGCCGTGCGTACATGGGAGTATTATGCCACGATAGCAAGCCATGATTGTCCCTTATAGTGATGTATGATCCACAGTATGTAGCTCGGTTTCTTTTAGTAAGTGTAGTTGATAGTAGAATTATAAAATAAACGAGTAATTGTGTTGTGAGTATGAAGATTTATTATGCAGTAATTAGCTAATTTATAGTAAACGCACGGATCGGAGGACACCCAAAGTAGGTCGCCGCGTAGGCATTAAAATACTGTTCGGTTTCATACCGCACCAGTGATAAGATGCATGCCTTAGATGCCTGATGTTCAGCATTTAATAAGTATGTAGGTATTGTAGGAGGAGTTATGTAGCAAGTGGGTTTGCCAAAAGTTTTTTAGGGCTATTATAACCTTGCATTATTATAGAAAAAAAATGTCCTACGGGGTAACGTTTTCAAGATATTGAATTTTAAATTAAAAGAATAAATCTATAAAACTCATTAAAAGTTACTCGTTTTGGTTCTTATACCTATTATTTGTTTTAGAGCCCAAAATGAAAAATTTGACATTTATTCATCATCATCACGTATATTTTGTGCAGGACCGCAACGCAATCCTCGCTAGTTTGCGGTCTCTCGTTTGAATTAGTATGAGTTTCTACGCCGCTGGTACGGCCAGGTACTACTAAATGTTGTAGGTATTTTAGGGCTAATATCACCTTATATTATTCCCAAAACCCACTGTATTGACAAAAATGCAGTGCTTAGACAATTCACAAGCAAAAAGCTAGTTACATACCTACGCGCTCTCTAATTTCGAAAGCCCAGACCCACATTGGGTCGCTGAGCCTAGTGCAGCTAGTTTTAGTTAAGCACAAACATACTGAATTAAAGTTTTTGTACCTAGTAATTTATAAATAGCAAATCTAAATAGGTAATAACTAACTGGTAAAATTTATTAAAAGGCAATGGATAGAGAGAACCGACGAGCTTAAATCGCCGAGCCCATTCATCCAGATTCGATATCTGCGGCTTACCAGATTTTTATCTCGAGACAAGTTTATTTCTTTGCCTGTAGAAGATACCATTATAAAAGAGTTATACCAAATTCTTGCACTCGTACTACTAAAATAAAATTATATTTAATGTGCCAGAAGTGAGCCTTGCTACAAATGCACACTGCGCGTAAAAAGATAGCTAGTAGTTATAGCAATATTTTGGACCACTCCGAAAAGGATTGTGGTCGTGATATATGTATGTAGAAATAGAAAACAAATAGGATCCGTTTCGTTCAAATCTATTCTCTGAAATGGAGTGATCAAAGCTCGTCTCCGCAGAAATGCAATTTCGCGTCCAGTTGCATCCAGCCCGATGGACCGGCCTGCTGACATAGTGCAGGCAAAACATGCAGCACTCTCACTACCCGCAATGGTGTAGCGGAGTTTCAGAACGTCATCACGGCCAGGTCAGAAAGGTATAATACCTTTTTGTAATACCCTGTACATTGTAATAAATGAGACCAAGTGTTATTCTTGAATATCATCCTAATTCATACTCGAGTGACTTGAATTTTATAGAATTTAGCATCACTTTCTAGTACGGATTACAATATATGAGATTCACAAATATCACTCCAAAACCAACGATTTTGGTAAGGTATTAAGGTATGCAAATAACGAATATTTATCTTATCTTATTAGTAAGGCGAAACATTTTCGCTTTTTGTGTGAAGACTGCTAGCTTCACAGTTCTCTTATTTGAGTATACTGCTGTGCCTGTTCTATGCCGCAGCCCCGGCCGCCGACGACGCCAACGTGACGTGACGTCACAAACGCGCGGCAACACGAGCCAATGCACTCGTTAAATTGTTTTATTTGTGCCGCTGTATCTCGCCGCTGCTGTTCCGCGACAACTGGTTTAATTCATCATTCTATGACAAGCTTACCCGTCACATGTCCCACACTTCTATTTGAAATTGAATACGTAATGGTTTCTTTTTGTTTCAGCGTTAAACATTTTTAACCGACTTCAAAAAAGGAGGAGTTTTCTCAATTCCGTATATATATATATATATATATTTTTTATGTGTGTTCGCGGATAACGTCGTCGTTTATGAACCGATTTTGATGATTCTTTTTTTGTTGGAAAGAAGATATTCCAAGGGTGGTACCATGATAAGGAAACCAGGATCTGATGATGGCATCCCAGAGAAATCGAGGGGAACCTTTGAAAATCGTAGTGCCGGCTAGTGCGTTTGTTACTTTAAAGAACTGCTATTAAATTGAACTAATGGATTCACCACTGAAAATTGTGAAATAAACAAAATTTTAACAAAAAATTTAAACCGCCTTAAAAAAAAACTAAAACGCTTAAAAATAATATTGCAGCCGATGTCTTTTTCGTTCGCATCATAAGAACATTAATTTGTTTTATAGAAGTCAGTGTGAAGCCAAGCCAAAAAACTAATACAAGCCCTGTCGCGAATTGTACCGGCTTGACAGCGACTTCGATAAAACAAATTAATGTTCTTATGATGCGAACGAAAAAGTCATCGGCCGCAATATTATATTTTAACTTTTTAGTTTTTTTTTGACGGACTTAATACCTGTCACACTGGACAAGTAAAGGGATTTTTTTTCCAGTTCCAGCATATTTGGTACGAGCTTTTGTCTTACGACTTCGTCTGCGTGGATTACTCCTTTAGGGGTCGATTTTCAAAAATCCTTTCTTAGTAGACCCCTACATCCTCTGTAAAATATCTATTCCAAATCTCATGTTTTTATCTTAAACAGTTTAGGCTGTGCGTTGCCGTTGTCTGTCAGTCAGTCAGTCACGGAACTCTTTTATAAGTATAGATGTATTTTAAAGCGCGCATGTCGCTCTGACCCTCCTCCGACAGTGCTTTGCAATGCTCAGGGCCACGTACGCCGTCAGGACTACGCCCACATTCCTCTCCCCTGGCGAGGTCTCCAGCCTAGACGAAACACTAAAGCTCGTCCTCGAAAGCATCCTCAACATCCGACTCGCAGAAGAACAGTGGCAGCAAGCGTCTCTCCCAGTCCGACATGGCGGCCTGGGAGTCCGTCGCGTGCAGGACGTCGGCCTAGCAGCTTTTTTGGCTTCGTCACACGGGGCAGCAAATCTCGTCGCTCGCATTCTCTCCACCAATGGCTACAATTTGTGCTTGCCCTTCGTTGATGTGGCCTCTACAGCGAGGAAATTTTTCCACCCAAACGAGGATTTCCCTGACACACCCGGAAGCCAAAGAGCGTGGGACGAAATCCGCTCGAAGGCCATTCTCGCCCAACTCATAGGCAGCGCCACAGACGCAGACCTCGCGAGACTTCGGGCTGTCTCCGAACCTGAATCCGGGGCATGGCTTCACGCCTTACCCTCCTGGGGGGAGGCACCTTATTAGACAACACCTCCCTCAGTATCGCCACTGCTCTCAGACTCGGTTCGGACACATGCGTCGCACACCCCTGTGTTTGATGCTCTCTCGTTCAGGCCAACGGCCACCACGCCCTGAGCTGTCGGAAATCCGCGGGCCGATTCTCACGGCACCATTCGCTGAATGACCTAATCCGCCGGGCGCTCATTTCAGCCAACGTTCCGAACGTCAGCGAGCCTACTGGACTGTGTCGCACCGATGGCAGAAGGCCCGATGGCCTAACCCTTATCCCCTGGCAGAAGGGCCGCTGCCTCCTATGGGATGCCACCTGCTCGTGCACCTTTGCACCAACGTACCTTCCCAGTACCACGCAGATAGCCGGGTCAGCTGCCGAACACGCGGCGCACCTGAAGCACTCCACATACTCCTGCTTGGAAGTGAACTACATATTTGTCCCGTTCGCCGTGGAGACAGCTGGCCCCTGGTGTGAAGAGACAAAGGGCTTCGTTACAGAATTGAGCCGACGGCTCCGGGACAGGGGCTGCGACCCCCACTCCGGCTCGTTTTTGGTCCAACGCATAGCACTGGCAATACAACACGGTAACGCCGCCAGTATTTTAGGGTCCTTTAGACCGGAAACCAATAGTGGCGGGCTCCTGGAATAGCATAAGTTCATCTTTCATCTTTTCTTTCTTTCTTATTTTTTTCCTTTTTAACCTTTGTCGCCTATAAATATTTCATTCATTAGTTATAAGTTCTTCTTCTATATTATAATTAGTTTAGATCTAGTTTAGATAATTATTTAGTTTATATTTACAATTCTGTTATTATTCAATAAAAACAAATTTTTAAAGAATAACTACTCTATCGGAAGAGCACACGCAATAAAGCGACATATGGATGTCGAAGCGGGAAGATGTGTGTAGAGGCGATTAATTTGTCGCTTACTACTTCAGTGGGACACAGGTGTGGTATGATGTAATACTGGCTTGGAAATTAAATGATAATGATGCTGATTTTAGCGTTCTGAGTCAGTAGTTTTCATCTTTCTTATCGTGTGGGCATATTCCAAGGGTGGTACCATGATAAGGAAACCAGGATCTGATGATGGCATCCCAGAGAAATCGAGGGGAACCTTTGAAAATCGTAGTGCCGGCTAGTGCGTTTGTTACTTTAAAGAACTGCTATTAAATTTAACTAATGGATTCACCACTGAAAATTGTGAAATAAACAAAATTTTAACAAAAAATTTAAACCGCCTTAAAAAAAAACTAAAACGCTTAAAAAATAATATTGCAGCCGATGTCTTTTTCGTTCGCATCATAAGAACATTAATTTGTTTTATAGAAGTCAGTGTGAAGCCAAGCCAAAAAACTAATACAAGCCCTGTCGCGAATTGTACCGGCTTGACAGCGACTTCGATAAAACAAATTAATGTTCTTATGATGCGAACGAAAAAGTCATCGGCCGCAATATTATATTTTAACTTTTTAGTTTTTTTTTGACGGACTTAATACCTGTCACACTGGACAAGTAAAGGGTTTTTTTTCCAGTTCCAGCATATTTGGTACGAGCTTTTGTCTTACGACTTCGTCTGCGTGGATTACTCCTTTAGGGGTCGATTTTCAAAAATCCTTTCTTAGTAGACCCCTACATCCTCTGTAAAATATCTATTCCAAATCTCATGTTTTTATCTTAAACAGTTTAGGCTGTGCGTTGCCGTTGTCTGTCAGTCAGTCAGTCACGGAACTCTTTTATAAGTATAGATGTATTTTAAAGCGCGCATGTCGCTCTGACCCTCCTCCGACAGTGCTTCGCAATGCTTAGGGCCACGTACGCCGTCAGGACTACGCCCACATTCCTCTCCCCTGGCGAGGTCTCCAGCCTTCACGAAACACTAAAGCTCGTCCTCGAAAGCATCCTCAACATCTGACTCGCAGAAGAACAGTGGCAGCAAGCGTCTGTGGGGTCTCGTGTTGTAGGTATAGCGATGAGGTAGGTAAACACAGACTCCACTTTATAGATTTAATGTCTTAGCATTACAGGCAAGCAGCAAGCGAATAGAATAGCCTAGGTTTAGACCGCGTAAGCACTAGATAGGTATTTGCTAAGCGTAGCGATACAGGTCCGACGCGGCAGGCGTTCTGAGCGGCTCTGCGGCGGGCAGCGGCCGAATGAAGCTCGGCGGCTAGCTGGCACCCCGCGCGTCGCCTCGCCCCTCTGTCGCCTGGACTGGTTTGAACGTAGTGATGCGCGCCCGCATCATTAGTGATGGGCTCCCACAGGACCCCCTTCGGAGTCGGATAGACCTGCGGAAAGATAATCAGGGAATCTGACAACCCGACCAGATCGTGTTGTTCTGACTGGATGACCGTCAGGAGCGGTGGTGTTATTAGGCTTTGCTGTTGATTCTGACAGGACGTACGCGGGTTTAACTCTGTCAATAGAGACGGTCACTGGTCCTCTAGCTAATTCGACTGTGACGGTTTTGTCTGTTTTGGATAATACGCGATGTGGTCCGGTATAAGGGGGCTCTAGTGCAACACGTAACGCATCCTTGCGTAAGAAGATCTGTTGAGTATTCTTGAGATCCTCATGCATGAAAACTGATTTTGAAGTATGACTGGATGCTGGTTGTGGTCTCAATCGTGACATGTGTTCTTTTAACTGTGCGACAAAGTGGGATGGATCTTTCGCTTGCGAGTTAGTAGAATGGAAGAACTCACCAGGTATCCTTAGTGGCTCACCATACACAATGTCAGCTGCGGAGCACTTCAGGTCTGCCTTCCATGCCGTTCTAATGCCGAGGAGAACGGAGAGGTCTGACATACTCCCCGTATGTCAGACCACCTCGTCTCACCGTGTGCCATTATTGCAGCCTTTAGAGTCCTATGCAGTCGCTCAACCATGCCGTTTGCAGCCGGGTGGTAAGCGGTAGTGTGTCGCAGCTGTACCCCGCAGAGGTTCATCAGCTCCTTGAACAGGTTAGAAGTAAATTGGCGTCCTTGGTCTGTTGTAAGTGTCTGTGGACAGCCAAAACGTGATATCCAAGTCTCATAAAATGCTCGGGCGACGGTTTCAGCTGTGATGTCATGTAAGGGCACTACCTCTGGCCAGCGAGTGTACCGGTCGATGGCAGTAAGGCAGTATTTATAGTCCCCTGACGGAGGGAGGGGACCAATTAAATCTATATGCACATTACAGAAACGAGCTCTCGGTAGCCTAAAAACTCCAAGAGGAGATTTAGTGTGTCGCTGTACTTTTGACTTTTGACAGGCTTGACAAGTTTGCACCCAGGTACGACAGTCCTTGCGTATTGAGGGCCAAATAAATCTCTCTGTCAGCAGCTTCGTTGTTACCAGGGTGACTCATGCAGTGAATAGCGTTGAAAATTTTTCGACGCAGCTCCTTTGTGATGAAAGGACGAGGCCTCGATTGTGAAACGTCACAGTACAGAGTGGTATTGGTGCCTGGTATGGGAACTTTTACTAGTTTTAGTGATGTGGCAGTTGATCTAAGTAGCTCTTGCAGCTCATTGTCATCTCGTTGAGCTTGTGCTATGACTTCGTTGTCTGGAGGTGCAGATATCCCTTCGATCCTCGAGAGGGTATCAGCTGGGATGTTTTCCTTACCAGATATGTGTCGAATATCTGTAGTAAACTGTGCTATTAAATCCAAATGATTGAATTGACGTGGTGAACACTTGCGATCCTTGTTTTGAAACGCAAATGTGATCGGTTTATGGTCTGTGTATATCACGAAGTGTCTTCCCTCTACCATGTGCCGAAAATGCTTCACACTTTCATAAATGGCAAGTAGCTCCCGGTCGTAGGCGCTATATAACTGTTGTGACTTACTTAGCTTCCTAGAGAAAAAGGCGAGTGGCTGCCAATGTCCTTCCACGAGTTGTTGAAGCACTGCGCCTAAGGCTGAGTTCGAAGCGTCAGTCACGAGAGCGAGTGGTGCATCAGTCACTGGGTGGGCAAGGAGTGTGGATCGGGCTATACTCATTTTACATTTATCAAATACTTGCAATAATTCCTTTGTCCATGTGAGTGGATGAGAGCCTTTGATTTTAGGACCTGTCAGCATGCCGTGTAAAGGTGCTTGATCCTCAGCAGCGTGGGGTATGAAACGCCTATAAAAGTTTAACATGCCTAGGAACCTGCGCAAGCCATTGACTGTCTTTGGTGGAGGATACTCTTGAATTGTCACGACCTTATCAGTCATTGGACGCGTTTGTGTCTAGAGATGTTAAATCCAAGGAAAGTTACCTCTACCTGGCCGAACGTGCACTTGCCTTCATTGATTAGCATCCCGTATTCCTCTAATCTCTTAAAAATCAGGTCCAGGTGTTCCAGGTGTTCGATCTTGCTCCTGGAATAGATAAGAATGTCATCGATGTATGAAAAACAAAAATCTAAACCTCTCAGGACTTCATCTAAGAAACGCTGGAACGTCTGGGCTGCGTTCCTTAAGCCGAAAGACATATATGGGAATTCGAACATTCCGAATGGTGTAGTGATCGCCGTCTTTGGAATATCCTCATGGAAAACCGGTATTTGGTTGTAGGCTTTGACGAGGTCTAATTTCGAAAATACGGTAGAACCAGCTATTCTGTTAGAGTAATCTTCAATATGTCTGATTGGGTACCTGTCGGGTATCGTGCATGCGTTGAGAGCGCGGTAATCCCCGCATGGTCTCCATCCGTCTTTCTTCGGAGCGAGGTGTAGGGCGGATGCCCACGGAGAGTCTGAACGGTGGGCAGTACCATCTTCAACCATCTCTTCGAACTGTTGTTTCGCTATCTCGAGGCGGTCCGGGGCGAGTCGACGTGGCCTGCTATATACCGGGGGGCCGGGCACGGTACGGATGTAGTGTACAGTCGTGTGTTTAACCTGCCGTGACAGACCGGGTGGTTTTGTCAGTGTTGGGAACTTAGCCAGTAGTTTATGGTACTCACTGTTACCGGATATTGCCTTTATGCTAGACAGGTTGCATTTTCTAAACGAGCCAGTTGTTGATAGCGTTGTTAGGCTGTCCAACAATCGTCCGTGCCTGCAATCGACAAGTAGATCATAATTAGATAAAAAATCAGCTCCTATGATTGGCCTATCCACGTTGGCCACCACAAAGTTCCATACAAAATCACGACGTAAGCCGAAATCCAAGTGCTGTGTCATCGTTCCATAGGTACTTATGATAGTTCCGTTGGCAGCGGTGAGACTGTAGTCCGTTGGATTTTTGTACTGTCGTAGGTATTTACGTGGCAGCACGCAGAGGTCGGAGCCAGTGTCTATCAAATATTGCACTTTAGTTTTCCTGTCAGTGACAAAAAGGCGGCTTGTGGCTGCTCGACAGTCATTTGCCGCATCTATTGACTGCCGTGGGGGTTTTCCGACTGCTTATAGTTGCACGGTGTAATGCATCTTCGGGCTTTGTCACCAAAAGTATCATGATACCAGCACATACCTTTATTCCTGCTTTGACTCCGACCTCTACTCCCTGACCTAGGAGACCGGTTGCGCCGGAACGGTGAACGGCCTCTGTCTCCACGAACTGTGAGCTGGGCGATCTGATTCGAGAGCTCCTTCTGAATGCGTGACGTAATCAACTCTTCCATGCGCTTGAACATACTATCTAAAGATTCTGCCGACGTACTTGCTACCTGGCGTGATGGAATGGGTGCTACCTCACAAATTTTGTCTGCGAGATCAGCAATATCTTCGAGGTTAGATGTTGACTGCGAAGCTATTATTGCTTGCACGTGTGTTGGTAGCCGGCTCGACCACAAACTGCGCAGGAAATCGTCCGTTACGCCAGTCGATGCTAAGGTCCTGAGATGGCGTAAGAACTGGGATGGTTTGCGGTCCCCTAATTCTTCGTGTGTGAGTAACTGACGCATGCGCTGCTCCTGTGTCGTCGATAACCGCTTAATTAACTTTTGCTTTAATTTTTCATATTTCTCTTCCTTCGGAGGATTAGTAATGAGATCTTTTACTTCCCTTGCAAACTTGTGATCCAGGTGAGAGATGATATGGTAGAATTTTGTCGCGTCATCCTTGATTCCGGAGATTTTAAATTGGGCTTCAGCTTGCGCAAACCAAATGTCGGGTTCTTCCGGCCAAAATGGCGGCAGTTTGGCAGCCACGCGGTTGACCGCGGCGCCGCGGTCGCCTCCGGTACAGTCCTCGAATCCATCATTTCCACTCTCACCTGCGGGCGGTTCGTCGTTCGGCATGGCTCCTGTCTTCCCCTGCGCTCACCGTATTCTAATCCAATGCCGTGTTCTTAGTTCGGGTCACCAATGTGGGGTCTCGTGTTGTAGGTATAGCGATGAGGTAGGTAAACACAGACTCCACTTTATAGATTTAATGTCTTAGCATTACAGGCAAGCAGCAAGCGAATAGAATAACCTAGGTTTAGACCGCGTAAGCACTAGATAGGTATTTGCTAAGCGTAGCGATACAGGTCCGACGCGGCAGGCGTTCTGAGCGGCTCTGCGGCGGGCAGCGGCCGAATGAAGCTCGGCGGCTAGCTGGCACCCCGCGCGTCGCCTCGCCCCTCTGTCGCCTGGACTGGTTTGAACGTAGTGATGCGCGCCCGCATCATTAGTGATGGGCTCCCACAGGTCCGACATGGCGGCCTGGGAGTCCGTCGCGTGCAGGACGTCGGCCTAGCAGCTTTTTTGGCTTCGTCACACGGGGCAGCAAATCTCGTCGCTCGCATTCTCTCCACCAATGGCGACAATTTGTGCTTGCCCTTCGTTGATGTGGCCTCTACAGCGTGGAAATTTTTCCACCCAAACGAGGATTTCCCTGACACACCCGGAAGCCAAAGAGCGTGGGACGAAATCCGCTCGAAGGCCATTCTCGCCCAACTCATAGGCAGCGCCACAGACGCAGACCTCGCGAGACTTCGGGCTGTCTCCGAACCTGAATCCGGGGCATGGCTTCACGCCTTACCCTCCTGGGGGGAGGCACCTTATTAGACAACACCTCCCTCAGTATCGCCACTGCTCTCAGACTCGGTTCGGACACATGCGTCGCACACCCCTGTGTTTGATGCTCTCTCGTTCAGGCCAACGGCCACCACGCCCTGAGCTGTCGGAAATCCGCGGGCCGATTCTCACGGCACCATTCGCTGAATGACCTAATCCGCCGGGCGCTCATTTCAGCCAACGTTCCGAACGTCAGCGAGCCTACTGGACTGTGTCGCACCGATGGCAGAAGGCCCGATGGCCTAACCCTTATCCCCTGGCAGAAGGGCCGCTGCCTCCTATGGGATGCCACCTGCTCGTGCACCTTTGCACCAACGTACCTTCCCAGTACCACGCAGATAGCCGGGTCAGCTGCCGAACACGCGGCGCACCTGAAGCACTCCACATACTCCTGCTTGGAAGTGAACTACATATTTGTCCCGTTCGCCGTGGAGACAGCTGGCCCCTGGTGTGAAGAGACAAAGGGCTTCGTTAAAGAATTGAGCCGACGGCTCCGGGACAGGGGCTGCGACCCCCGCTCCGGCTCGTTTTTGGTCCAACGCATAGCACTGGCAATACAACACGGTAACGCCGCCAGTATTTTAGGGTCCTTTAGACCGGAAACCAATAGTGGCGGGCTCCTGGAATAGCATAAGTTCATCTTTCATCTTTTCTTTCTTTCTTATTTTTTTCCTTTTTAACCTTTGTCGCCTATAAATATTTCATTCATTAGTTATAAGTTCTTCTTCTATATTATAATTAGTTTAGATCTAGTTTAGATAATTATTTAGTTTATATTTACAATTCTGTTATTATTCAATAAAAACCAAAATTTTTAAAGAATAACTACTCTATCGGAAGAGCACACGCAATAAAGCGACATATGGATGTCGTAGCGGGAAGATGTGTGTAGAGGCGATTAATTTGTCGCTTACTACTTCAGTGGGACACAGGTGTGGTATGATGTAATACTGGCTTGGAAATTAAATGATAATGATGCTGATTTTAGCGTTCTGAGTCAGTAGTTTTCATCTTTCTTATCGTGTGGGCAGAGCCCTCGTGTAAGAGTTTTTTTCAGACCGCCTATGGCCTCTGACGTGGTTTTTATGTAACGACTACTACCACCAGAGCTCGGACCAACGGCGTTACGTGTCATCTACAGAATCATTTTTCTTTTCAGATAATCAGGTGATTCCGCCTGTAATGTCCTAAACAAATGGGAAAAGCGTACAAAGTGACATAACATATCACTTGGTGTCCCCCGTGGGAATACCCACGACTTCCGTGTCGAGAGCCCAATGCTCTTAACCATAAGACCACAGAGGCAGTATCTATGCCAAAGGTATACAGGTGAAATTTATTGGTTCACATCTCACAAGGGCTATTTTGTAAATTGAAATAATCTTTTGTGTCCAGTTCTATTAACGTCCAGTATTAGTGTGTACACAACACTAAGCGAGCACAAACTGTACGATAAAAGGTACAATTTGTGAAGCAAACAGTCCGTAATGGATTCTTTTGTCAGTAGGCACCTACCTATCTACCCTAACAGCAGGAGTCGCGAGCTTAGTCCCGAGTTCCGTGGAGATTTGAACTTTCCTCACAATACAAAAATTACTGAACTGTAAAGCGTTCGCTCTATCTATTTAACACGCATACTAAATACTGGCTTTCGCTTTCTTTTTCATGTTATGGATTGAAATATCCCTCTACCAGATAAGAATATGCTGACTGCTTCACCTACGGTTTTACTTTCGGTTCACACATCAAACTGTTAGCACCTATGTATTGTTTTATCGTAATAAAATGCATATAAAATAGTGTAGTTCAGTGTTATTATTTAAAAAAACCACTTTTACATATTTGAACTATTACTCGCGCGACTTCGTCTGTGTGCAAGCATTTACCTTAAGGTTAGATTTTTGGAAAATGCTTCCAGATGCAGATGGCTTAAACGTTAAAGTTATCAGTCACATAGTATAAATAAGTCAAGTTTAGCGTGATACCTACGGACTTAACGCAGTTAAATAGTAATTGGATTGCAATGTGATTAGAACTGAAATTGAATTACGATTGAACTGGTGGTTTTTAATTAGCACAATTGGGTCCCAGCACATCTGTAATTAGATGCCGCGTAATAACAGTTTGCAGTCCGTTACAGTGCAGACAATTACAATAATAGTAGGTACCTACCTATGGATGGATTAATTCCATGCACAGCACATAGATCAGCACCTCGTAGGTACATTTGTATA
Organism: Agonopterix arenella; assembly: GCA_927399405.1. Taxonomy (NCBI): domain Eukaryota; kingdom Metazoa; phylum Arthropoda; class Insecta; order Lepidoptera; family Depressariidae; genus Agonopterix; species Agonopterix arenella. Next base: position 18,767,788 of record OV656702.1, read on the forward strand.
GGTTTCATTACAGGGTATTATCTATTAAAGCGTCAACGTATCTAATCTCCAAACAGTATAGAACTTGCATCAAACGTGTATTTCAATCAATCAAATCAGCCCACATCCACCCACTGCTGGGCATTTGCCTCCTTTTTTGTTGCGCCAATTCCCATTGTCATGCACGAAAAATAAATGGGTAACTAGGTATATTGACTAAGTATGGTATGCAGGTATGCAGTTTTATATGAAATAGCTGATTATACTTTCGCGATTTCGAGTAGGGAACAAATTTTTGCCGAGTAGAAGGCATGATGTTTTCGCACTGACTGAAAATTTATCCTGTATTTGATCGATGGTTTTTGCGCTAATTTGTGATCTCGTTATATTTAGGGCTCCCACACATAACTGCGAATTCGCATCGCATCGCAAATATCTGCGAGCGAAAATCATACAAAACTCATCGTAATAAAGTCATCGAGCGCTCGCAGATACTTGCGATGCGATGCGAATTCGCAGTTATGTGTGGGAGCCCTACAGTACCTACTTATCTTCACTTAGGTCCGCCACACACAGACGGAATTGCAATCCGGAATCCTGATTCAGGATTCAGTGTTGTCAACTATGGTTACAAAAAATACTAGAGTGCTGTTTAAAAAATACCTTAAATAAAAATGTATGAAACGCCAAATGAATGACAATAATTACATTTTTAGGTATTTATTAAAACAAAACAAACAATTTCTATACATGATAATTACTATCATGTGATGAGCTCATGACGTTACGAATGTTACGATGATGGTTTGTAAATTGTATTCTAATATTAATGCAACTATATCAAAAGACTATCGATAGTTTTAACATTAGACATAATCTGCATACAAAAGGCATGAACCATTATCACACGACCATTATGCCGCAACGACGTCGGAACTGCACCGTCACGATACGTAATTTCCATCAACGCCTACTCACAAAAATCACTTTAAAATATGCCACCTAAGACATAAAAAAAATCACTAGATCTAGTGAAAAAGTCTCTGAAAGCGGCAACACTCCATACGGAATCTAATTCCGAATCAGGTTTATTCCGGATGTATGTGGCGGACCTTAGATGTCGATAGATAAATCACGGAGAGCATCTAGCAAGGGACGAGTTTAGTAAACTTCGCAGGATGAAGCGTCGCGTCGACATCGCTTCGACGGCTTTTTGATAAAAAATATTATCCGATTAACTTCGAGACGTCGCTTCTTGCTTGCGACGTCGTTTAGATGGTAAGATTTTTATTATTAATAGGATGTTCTGAAAGATATTGCTGTTCTTGCGATGGGAAGTTTAATATTTGCATTTTATATTAAAACTAAATTGTTAACCTTGATAATTATTGGTAATTTTAAAGTTGATTTGTAATTAGGTATAGCAAAGTTTCTGATCACCTGTAAAGGGAATATGATGGTTATTTCATAATTCTGAAACTAACAAAAATTAGCAGCGCTTGGGACTTCCTACGCTCAGAGCACTTAAAACCGAACCAATGCCGTATTTTGGACATCTAGTTGAGTAAACTGATTCATCATCACAACGACCGGACCTGCGCGTGCGCTGCACTCATTCAAAGGGTTCCCGCCGGCGCCGGCGCCGCCATCACCAGGTCGTTTCACCTTGTGGTGGGCCTACCCACCCTGCGCTTGCCACTCGAAACATGTCCATGTAAACAAAAGTATCCATTATGATTAATTTGTAAGCGTTTTCTCAGTTTATAAATTGTCTTGTCCTCCATCCTATCAAGCTAGAAACTGAATGTTATTTAATATTTTCCCAATTACTCTAATGGATCTGCGAAGTTAATTGACGTCCCGAGAAACCGTTAGCCGAAATAAACAATATAAATAACAGAACAGTAAAGTGTTTTCGTAAATTGTAAATAAATCACTTTCATAATGTTCGGAGAGGGGAATGTAGAGAGCGAGCGATATGGATACGGAGAAAGTGTATGAATTCTTACATTTGAATCGACAAAAGTATTGTTTTATTACAGACGCATTTTGTAATTATTTTTGTAATGAATGAAACTCACGGAGATATTCCCGTAAAACAGTGCGTCGTCAAAGGTACGCGAAATCTATACTGCATAGTAATGAAACTAATGAATGACATACGTAATTCAATACGCACAGCGACAGTTTTTTTTAATAAACAGACAATTTTTTTCTTTTCTTTCTTTTCATTTGGTTACCACGCCGCGCCGCCGGACTGCCAAACCAGAGATCCTGGGTTCGAATCCCGGTTCAGTCATGGATATTACGTGTTTGTGTCATTGTTGTATGGTTTCCATAATAACATATGAGCGTTATTTATTTATTCTAAAAGAGCAAGAAGTTAACCAGAGCTATGATAATCCATACGGAAGAGAACTAGCGACTTAGAATAGAATAGAATTTCTTTAACTTTTTCTTTATTCTTTACTTAATCAGGAAGCGGCGGTTCGATTCCTGGCCTGTACCACTAAGTTCTATGGAATTTATGTACGCTTGTATCTTATCAATATCACTAGTTTGGTGGTGAAGGAAAACATCGCGAGGAAATCTGCATACCAGATAATGACAAAAAAATTGTTCCGATGTAGGTATGTGTAAAATATGGATGAGCTTGGAGCGAAAACAATAGACCAGCAATGGAAGAAGTGTTACATAATGAGCCCTGCTTTTAATAGCCCAGCCAACAATAATAAATAACCATTAATTATTTTTCAAAACAAAATTCTTACTTATTTGATTATGTAGGGAGTGCGTATCAATTTGAAAATAGTACAATTCTGACCCTTATATCTTAGCCACAATGATAAGGTTTTTCTCAACCGAACTGTAAAGAGCGACCGACGTTGGTCAGATGCCAGCAGATCGGTAGCGTGATAAGTCCAGTAAGAACGAACGAACATACCTAATCGCCATTCAAATTTCCTCCTCCGCTCCAGCCTCTGCTGAGTTCCGAGTCGTTCTTTTTACGATCCAACTTTAGTTGTATGAAGCGAAGATTCTCAAACTTCCTTTAAGTATAAATTGGACTAGGAATTGTCAGGACCTTACCACGGATTTGCAATATTGCCTTAGTGCGGCGTTCATGGGCGTAAAAATAGTAGAGCTTCAGAAACAATCTCTGAAAACTACGTATTTTATACAGGGTGTAAGGAAAAGTTTCAATAAACCTTTACACCACATACTCTACCTTTCAAACTGAACAACTTTTACTATGGGAGCAAACCTGTCAGTGCAAAAAAAAATTAGCTGCTTTCATACGTTTAAGTCGAGTAGGTATTGCACATTACTATGGAACAGATGATTTTTTTTTGCGCTGTCAGTTTTGCTCCCATAGTAAAAGTTGTTCAGTTTGATGGGTAGAGTATGTGGAGGTTAATGATACTTTTCCTTAAACCCTTTATAACGCCAGGCCAATACGTGCCGATACATCTCTCTCTGTTTAATGTATATCTACACATATAATATCCTTACGCTAGAAGAATATTACATCTATGACCCGCACTGTAATAGTGCCACTACTATCATGAAATACGATCATTGTGATCTGTGAATACGAATGATTCAGTTTGAGAACCTCAAGTGGAAAGAAATAAAGCGAGAAAATGCGACCAGTTTGAGTGATGCACCCCCCCCCCCCCCCAACTTCCCCTCGACCCTCATAAAAGTGCTGATTGTCCAAGAAGGAGATATATTGTAAATGATTGTTAATACTCGTAATACATCAGAGAGTTGACAGAGTGAATTGTTACGCAGCTATATTGTTTGCCATATTACAACCTACGCGTATAATACGTAGTAATTATAGTACTCTGTGATAATTCTGATGTGATGTATGCCGATCATCAATTAGATACATCTCGGATCTGCGGAAATATACCGCCACATATTTTATCTTTCCGTGGTTGTCGTACAAGTCGACTAAAGGAATTACCTATACAGTGTGTAAAATAAAATGTGATAGTTACTTAAAGGGGTGCTTCAGACCATCAAACTAAACAACTTTTATTCTGGGACCAACACTGAAATTGCGAAAAAAAAAACTGCTGTCCCATACTTTTGTTTGCCTACACCTCTTTACAAACATAACTAGACTGAAATGTGTGGGACAGCCGATTTTTTTTTGCGATTTCATAATTGGTCCCATCCAGAAACTTGTTCAGTTTGATGGTCTGAACCACCCCTTTAAGTAACTTTCCCATTTCATTTTACACCCTGTATAAAACAACATTGCCTACTAAAAGTAAAGGTAGGTAGACTAAGTTTCCTTGTGTGTTTTAGTTGACGAACGGCTATTCACTTACCGTTCCTTGACACACCGTTTCATCCGACAGGGCACGTGTATTTGTAGTGCCAGATACAGAAAATTTTATTTTTGAAATAGAAAAACAACCGTCGACATAGGATTCACGTCATGATTCCTATAGTTGTTCCCGGAGTGGTCGCGTTTTTATCTTAGTGGCTAGTGGTTCGGTAATGAAAGGGAAACGGACATGTTGACAGGCTAGTAGTAGGGGTACTGCACAATATACGCCCAGCATGGCAAGCATGGCAGCGTGATATAGCGCTATCAGACCTTCGCTCTTTCTATTTGCGCGCGAACGAACGAGATAAAAGGCGTGATATAGACGTATTACTTTCAACATGCTAAGGCTTCAGGACACGGCAGCAGCAACCGAGGCGCGCGTACTGGACCCTATTTAATAAACGTGACAATTGACAATGAGAATTCGGAATACATGGCTGAGAATGCTAGGACAGATGAAGCACTGCAAGTTTAGCATCATTAGTAACCAGCAATGTACTCTAAATTGTCACTGTCAATAAAATTATCGCGTTTATTAAACAGGTCGCAAGGCGCGCGTGGCCGAGGCGCTTTCTATATCATCTCTCTAATCATTTTGCGCATCTGGAATTTACTCAAAATTAAAAAAAAAATCAAAATTCAAAAATTTTTTATTCAAAATAATATCACATAGATAGATTTTTGACGTCATTTTTAACTCTACCACCGCGTCGGAAGGTATTCCGTTGAGAGAAGATGTGGTCCAAACTATAACCAGTGTGACAAATAGTAAAACCCTTCGCCAGTTTTAATATACGGACGTTGAGACAACAAACGCCTCGAAATTGAAGCATGTAGGTTTCCGTACGAGGGCGAGGCTATGCGATGTGATGGCTCGGTACTGTCTGTAATTATACGCAAGGGGTTGTTTGTTTCCCCGACGTTTCGGCATTCTATTATACGAGGGAAAGGGAGCAAAAAACAATATTCTGCTTCATAAAGGTGAAAATGTTTTCTGGCTGAACATTTTCCAGTGGGAATGTGAAATATTTTTGTTTCGCTGTGGAAAAAGAAGGTAGCACATTCAAAGGGAAAACTGGTTTTTAATATTTAGTCAAAATCCGGGACCGAGCTTCGTCTTCTAGTAAAATGTAATTCCTAATGAAATATTTTTTTTTCCATTATGCGTTTATTTCGATCAGACATTAATTATATTTTTCATCCCTCCGGGCGGTAAACGAAGTTACCGCTTTCCGCCTCCGTCGAGGAGAAAAATAGTGTACTAACCTCGGAAAGTAATTAAGAAAGCCTCGGATCACATGTTTCTTGACCTCGGCTTCGCCTCGGCCAATAATTACATGAGATCTGCGACCTTTCTTACTTTCCTGCCCTGGGTGTGTAATCTACTATTGAGATACGCCATCAATCTTTAAGTTTCGCCCCCTGGAAGTTGGCATAGGTATTATCTATTCGCCCCTTTGCGGCGTTGGCGACAAATTGTCACACAGAGTGCAGCTGCAGAACGGGTGCAGGCCGGCTGCAGACCGGCAGTAGGTGTAAACTATGGAATTATATGTGAGGTGTCACAGTGCGGCTACCGTTCCGCAGCTGTTCTGCAGCCGCGCCGGACTGCATTCAGTGTGACACTTCGGGTATAATTCCATATTTTACAACTACTGCCGGCCTGCAGCCAACCGACACCCGTTCTGCAGCTGCACTCTGTGTGGCCCAGCCTTAAATCTCCATATTTTATGGAACCAAAGATGTGATGCCCATTGCGGATTGGTATAGACTTCATTTATACGCATCAGAATTTCTTCTTCAGCGTATACAGATTTCATCTCGATGTTTTTTTTTACCGTTTGAGAGCAGTAGACATTGTATGAAATATTTTAAACAAAAAACGGACCTCAAACAATGAGGTCGTGCAGCTCGGAACAGATCTTATATTAAAATCTCGTACAATCTTAGTATAAAAGGACCGTCTCGTTTCTTCAATAAAAGTTGTGAAAAATTCTCGCCTAACTTTCTATCAAGCGTAGAGGGCATAGAAGGGTCAGACACGCCATCGAATTATATCTAATCCGAGCATCTTTACAACATCTCATCAGGGCTTATTGATCAGTCGAACGTGCTGGTGGATATTGCTTGAAAATTATAATAATACCATGGATAGGATTCTCTCACAGGCTGGCCTTTTAGGAATTTCTAATATACGAGATAGGAACTTCTACACTAAAAGAGCATAGCCTTTTTTTGTCAAAACCCTTACAGCTTTGATGTAACACCTTTCTAATCTTGTTTTCTGTTTGAAAAAGTATAATTTTTTTTCTATAAAAATATGTTTACTCATTAATTACTTACTTAATAATAAGCTATCTTCAGATATAAACAACAACTTATCGCTAAACATGAAAGCCTACAAATAATACACACATTGCAGAGCGTCGCCGCAAGACATGGTGCCCTGTTGGGCACGGCTAGCACCATTCCCCCTCTGGATGGTGAGGCTGATTATTTGTGCCAGGAAGCTGCCAGCTCTGCGGTCACCAGAGGTCTCATGGAGTCGCCCGGACAGGTCGGCAAGGAATGTTTTTTTATTTAAGGCTGTAATAATGACTTTCATGCTATTTATTTATGAGATCTATGCTTTCATATCTCTCGCCTTGTACCTTTACGGGTGTTCAAAATTTCAACTACCAACAGTTCACTGACTATTCGGAACAAAGTTTTTTCATCTCGAAAGGAAGTCCGAAAGGGGTCATAGTTGTGGGTGTATTTATGTTTATGTGTAAATAAACTTGTTTATATTAGTTTTGTTATGTGTTTCTTGTATTTTACTTTTGCTGCTCATGTTTTTGGTGTTAAATAAAATACCTACACATATATTTAATTTTCTTGTTATCGCTAGCTAGAATCTTAGTATTTTGTAAGAACCAGCGCCAACAGCGTCTTGACCATGTTTGCGAGTAAGTTTGACTGTCAGTACGTGAACTATTGCTGTATGGTTCACGTGCTGACTAACAAACAATTATAATGAAATAATATGTTGTTGTGTATAAACTAACAATAGGCTAAGTGTGTTACTAACAATATTGTGATCTCAGATGGTCGAAAATAAAGTTTTCTATTCTATTCTATATTTTTTTAGTGCATGTGTAGTGTACACATGCACGATGCTTATTCGTTCACACGCTACACGCTACACGGTCACTTCTATACACTTTTTGCTTCTACAACTCTCAACAATATTGGTGTCGTGTTTTATTTAACGGGCGATTTGTTTCTTGTTTTGTTTTCCATCAGCCACCCCCCCCCCCTCCTCCCCTCTTCCCCCTCTCTTCCCTGCCACTTGCTGCCAAGCTTCAGTTTCAGCACAATGTTCCAATGAACCATGGATTAAATACCCTGTAGACTACTTACAGGACGCAAGAAAATTTTGCACTACGTCACGTTAATTTAAAATCTGATTAATAATCATCATTCCGTATCTACCCATTGCAAGGTATAAGCCTTCTCATCATTTTACCATCCATTTTGATCTTATGTCAATCGTATCCAGCACGGGGAGAAATATGCCGATTAGTATTCGTGAAAACTATATATAATTATTAGTAGAGCATAAACAACATATGCTCACGACTATATTCCCTAAGGGTGTAATCAGAGATATTCTGTAACCTCAATAAATCCACGTTTCACTACTAGTACCGAAACCCAGTCCAGTGTGACGGGGAGTGACCCTGTGGCCACATTTAATGCTGCTGCTCGTTATTAGCAGAATTTACGAGAAAACAACAGTACTTCCGTTTTGAAACTAATCAATTGAAGTACCGAGTGCCACGCGATTTAGTGTCTTAAAAACATACATAAAACCAACAAACCAAATCGCCGAACTTTCTTCGGGGAAGTCCGAAACTTTTTAATCTATCAACCATAATTTAAAAAGTTTTAAGCATGCATTTTTATATAGATTTGATTTTAAATAAATCGAATTTAGGACGCTTTCAAACTTTATTATAATTAGCACCTATCATAAAAAAAAAAACATGTGTGCAGTTCACACGCGGTAGAAGTGAAACCTTTAGAAACTAGTTAGTGTCGCTTTTTCGTTTCATCGAGTTTCAAATCACAATGTTGCTAAAGAACTTCAAAAAGATAACTGATTATTGTTCTAAGCTTTTGCTAACATAAGAGGAATACGGTCGAAAACTTTTTACAAATATGAGATGTCAAAATATTGATATTCGAAATCTACTAGTGTAGGAAGTCTAAGCAGCGAGACGTCAAAAAGAAAGTGTCAAACATTTCACTTTATGTACCCACTTCACTGGTCTGCGAGATTTTTAGCTTTTGTGCTATGAATTGGGAAACTTGTTCTTTTGTTCAGTTTAACCGAGACTCGGCAGCAAGTTTATTTACTTTACATAATCAGTCTCAATTAAAACGGCAAATACTGGCTTTGTTATTAAATTCCAAATAATACCTACATAATTATGTATATAATATTATAGTACTTCTCTGCTACCATTTCGACACAAGACTAAAAAGTATCAAATAAACTAAATTATTAAGAAAAATAAAAAACCCAAATGTATAATAAAAACTATTAACTGAAAAGAGAAAAACAAACTCTGTGATCAAATCACTAATCAGCTGTAACGACTTTGTTTGAGCAAATTTAATTTGAATGTTATTTGGTAGACCAGGTTTTGCAGGCTGGCCAAATCAATTACCAACCAAGTTTTATAATTCTTTGTCCCCGTTCACGATACCTAATGTAATTGGCATTGTGTTTTTGTACGGCAAAGTCTAGCTGCGGGTGGCTTTTGGTGGCGCTTGGTTGAATTGGAAAATTAAAATGCACAGATGGCTCTCTTTTTTTACATCGGACGAACCTCTTCTGACAGCCTTCCGTGCCTTCCGAAGCTCGGAGACACTCAAGATGAAATAGCACAAAACGGTCACCCATCCAAAGACTGGGCCGGTCATGACGTTGCTTAACTTCAGTGATTGTTTCCAATACCGAATCTCCACTACGCCAACGAACAACGCCTCAATTTACCTTACTACTATTTGCCTAACATTTAAAAAGTGCTATAACGTTTATTTTATACCTTTAGTATCATTTGCTACCCAGAGGGCTTTGTGTTGTCTAAATTCTGTGAATCTAACCGCCTTTACCCACATATCTCCAAAACCTGCGTGCGTCAGCAACGTGCCACGGTAACGAGTTAGCGCATTACTAAACAACTCGGTGACCGTTAACACCTGGGCAATAGAGTCTATATTCGCGCGGACATTAGTTCGGTCGTTAAGGAAAAGTGCGGTGCTGAGATAGTTTCACGTGGGTGCTAATGGAGCAGGTCGGATATTAGGGGACAATAGTTTTATGTTTGCGGACTTTTTGTGTTGTTTAATATTGAATTGATAGTAGTTTTTGCTTTGTCCCTTTGTCAACGGCATAGTTTATGGTTTGTGATGTTTTGTCTACGTTCAGAGTTCATGATATATTTTGACACAGGGCAGGGCGTCCTGCTAACTATGTCAATTAAGTTTTTTTTGCGGATTTTCTTATCTCAAATTCGACTGATGTGTTCGATTTTGTATTTAGTATTATCAGGCAGGTTTTATACAGGGTGTAAATGACAGTATAGCAAATACTGAAACGGTGAACTCAGACCATTAAACTGAACAACTTTCACTATGGACCTCAGGAAACGAAAAAAAAAAATTAGCTGTCCCATACAAAACTGCTGAACCTACCAGACTAAAATGTATGGGACAGCTGATTTTTTTTCCCTTTTCCTGAGGTAGGCTCCATAGTGAAAGTTGTTCAGTTTGATGGTCTGAGTTCACCGTTTCAGAATTTAGGGATGCACTTAGAAGGATTTTCTAAAATCGACCCCTAAAGAGGTAATCCACGCCGATGAAGTCGTGGGTCAAAAGCTCGTTAATTTATATAAAAATAACGCTGCTATCGAGGTCGTTAGGCACTGTTATATTCGGTTTCCATATCTCTTTCTTGACAATCGTAGAGCGTCACGTGACTCCTTTCAACACCCTGATACGCCTACCTCTATGTTAACAATTTTAACTTAGATATAACAATCCTACATAGTGAGGCTTCGTAGTAACGCAATTAGCAAACAGAGCCGAAATAATGTTATAACAAAACAACAGGCGAGTGAGGCTTCTATCTGGCTTACTCTACCCTTTGAGATAAAGTGCTTGGTTACTTATACTAATTATAAACTGTCCATTGGGCATGCATACGTTTCTTTACGTATGATAATGAAATAAAAGATATGATTGTATTCAGAAAAGCATTAAGATTAATCACAAAAATATAGCAATCAGCACAAGCGTCGCGTCGTCAATAACAAGAACACACATAAATCAGCAACATGCTTCGTAGGTAATGCATTAATTCTCATTGCATATTCCGACTACGCTACGGTGTGTGTCATATTACAAGACGAGTGTTAAATATGAATGTAGATGGCTACATGAAGAGAGGACGCGCAAAGAAAAGCTGAATGGATTGTGTGAAAGATGGCAAGTGTAGAAAAGGAAGTGAACGCAGAAATTACGGCTAAAAGAGATTTAAAATGGAGGAAGACATATTATTATTGCGCCGATCCCAAGTAATGGCATAAGGGCAGGAAGAAGAATTCCGACTACAGTGACCAGTTTAGTAGTCAGGTACGCAGCTAAGATACGATGTACCTATAATATTTTTATTGCATAAGTGTATGTACTGAACACCGGCACTCTTTCGTCTTTATCCTCCTGAATCGGGATCATGCTATCCCCGAGAAAACGATAAAAATTGAGATGTGCGACCACATATGTTTCTTTACTTGTGCTTAAGAGAGCGCGCATGATGTGGGTGGCATGCTAGACGTGCTAAATGTGATGTAACGACAAACCAATATTCAGGTAGTCGGGCGCGCGTCCCAAAATGGAGAGCGCCAGTGACGCGTACTGTGGCGGCGGGCTGTCATTGGCATGTTACTCTGCCGCGCTCATTAGCCGGTCGTTCTCAGGCCAATGTGTCCGCTTCCATTTTGGGATACGTTAACAAATTTATCTTATATCCTATTCCTAAATATTTACATATCTCTTAATCTTAAACTTATAATATTCTTAAGCTAGGGAAAAAAGTAGGCACCAAGTAAAATACATTTAATTCGGTTTTACTTATAATCTAGTACCTTAATCTAACTCTATTTTCTAACTTAATATATATATTTATAAGTATCTATCTGTTATCATTTATTTCTAATATTTACAAGTAGCTTAAGACCTTATCCTATGTCTTAAGCCTAATATAGTACAGTTATACAGTTTCTATCAAAATATACTCAATAATTGTGTACAAAATAAATAGCACGTGGGTCAAATTGGTCGTTACCTAGCCGTCCGTAACATTGGTGGTATGGAGTGTGGACAGCGGTTTGCAACGTCCTTGGTTGCGGGAGCTGCGCTAGCTGTAGGATTATAATAAAGATTAATTAGTAACACAACAATTTATTGATCGAACAAAAAAGAGGACACAATGCTAGCCAGCGGACCTTCGTAGAGAGTGAGCCACAGACAACCAGTGACAGGCGTCACTTTGGCATCTAAAACGTTTTGTTAGTGCTTTCTTATTGCGTTTAGTTTACATTCTAAAACTAGCGACCAAGGGCGAATAGAGGGCGTTGAGTCGGTGGCCGACCCTACAGTCGCTAGTCTGTGGTCGCCAACCACAAGTACTTCAATTGCTGTGAATCGTCGCTTCGCTTCGGTCACACGTATTTCTATCATATGTTATACAAAACGGTGTGAAAAAAAGGAATGATGAATTATTACAGAATTAATAGGATTGTACAGACATCTACCCTGTCTGTGGGATCTCAGTTATGAAAGATATAAAGATACCAACAGAAGAGCCTAGCTTGAAAGATTTTGGTGATAAAATTGAAAACCATTAAGGTGGTTTCAGTCCATACAAAAGTTTGACGCACAGTACAGTACAGACGGAATTAATAAAAGTAATATTTTATATATGGAAAAATAGTTAAGAAAATCTAGTTGCCGCGTAACAAATAACATTTGCAATTTATAATATAATTACGAAAATATAAAGCTTGTTTGTGACGCGGCATCTAGATTTTCTAAACTATTTTTCCATATATACAAAGTTACTTATATTAATACCGTCTACGCGTATTGTGCGTCAAAGTTTTGTATAAAATTGACCCCTCTGCAACCACCTTAAGCGCAGATACAAATATGGCATCAGTGAAAAAGAAGATCGAAAATTTAAAATCTTCGTCCATGTTACGTCTTTACTGCTCGAATATCACGGCAGAATGGCTGTTTGGAAACCGTGTACTTGAAACAGTCCCGACCGTACGCTGACCAAGGTCACCTCTGTCGGGCGTTGGTTGGCAACCGTGTAGCACCCGTTTAATAACTGGCAGCCAATGTGTGCTGAAGAGATGTTGGCGGTAGTCTGAAGGAATCTGTCACCTCTACCGATGACGGAGTTGTCAGTATATGCCGGTGTACGTATTCGTTAAGCCAAAATACTTTTCAAGGTGGCTTAAAATCATTCTGACGGCACGTTGGCCACTACCTTGGCTCCATCAGACCGTATCCTATACGATGCTCGTACGATATCAGCCGTTCTGTTCTAGGTTAGGCCATGCGTGTAAATAATTAATACAGGACAAGTAGAGTGTCGTGTGACCTTATATCCAGGCAGATGAGGGTGTAGGGTAGAAACGTTTGGAACCCGGCTTATGTTTCTACCGTCTTCACGGATAGGCGGGACCGGGTCGCTGCGGGTCAAGCGCACGGCAGTGTGCGGGCCAAGTCCTTGATGATCTGGAGTTTGCTTTTTCATGCTACATTGGTGGATAATTTCTAACATCAGGAAAATAATTATGTTCGTGACTTGTCTGTGAGTGTGTTTCCGTAGTATACAGGGTATAAATACCTAAATGCATTACGTACTTTCGACCATCAAACTGAACCGCTTTTACTATCGGACCAGAATTGAAATCGAAAAAAATGGTTTTTTCATAGAAAATTTCAATAACTATTCAACCCAGTTTTTTTCTCGCGATTCAAATGTCGGTCCCTTATTGAAAGTTGTCTGAAGCATTCCCTTCAGTATGTAATGCATTTAAGTTTTACGCCCAGTACCGATCGATATGAAAAAGACAATTCGTTGTTTTTCACCAAACGATAAAAATTACACAACTGAGCAAACACAATTTTCGTTAACTCAACATTCTTTCTTCAATAAGGGTCGACACCGTCGATATTACTCTGATACTAAAAATTGTGACCAGTAAACACCTACCTACATAACCCTATAGATGTGAGCTAGAGAAAAATGTTAGAAAAACAGAATAATAAATAGTACTTATATGAGTCTAGGAGAATGACCGCACTCCATCCCCCCACTGCTGCCTAACCCCCTCCATGACGTCGTAATCATAATCGTAAATAGCGGCTTATGGTCGAAATTATACGCTTGTATAGATGCTTATTACATAGACACTAGTTATCAGCTATCACCCTTACTTACACGTGCGTAACAAAATACGCGCGCTTCCACTACTGTGCCATACAAAATAAAAAATTTTTGACCCCGATCTGTTTCTAACGATAAGGGTTTGCTATTTTAAATGTCACTTTTTTACTTTTACCACGATGCTTCAGATAGTTAGTACAGCAAAATAACGAACAGTACATCAAAATATTTATTTTTATCAATAGTAAACATTATGGGTACATAAAACTTTTGATGCTATTTTACACAGTACACAGTACACATGTACACAGCATCACTATCTTTAAAACATGGCGGAGTGAGTTTGTTACATAAAGTGATGCTATTTTGTATAATACTCATTATAGTCAGTCTATGCTACAATTGCTTTATAACACAGAGACAAAAACGACCGTAAACACAGGAATAATCACTGCATTTACCTAAATTAAAGTATAATGCTGACCAATGCTTACACTAAACATTAAAAAAAAAAACATTTGACTTTAAAACAAAAGGGTTAAAAATAACAATCTATTCGTTTCGTACTCGAAAAATTATTGTCTGCTTACCGTCATTAATTTGAGGTATCAACATTATTTCCTTTTTTGTGTCATTGTTTCGCGATCCCATTTACGATAGTATAATTTGTTTTTACTTGACTCGTTTTAACAACATTTTCTATTTTGCTAAAAGTCTGGTAGGCATCTAATTAAGTAACTTTTACAATCACAGAGCAGTTTGCTTATTAAGGTCCAAACATTCTAAAAGTTGGAATGTTTTTAGACAATGAGAATGAGAATAGTTTTATTGAACAATCTTTATTACTTTATATTAACGTGTCAGATCTTGGCGTTTAATTACAGGCACGCGCCGCACGTCTAGACCCGAGGCGAGGCCTGGTGGACGTCACACTCGGTTAGCACTCCACTATCCTCACATTATCTATAATTAAACTGAACTACACATCAACTAGAATCTACCGTCTCACGTAACATTACGCATTAACAATAATCTAAAGTGACCTTTTCTTGTATAATATTATGTTGTGTAACAATGTACAAAATTGGTTTCGACTAACGATTTGGATGAAATAAGCCAAGAAGCATGCTAATCAATCTACTGTGAGTCTACTACTGCTATCTCAATATGCAAGGTTTTACGAAAATTGAAATTAACATTTAAGGGGGTGGTTTAGACCATCAAACTGAACAACTTTCACTATTGGACCAATATCAAAATCGTGAAAAAAATGAGATGTTCATAACTAAACTAGAAATCTTCTCGAGCTAAATGTATGGGATGAGATAGCAGATAGTTTTTTTGCGATTTCTATGTTGGCCCCATAGTGAAAGTTGTTCAGTTTGATGGTCTCTAAACAACCCCTTTTAAAGATTTAAATGTTTATTTTTACTTTTTTAACAGCTTGTAGATGGAGAAAGAAAATAAAAAGAAAAATAATGTATTTTCTCAAACTCCTACGACCCAAAGTGCGTCTTATAGTTAAAATAAAAAAGTACAAAAACGAACGAGGAACCCTAAGCTCATATTGGACGTAGATAAGTAAAGAGCTTTCGTTCACAACATAAGCATCCACTAAGTAGGATTCAACGTATTTTCCCAAGGAAACGAAAAGTAGACAGTGGGCTAAGCATCTAGCTAGACTATCTAATAGCCTAATACACACTGATACTACATTCCTAAACCTCTTCAAAAGACCCCTAAAACATACCTTATTCCTGCGTCCCAAACAAGAAAATCGCTTGATTTTCCGGACTTAAACGAACTATGATAGTCGAGTAATGCACGGAAATGTATTTTGATACAAAGCACCGACATATTCATAAGGCGCGCGGAGCCTGGGTGAGGTGAGGGGTGCTACGGGGAGGGGAGGGGGACCATACGACCCATTTTGGAGAGAATATCATTTTTTTTCTCGAAACACATGCGGATGACGCTCTTTTAATATTATACGAAGTTTGATAACTTTTCTGTGCTGGCTTAGGCACGTTATGAGATTACATTTTATTTTGAAGCGAGTAGGAAATTCTATCGTATGAGACTAAACCGGCAACTTTTTTTCAGTGTGTGAGGCACATACCTACACGCCAGGCGGCCGATAGGTCAGATTTTTGTTGGGCGGGGAACTAAATGTGACACATAACGACTATGCTTAAATGCAACTGTGACAAACTGCGAATCAGACGTACGAAGTAATTTGCTGGCATTCGTTTTTAGTTCGAGTGTAACTAACTGACCCTTGCATTATAATAATATACAAATAAATAAATACATACTAGCACAGCTCGACGATTATATCTTTCGGAATGGGTATTTCAATATGGTTTTGACATTTCTTTCTATCATTTCCTTGTTCTGTGATAAGCAATCTCTCTCTCTTCGTCGCTCTATAAATCATTGTTATTATTTTCCATAAAATGTTCTCGACGTAAATTACAAGAGTAGATAATGGATGATCTTCCTTTTTATCTTGTACTTTATTTACGAGCATTTAGGTCCTTTATTGTTACAGATTTCGTATACGGTGCTGTTGTGTCGGGGCGCGAGGTCAATTCCTCGTCACATAACAATATTCTAAATGGATAAGATTTTGATATTATCTTGAGATTGTCTTTTAAAATAACAAAAACTCGATCTTATATAGGATAAATTTTATATCACTGCGGATAACTTCAGCATGTATTCTACTCATCAAACTGAACAACTTTCACTATGGAGCCAACTTCGAAATCACGAAAAAAAAGTTATGTTCAGTTTAATGAGTAGGTAGAATACATGCTAAAGTTATCCGCAGCTATATACACCAAAGGTGTCATTATTTGGACTTAGATTGTGTATTTGAAATTTTTTGAAATTATGAAGCTGATGCTGCTTAGACCCGCCATATTTTTAAACAAGAAGGTAAAAATATAGATAATTAAATTTATTTGTAGTAAATAGTTAATTAGCTAAGAAATAATCGCTTACTAAATTGTTCCCAGGCACGCGATGGTCATTACATTAAATGTAGAGAGCTAATTTCTAAATACGGTCTTTAGTGAGATAAAATTAATTAGAATTTCAAATGAAGAAACTTCACGTGTTTAATACACTCATGACTGATCTTAAATGTTGATGTAATCGTTTGAAAGTAATTTGAGTTCGCTCTAAATGCCACTTACACGTTACAATTAACATTAATTTTGCTCTAACTCTGACATAAAGTGTTTGCTTCAAACTCATAAGCTGCCATTCGACAATTATTGTGGCAAGCGGATCTAGATGAACACACAATAAACTCATAACCATAATCCCATTCGGGGTGATCTGACAACCCGAATCATGAAAAGAAATGTGGTGGGCTACTCTTAGCCGAACCACACGACAACTCGCAGCACGATTCCCTCACAGGCTTTAACATAACATAACATAAATATAAAATATACAGTAAAAAAAAACGAATAAAAAGAACGTAAGGGTACAAATGGCGGTCTTATCACTAAAAGCGATTTCTTCCAGACAACCATGGGATGGACGAACTCTTAAGTAAAAAAACTTGCTATGGCGGTGTAATAAGACATAAAATATATAGCTTACAATACATAACAGGTATATTATAATATATACATACATATAAATATATATATATATATAAATATATACATACAAAATATCCAACAATAAATAATAAATATATTATATAATAAGTCTAATGGATCAAAGTGTCATATTAATAATTTAATAACAATGAGTCAAAGGGCGAGGTAGTGATCCCTTACTCGTTTTTTAAAAACGGGCAGGGAGGGAGCTTGTCTTATAGTAAGAGGCAGGTCATTCCATAATCGAACAGATTGCACTGTAAACGAATTATCATAGGCGGACTATGTGTGACGTGGAATAGCTAGTAACAAAGTTTGAGCAGAGCGCAGTAAACGGTCATGGGTGGCATGTAGGAATGTGAACCGGTCCTTGAGATATGATGGGGTTAAGGGAGGAATAGGACAGAGTACAAGAGGGAAAGAATATGGAGATTACGACGAAGACGAATCGGAAGCCACTTGAGCTTGGAACGAAATTCAGAGACGTGGTCATACTTGCGGAGGCCAAATATGAACCTTAAAGATAAAGATATTGATTTCGAGCTTTTACTGAATAAATGCAACGTAAACATATTTATCTCATGTCTCCATTACTTCTCAGCGAACCGCAGCGAAGTTTCCTTTGAATACCTTTCTTTTTAAAATAGCCAACGTACTTTTAAAATTAAAACTTTCTTGAAAATACACGGCTTCCGAAATCGTTATTAATTATAGCAGCAGCAGCGAGCGGGGGAGTGGGCGGAGCGGGGGAAGCGAAGGTGTAATACCTTTATTAGGTCGGAAGCCGCGGGATTAGACCTCGGCCGGTGCCTCGCTACTGGCATCGCATCGCAGGCTAGCAGGAACAACGACGTCTTTGGACATGACTCCTAAGTTATACAGTGCAGCATATTTATAAGTTTTGAACAATATCTTTATAATTACTAGGTACATAAAAATGAGATCATAACAAAATGTCAAATCACAAAGGGATCCATTGAACCCTCTTCCCGTGCCTGTCTTGCCATGGCCGTTTTTGACAAGATCTCAAAAGTCGATATCTGACGTTGAACTAATCAGGACTGCAAGGATCGATAGCTCGATGAAGTGATGGTAAATGGAGCATAGCTTTAGTACAAAGTGATGGCCGATATTAAGGTAAAGAGGCGCTTGTCTGACGTCCAGGCGGGTTGATGACATCAAGAGAAGCGTCGATAAGACCTGGATGCGATCAGCACAGGATTGACAGAGACGTCATAATGGGTTATCCTACAGTTGGTGGATAGCGACTGATGATAAAGATGATGACGAATATATATATACAGAGAGAAAACAGGAGTTGTTAACGTAGCTTTGCTGCAAGTGTTGTGTTGTGACCCTAGTATGGACTTCTAAATATTATACTGTAATCTGTCATGTGCACCAATGTAAACCTTATTTGCTTATTAGATACCCGCTTGGCATAGTACTTACTATGGCTGATATCTGATATCCGACTTGTAGATAAGAACAAAAATTAATTTTAAAGAGAGCTTCCGTTGTTATCCCAGTAGATTCCCTAATCTGAATAGGTACCTACCTACTTAGTTGGGAACAACGAACGTCGCGTCGGGCGAAGTAAACAGACTTTTTGAGCTGTTTGTTTGCATCAAGTTGATTAATTTGAGTAGATGGTAATCGTCTTACTTGTGATTACGTTGGGAAATTTTAATATCAGGCACTCTTCATTTTATTTTAAGTGAATGCCTTTTCTTTCGAAGCGCTTTCAGCGTCAAAGTTTTTCCACCTCTAAGTTTCAAACCACCGTGTTTGCATGACGCTTAAAGGGGATAATTCGAAGCGCGCTCCATACAAACTAATAGTAGTACTTGTAATACAAACGAAGTCTAGTTATATTTTGAATAATAACCAATCAAAGCCAATAAATTTTTTCAGAAAAAAATCTAGAAACTAATCTCTACGAGTCAGATTTTTGTTAAAATGTACAGTTTTAAAGTAACAGTTCCTCAAAGATTTCCATACAAATATTAAATTAGTCCTAGCATTGATACTGTATATTTTAAGGAAAATCTAGCATAAGCATTGCATAAGCATATGCTCACGACTATATTACCCGTGGGGGTAATCAGAGATATTCTGAAACCTCAGAACATCCACGTTTCACTAGTAGTACCGAAACTAGTACTAGTAGTTGACTTTAATTGGTTAATATTGAAACTACGACCAAACTTCGTTTGTATGCAGCGCGCATTAGCGCTTTTAAAATTTCTCTTAAGCGCTTAAAGCGCCACGTGGGAAAGGTTTTGAGTGATTTCCCGTTATTTTAGCCAAATTTAATTAAGTATAGAAAGACAAAACGCTGCGCTGCCAAAGCGATGCTGAGTGGGGAAAGGCTCTTTTTTGTGCGTGCCGTATAAAGGCTTAGATTTGAATATTTATTTAATTTCTTCCAGTAGGAGTCATACCAGACGGCTAAGGGATACGGTACAAGATAAAAGATAAAAATGCATTTATTTGTTAGACATGAGTGGTTTTACAAGCAGTGGTTACAATAATTATTAGGTCTTACATGTCTTACCTTACGGCTTACAAATTATTATTACGATAATGGTACGGTTATTTCATGGAGTGTCATATCGAACGACTAACCCTCATTCTGAAGCCTTAAAAAAATTAAAAATATAAATTCTTTATTTTAGACATTCCATCCATATGTCATTAGTCCAGTGCTTAATAAAGCTATTGTCACAGTATCTACTGGAGACCATATCCAGGATGCAGATAAAGTAAGTTTTGGTCCAACTGCACGTATAAAGGTTGTAGAAAATTTTCTGAGCACTCTGAAAGGAATTACGAATGTAAGCTAATGAATTTAGTATTGCGTATAGTATAGATAGCTACTCATTCTCAGATCTTGTGTAAAAAGGAAGGTGAATTTGAATTGGTCAGTGAGGGTCGAGGGTCGACCACAGCTTCACGGTAACCGCGACCGCACCAATCTGACGACTAGTGCTGCCACTCGATAGTCGATTATCGATAGCCAGAATATTTAAATTTTATCGATAGAACGTGGCATGACTTTCAAAATCGATTATAATATTGACAGTTTTGAATCATCGATAGTGATCGATATTTTAATTGGATCAGTTCTTCGACTGTACACTACTAAAAATGACGGTATCGATAGGTACTATGTATCTGATGTGTTACTGTTCATAGATAGTACTGCCTGTTCAACCCTAACATAGAAGTCATGCCGGATTGTGTCATTGAATCTGTAGCGTCCATAACGAACTTGTCTATGGTTCAATTAAACCCTTAAATTCACTGCTTAGCTGTTATGTTCCTCGCATTATCTGACCAGCGGCCGAACAATATAAGCTCACGTGAGAAACCAGTTCGATAGTCTCAACATCTTCCTGCCATTTACATCACTCCCATTACAAGATCGACAGTATCGATAAAATAACATGTTTTCTGCAACACTACTGACGACCGCCTCCAGGCTCTTTTGTATGAAACATTTAGACCATAGGGAACTAGGGGAGGGAATACGATATTCTGTAGAAAGGATATTTTTTTGAAACAATTTCATTCTCGAAAAGTTTTTGTTTCAAAGCCGTGGCGTGGTCTGGTGACCGGCGGCCGGCGGCAGCCATTACAGTTTTATGTTTTAACCAACTTTCATCAAACTCGTACCATGCAATGAGTTATAGAAACTGAAATGTTTCAATCCTGAAGTAAGGTGATCGCAGTGGTGGGTTTTATGAGATAAACATGTTTAGTTCATGGTCGTTTTTTGTGTGTATTAAATCAATTATTACTTATAAATACCAATATCAGTACAACGTGACGTCACTAGGGGGTCATACATCCCGGAATTACCTGAGAAGGGGTTTCTTGTTTTTCGTTTTTCAAAAAGATTTATACAAGTTAACGAAACGAAGAAATATAGTATTCTTGGATAGTTTATCTAGTAAAATCATAAAAAAAACCATAAAAGTACTTTTATTAATTCTTTTCAATCGAAAATACGGCACACACACGCACTTTTCGGAGGGCTGGGCAATTGCGTTCCTCATAGAAAATATTTGTCTGAACCTATGGCCCCTTAAACATTAATTTTCAACTTTTATAATTAACTCTAGCTTGAAATCAGTTCCGAAATTTAATTCATAAAGTATAATAAGCTAAGTGGCAAAGATAGTAAGTAGCAAGAAATTGTGGTAGCGAGGGTCATATTCTGATATAATTATTAATTACATTGAACAGATTCTTTTTAAAATACAATTTACAGCAATGATTGGAAAATGTAATTCGGCGAAAATTTAGTAAAGTAATTGTGCCAATTATTTTTAGTGACAGTGTGCAACCAACCGCTTCTACGTTAATTTTCTAATAAATGTTTTATCTTTTCCTCTTTCCAATAAAATTTCTACCTTAGGTGGTTTGGATTAAGTTCGATGTTCGGTGGTGAAGAGCCAGGGATACACAGATGGTTTGTTGTGAACTATTTGCAGCGCATTGTCCAGCGCGGCGGAAACAAGTTGAAATGTCCAGCGTACGACGACGCGACGCTCCACTGAACAATTAATTCGCTACACATTCACTGATGTTTCCGCTTTCATTTATAAGATGTACTATGCACCTATATTAGTTTTAAAAATAATTATATAACCGTTCTCACGCCAGGTTATCGGCACACGCAGGTAGGCGGTCATAGATAGAGTTAAACAAACATCTCAGTTTTATAATATTTGTTAAAACATTACGAGACCACAGAGTACTTATAATTGATGAGACTATGGCGGAAGTCCATATCTCATTGAGGTTTGTATGTGTTAAATACTCAACAAAAAAACTTACTGTAAAGAAATATTGTGTATCATCGATATCGAGTCAAGTCAATAGCATCGATATCTGGTCAAGTCAAATACCTACAAAGTACAAAACCTGAAAAAAAATGTCTTGAATCAGAAGCTTAATAAAAGATAATTATAAATACGTAATTTTATTTATGTTTCGCAGCATGACGATTGTTCATACAAATTGGCTGTATTGTTTTACGAAATCCTTACCCTTTACTACAAAGATAACTCCTCTATTTCTCACTGCTTGTTATACTGTTCTACAAATTGTTGTCTGTAAAATAAATATATGTTTTGTTTTATTTTTATTTTTAATTTGGCTTAGAAAAAGTATATGTCTAGAAAGAGCCTCATGCTTCTACCGTATAAAACAAAAGAGGCCAACTTTTTTAGGTTGGTGTGCGTGAGTCGCCATACTAATTATGGCTGTGTGCGTGTATATGGATAGGGTTTAGAGGCCAATACTGGTTACAAATTTTTTCTACGTTTTTGTAGCTTCGACTGTCAATCTTGACATATAACTTATCCAAGGAATTTGGTTATAAAAGTTCAAAAGCCTAAGGAATGATTGATGCGATTATTGTTATTATTTTGTAGACTTTTCATGTTTTTGACATTTTTAAGGTCATCGTGCATTCTTCCACAACTTAAAGACCGTATAAAGTTTAGTACTTAACGACGCTGCGCCATATAAATGTTTGTAAACAAGGTTTTAACCAGAATCTGTCTCTGCATAATCTATTCTACACGATCAGCATTCGTTTGAAAGTTGGTCTGCTCTGCACTATGCGGGGCGTCGGTCGGTCGGTCGGGCGCGGGCGTGTTAGTTCCACTCTCAGTTTGTTCTGAAGAGATTATCTCTTAGACTTACTAGATAGACTGGGATCTGGATAATCTGTTCAGGGCTAGAGAGATTACTTTAATGTAAAGAAAGCTTAGTTTATCCACGATAAGATACGTCACTAGTGATATTGATCCCATTACTATCTTATTGAGGGGAACCAGATAGTATAATGTTGTTTTAAACGGTGAAATTGCAACGGAACCATGATTGGACCGCGTGCGAACCACAACTTTTATCACATTCGGTATTGCGCTATTCATTTGACAGCCGTTAGAGCCGTTTTGAAAGATCTCGCAATGTGATTAGAACTGAAATTGGATTAGGATTGAACTTGAATGTTTTAAATTAGTGCGATCGCCCTCCAGATGGAAGACCTCACGATCGTGAGGTATGACCTCTCTAAAGGGCTAACAGTGGCAGAGATAGAGGAATACACCACTCAATTCAATTTAATTCATGTATTCAACAACTCCACTGCTTACCGTTGTCCACCTCCACCGCCGAGAGAGATGACGGAAATAATAATTGATGGGAGCGGGGAGCATCCGTACTTTACGTAGATATTAGTACTCTTTCTTTTAGATATAGTTTTATATTAGTAGATATTAGTTTTCTTTCTTTTCTGTGGCAGTACTTATTAAAGCAGCGTTTACATTACCCTACATTCAGGACCAAATTCGGCATTCATTACCTGATTTGTTCTCTTTTTTATAAAGTGTTGCGATCAAAGCAAGAAATGTATCCCTAAATGTAGGGTAATGTAATCGTTGTTTTAGGGGAATATCCACCCCCCATATATTCAAGATACAGAAAAAATAAATCAGATGCGTGACTCGTGGTCGGGCGGCGCGGGGCGGCGCAAGGCGGCATGTCCATGAACCGTCTCTTAACGAACGGCATTGTGTCGACGGACAGACGGACACTCTGAATCACTATTAATATCCCCCGGGAAGCTTTCAGCCTTCGATGGATATTAATGTAACGTCATTTTGAGTTGGTATGTGCGGCATAGTGCTGTTCGATTAGGACTCGGTAGCAGAAAGACATCGTATCAAATAATACCCAACTGTACAATTCAGAGTAATTGAAGTGCAATTTAAATGATGTGTGTACGTATATCAAAATTCGAAGTTTTACAATTTTTATTCAAAATATTAACATTTTGATTTCCTTTTTTGACTCTACCACCCCGTGATTTCAGCAATGAATGAAAGCGCTAGCATGCTCATCAAAATCTTATTTGATAGTAAGTGGTGTAAGTGTGCGGTGGGTTGACAACGACTTCAGTGAATTTCAAATTATGCTAACAAATTATTTGATATTTTGAAAAAAAAACTCCTATGATGAAGCCTTGATAATTCGATTCTGCTCTCGATTCTAAACAAACTGATTTCTAGTTTTGCGTTTATTCTTTAACTCGTTGTATACAAGGTGTTACGGACGTAAAAATAAAAATTGAAAACAGATACTCAAAATTAATAATGAACAATTGTTTGCAGCTATACTTTGTAAAAATTAATAGCGGCAGCTATATGATTCTGGCTTAGAACGGACAGCCTCACTTCCCGCGAGTAACGTACGAGGCGATAAAGGCATTCAATGGTTTCTACGCAATCCTGAAAACTAAATAGGTTAGGTAGTAAACCTAGCCACAACTGGCCACACCCCGTTCCACTTTGAAATGTTGCTAGCATGTAGCCAAGTTTGTGACCAAAGTGATTACAGTCGTGTGATTGTGTGTAAAAAATATAATAAAACTTCACTGTAACAATGAGCACAACGTACAATAACAATAATTAACTTGAATAGTGTCTCGTTCGATACAAACAAACAAGTTCGCTAAGATTACTAAACCAATTTGTAGAACTTGCCTTGTTACGATGTGTGCGTATGTGGAAGCTACTAGGTCCATCTTTATCAAGGGGTACAAGAGGTGCGAGGCACCGGAGTGCAAGCCGATTGTCTTATTATACACATGCCATGTGTAATCCAATCCAAATACCCTGATCACCATTTTATAAGCCGAGCCCAAACTCGGTAGGTACTGTAACGAGTTATACTTACCTACTCTCTATAAATTTATATATACGTGGTTAACATAAACAAACGGCTCTAAAATATTTCTTTTTCTCTTCCTCTAAAATCATTGTCTAAATAAAATTAAGGGTCAGCATTAGTTTGAGAGTCTGCATTTTTTGTTGAGATTGTAATGTGAACTTATCTGTCGAAAGCCAGTAATAAATTTGTTAAAGTTGACACGAAATACTTAAAGGAATACTTTTTTCTAAGAATCTGCAAATGCTCGTCGTCCACAGCGTGAGATATAAAAAAAAGGGTGCACTTGAAGCCACATGTGCGTATGCGTGCATTCGGATAGCCAAATAGGTAGAGTAATAAATTAGTAAATTTATGGCCACAAAAACAATTGCAATTTAGGAAAAGAAACTAAACTACGTGACGGAGAGAGGGAGTGTAATTTTGGACGCGGATCGGAACGGTCGAGATTGAGAGTCACGCGCGCAATTTCTAGACTAGATCTATCGAGCTACTTGCATACTTGCAGTGAAGATAGTGCGTGGTTTTAAAACTTATCGCGAGGGACGGGCAAAACCCTAAAAGCGCGCGGGTGTGCATTGTGTGGACTAAAATAAATGCTAACGCGAATTACAGGTGAAATCTAATTAATTTATAATTTATATATATATTTCTTTTTCTTAAGGACCCAGGACGGATTTACTGTATAATTTGATAGACGCCTGTTGTTTAGCATTCGTAACCTCAGAAATTTGGTTTCCTTCTTTTGACGCGTTACAGTTTAGCTGTTCCCGAAGTACGAGCTTTTATTTTGAACATATACTTGTTTGAGTTTTGTATAGGTTTAGATAATGTGTGAAAGAACGAGTGTTAATTAAACCGCGCCTTATAATCATCGCACGTCGTAAATTTGCGTGTTGCGTAAAAATAAATATTAAATTAAATGATTGGAAAATTTAGCCGCAGAACACAACGTGAGCTTTTATGAAGTTGCCACTACCTTATATCATTGCTTAGAATACAACCTGCCAAGACAAAGTAACTACCTCTCGAACAAACATAATAATTATTAAATATGTAATGTCAAATTCAGTTGTGTTCACGCTTCCTTGTTAAAATTGAAATCGTGAAGTCTCACGTGGGTTTGGTTTGTATCGAGATTTATAGTATCCACCAGGTAAACGCGTCCACATCTGCTGTTCTGAGATCTGGAATAACTCCTGTTGCACTCCGTCACGTATGAGGCCCGGATGCCAATTGTGGATGCATTAAGTCTTCTATTCAAACCAGATTCGGTCGGGAAACGTTTGTAAAAATAAATATATTACACAAGCTCTCATTTCCTTGACTAAATATCAAATAATAAACTAAATTCCAATCGCACAGCGTATGCGAACCATATCATGACGTATGCTTGCGAATAAGTTGATGAAAAGAGCATAGAGATGAGCGGCAAGTGAGTGATGTTTGTTGTGGTTAAATTAGGGTTAATTAGCCGCTAGATCGCCTTGCGTCAGAGGTTTTGTCCAGCACACCGAGTCGGAAGACACGGAGAATCTGTTAATGTGTGTAAAATAGGTATAGTTGTTCGACCAATCCCCCATCCAAGACAAATATCAATTTGTGACCGTGACTATAAAACTATTATGGCACAATAAAGGACGAATTCCTTGCTTTCTCTCGCTCTCATTTTGTTTAGTCAAAGGTCAACAAAATTATGTTCGTCTCACCCAGGTCTATCGGTAGGTCAGGGGGGTCTGCTAGGGCAATATATTATTTTCTTTATGTAAATTACTAACATAGCAAAGTGACAATAGTGTGAAATAAAGTGTTATTGGCCAAGAAGAAAGAAAACTACGCGGTACGAGTTGGAACATCCGGAATGAAGAAATCGAGCTTAGTTTGCATGGTTTCTATAAGCTTTTCTAATATTATTAATGTCTTATTCTATGTATTTCCAAAATGTATTCTCGATTTTTAGCAAGCGTTTCTTAAACTGATTCTTTACATTTATACGAGCTTTAACCTCCCACGGGTTTCATTTACTTAGAAATACTTTACGGATTTTATTAATCGACTTCTCTTTGCGATACAAGTCCTATCTATAACTATAGACGTCCAAATCAAACTTACACAACGTATAAAGGGTCACTAAATATCTAGACTAGACGATCACATCTACGGGCCGCTAACTTGAATGATAAATATAAATATAAATATACATATATAGGTTAGTAGGAAGGGTGTTACAGTACAACGAAACTATTCTCAATGGACGGACGGACGGTTTCTCTATTCTATTAACTATTCATGGAAGCCGGAATCCTGGTACCTGCACTCTGGCTCCGACATCTGATCATCACTTGGACACCATAATATAGCACTGCCATCTGGTTCCTATAGTTATACAAAGTTTTAGCTATTAAAGTTCATTGATAATAATTATTCGTAATTAACGCAGACAAAGTCGCGGGCAACAGCCAGTACATTTAGAATACCGCTGCACGGCAAACATTTGCTGTGACAGTCAATTTCATTTTATAGACTTAAATAGATTTGTTGTTGTAAATCAAATTCTTGTAGATTGTCAGTTCTGTTTTTTTTATTGCCTTGGTATTGCTGTTTTATCATTTATCGCCGGATGTCCTTTTTATTTTGTTTTAGTAGACTTTACTAGAAAATTATTTGATTCACACAAAACAAAACAAAACAAACAAAATAATTGCCTTAGCAGTACAAAGAGCAAATACTAACCCTCATCCCCCCCCCTGCGGTTCAACTCTGAATATCAGATAATACCTGGATCAACAATAACTGGGTTACTCATTGTGTATTTGTGCTGTACATAATTCTCTCGTATTGGATCTGTCGATCGTGTATATTACCTACTTGTAATTTTATTTCCAAACACGAACCATAACCCACTTTGTCGGGGTCGGAAACGGTGCTTCAACTATTAGATTACTTTTTAAGCGTGTAAAGCTTAATTTTAGGTTAAATTATTTTTTTTTATTTGTGAACTCTTTTAATAAAACAGAAAAAAGTCTATTTAAATTACACAAAAACATCTCAAAAAGGAATGTAATGGGGACAATACATATACCAGCTTCCTGCAGTAAAGTAGTAATTTGTATACATTTTAAAGACACTTCAAAAATTCAAACAAGATTAAAATGGGATTTCACTATAGACTCAGAGCCTGGAGTGTGTGAAACCAGTACAAAGAGCACATTACAGAGTAGTACTGTGGCCTTGAATCGATGTTGTTAAAGGGTAGCATAAATTGTATAAAAACACTGTAAAAAGAAATCCCTAGTCACTTCATAAGATAACTTATCTATAAGCTACCTTTAATTTATATAAAAACTATCTAAACTCCCACTAAAGATATAACTGCGAAGAAGTTTACAGTAGCAGTGTAGCTAAGTATCATAATAGCAGTGGGTGCGCAGTGCACAATCTGTGGCCTATTTCATAAGCATGACCCTCGTAATTTGCAAAGACAATTTGAGATACATTACTGAGACTGTTAGGACACATGTATTTTAACACCGTAAGTTATCTGCAATGTACCCTGAATTGTTATGTTTATGCAATAGGCCCCTTGTACAAATGGTCGACATCAGCATGTCGCCGGAGTCTCTCAAGCAGGCGGCCGCTCGACGCTCAAATGCTCGAGCGCTCGCTCGACGACACAACAGTTTGCAAGCGGTAGTTTAGTCTCCATATACAACATATAAGCAGTAGATATGCTGGAGATAACTAAATAAAACATAAAAAGCCTACCGTGTACCCAAGGATGGTGTGTGAGCGGTAGCCACCACGCGAACTTCTTCTTCTGTGTATGTAGGTTTCCACTCAATGTTTTTCTCACCGTTAACCCTTTTAAAGCAGTCATTTATAAGTTGGAAAAACTCATTGTACAGATGAATAAATGAATTGATGATATATGTTTTGAATCAACATTGATGGCATTTGAAAGACACGCACGCACGTTCAAACAAACAACACAAAATGACACATTGCGTTCTGTCATTGCCATAATGACGAAGTGAATTCGGGAACATCAATGCGGTGCGGGTACCGTATTCAAATGGAACATGTTGTTTCTATGAAAGGGCTTGTCGGTCGCTTGCGTATATCAGTGGCATTTCACGACTTTTTAACTTTTCATGCAGTGAGATTTTGTTAGTCACACAGACATTCTTCTGCTTGAGCACTGAACTAAGAAAGCACTGTGAAATAGGGGAGTTAGGGTTAGGATGGGAGGAGAGGGGGGACACTTTATTCACAGTTGAAGGAAAAACTGCGGCCCTCGAACACTTGGGTACGCCGCTGAGACTTGCTTAACTATCTATTGTTTAGCTTAAAAGGGCTCCTTCAGTGTTTCATTATACTTCTGCGTGGATATAAGGAAGTACCTTGCAAAGGTATGTAATTTATAGTTTTAGGTTTCAGGTCAAAAGTGGATATGGTTTAGAATTTGTGGAGGAAAAGGGCACATTTTCCACGGGTTGTTGGAATGCCTGTGACCGCGCTAATTGAGAAATGATAGATTATAGTTTATTGTGGGTCGGAGATCGTTCGCGAAGAGTAAGAGACCTAATCCTAGATAACAGTAGCTTGTACTAATTAGAAACTCAATTAATGTAAACTAAGCATCGGACGCTAGCAAAGCCAAATGCAAGGCAAAGGAGCAGTTCCGTAGTGATCTTCTTTACGTGACCTGGATGTCGGATGCTGGGTCAGCTCAGCATCCGTAACTCTCGCGGTCCGACTATTAGTTCGATCTCGATAGCTTTGAGTGTGTGATGCAGCAATCATAATTATTATATCGAGGCATCATTTTGATTGACTAATCCGTAACGTGCTGTGTTGCTCTTGTCTGATTCGTTTTTACGTGTGACGTGCTGTGTCATATGCGCTTACCCTAAGACGTATCCCCTATTGAACGACATTGACCCTTTCAGAGCCGCCTTACCTCTACTAAACTACGTCAGTTTAGTAGGTATACCTATTTTTGACTGGCTTTTCCTTCATTATGTCACTGTGGTGCCTTCTAATCCAAGGAAATCAAATTAGGAAATCATAAAAATTCGCACCAAATTTTAAAATTATCTATTTAAGTAACTTATTAAATAATTGTGTTAAAAAAGTTTAATTCATAGCATTTTAGATCATAATATTGTCTCTACAATGGTGTATGTAGCAAGTAAGAGTGACTTCAACTTATAAAGTAGATGCACGTAACACTGACTTTTTCAAATATTTTAGGTTTTCCTTTGAAAACAGGTTACATAATGTATTTTATAGAAAAATAAGAAATATAATTCATAGCAAGTTAAACCGAGATGTTGAGAATATATTTTTCATTAATTTATATCTTTCAAATAACGAGATTGATAGCTTCTAAAAACCAGGGTAGCGACTTAATCTGTTGTTTACAAATCTCGATGCATCTACATTGTTGCTTAGTCAGCTCTCTTTTACTTCAATTATTATTGATTTTAAACATGTTACAGCCATGTTGTGCTATTACGTCCGCTTAAGACGCAACAGATTGAAAATTTCGTTCTCTGGGTAGTGGGCTCGGTGGCGAAATTGGATAACGCAGTTCCCCGTTTTGGAAAAGTGCGGGTTCAAATCCCGCCCGAGACAAATTTTTCAATCTTTAATTTGATTCTTTTACTTCAGCTACAAATTCATGTAATACTATGCCATGTATGTTTAACTAATCACAGCCAGGCCCCAGATTATATCGATTAGTATCGGCTGAGAGTTGTTCTTACATTATCTGAACAAATGTTGATTTATTACTAGAAGCTTAGATTGGGAGCTTTATCGTTTGTCTTGACTGGGCTCGGCGCCGGTACAACATACTAAACTTACAGTGCCGATACTGAGGTCACGTGATTATTACAGACACGCACAAGTTACACCACGAACATTGTGCTTGTGAAGATAAGATTTACATTATCTTCCTAGACACGGGTTTTCACAAATCGATTCTAAATTCGACTAACATTTTAAGACACATATTTTTGTACCAATCCAAACGATGTGTTGTGGTTTCGCACAGCGCTAGATTATAAGTAATATTTAATTTGAAATTATGAGAACTGGTAACTGACACTCGTTTTATATGATAATGATAACTCAAGAATAATAAAGAATAATTCCGTGCTTCGGATGGCACGTTAAGCCATCTCTGGTGTTAGTAGCCGTTATATAAAAACCATGTCAGAAGCCGTAAGGCGGCCTGAAAAAACTCTGACACCAGGGCTCTGCCCACACGATAAGAAGAAGACTCAAGAATATATTTTCGCTGCTGTGTGATCAGTGTATTGCGATGCCTGCGTGGTTCAGTTCCCAGTAGGTAGTCGTTTTTTGCGTCAGTTGTCTGGACGATAAAATATTGCACTTCTTTGGTCTTGTTTTCTATTCTTTAGAGGTTTTTTGTTATTTATTGCTTACGTCGCTGTTTTTTTTTTGTCTTATGTTAAATTAATTATAGAAAAAAACTGGCCAAGAACGTATCGGATACGCCCATGGTAGGGTTTTGTAGCTATTGAGAGAAAACATTTGACTCCCTTTTTAATCAATCAATCAATCAAATATTCTTTATTTTTCACCAAAATATAAACAGTAAAATAAAGAGAAAAAATACAAGAGGCACAAAATAAGGTGGTCTTATCGCTAAGAAGCGATTTCTTCCATACAATCTTAGGTTAGAGGAAACGGTGAACGAAGAAAGATACGTGGTGTTTCCAGAAAAAATTATCAATAACCCTCCTTCTGTCGCAGTCGGGTAAAAAGGAACAGTTATCAGTAAATAAAAAACAAGATGCAAGTACACAAAACCTTTAACCTAGTTACCTTTTCATTCTATGTAATTGGGAAATAAGGCAATTAAAGGTGATTAAAGTATCCACTAAAGCGGAGATGGGGAGAGCGGAGATAAGCGGAGATGTGCGGAGATGATTCGCGGCTAGAGTGTATCCACTGAAGCTGAGTGGAGTGGAGCAGAGTGGTAATGGGCGGAGCGAAGATGTGTGCTGGCTTGTTGACAAGCTACAAGTGGCCCTGGGACAATGTTCTACATTTTAGAACATTGATATTATAGATTATAGGTAGGTAAATGCGTCAGCAATAAAAATAGCATTATTAATATCTGTCATAAATTTCTCGTTATTCCACACCATAAATGGATTCTTATTCACAACACAAACATTAATACAATTTTTATTACGGAGCATTAAACTCTTGCCACTGTTACCGAGGTAGTGAGTACAGCTACTTGTGACACAGAATACATGGTTTCATACAGAACATTCACTGTGCAATTACCAACAACCAGGTACAACGTACGTGCAGGCGAGAATGTACTAAATCACTATGTACGAGAGCTTCCTTTCATCATAATTTCAGCCGATGGATATCCGCTGCTGGACATAGGCCTCCCCCAATGATCGTCACAACGATCAGTCCTGTGCTGCCCTCGTCAAACGGTTTCCTTCCTCCTTTACCACGTCCTCGATCCACCTTGGCACAGGGGCTTCTTTTACCCGAAGGGTGTTTGCATACTCGCGCAAGAAATTATGTGTACCAAACTGCAGAGTGCGCCAGGCCTGGTGTAGGTTAGCTGCAAGGCCATCACTTCATGGAACGGTAAGCGGTTGTAAATTTTTCCAATTTGTGTGAAATGACAGCTAAAAGTGTAACACGGTGTATCTGAAGAGCGGCATGAGATGCGGTATCTAAACAAATCTGAAGTAAGGTAGGCGGCGCGTCCCTGGCGCGGCGCGGCAACTTATTGGTACGTGGCATTTCATCTGTGCATTTCGGTTTTGGTTGTACTGTACCGGATGCGTCTGTGCGGAGTCGAACCCGTAACTCAGATTATTTAAAAGTCACCCCGGACCACATGATTGAGTTTTTCGCCCTTTCCGCAACTCGCCACCGCTCTCTGCAATCGCTGTGGAGTAATTAATCATAACTGATAAGAATTGGCGGTCTATTGTTATTTACACCCTTCGTAGCATGTTGCCGAGGGTAATTTGATGTAGATACATATTTTATATATTAGAACAGACTCAGATAAGTAGGGACCGTGGTAAACTGTCCGCAATAAAACAAAAACATTTGCTCAGAAGTGTGTGGAGTGGATGTAGGCCGATTTGTAGATTGATGTTAATAATGTTCGTCTATAATGTAGGAGTCGTTTACCATCAACTAGTTTTGTTGAATATTTCATGTTATGAGCCTTTTTCCACGCATCGCGTTCAGAATGAATGAAGAGACAAAGCGTTTCGCCTAGCTGAGAAGAGACTTAATTGAATTCGATTTAAACCGTATTTTCGTAAGTGTCGTTTATTGTCAACATTGTAGTCACTAAGATTTAGAACAACAACATGTTTATTCGCACAGCGCACCGCCGCGACGACAATATGTTTTGTTTTTGAAGTCGCCTGCATTCTTCAATGAAATTACTATTCACGAGACCGTTTACGATGCTCTAGTTTTAGTCTGGACCATTAAAAACGGAATAATGCCAAAAAGAGATCCCAAAAAGAGATCCGACGACCTGAACAGTCTCCATTATTCAGCTGTACCTCCATCCTCGCAGCGCAATGTTCCCTAATATAGGTAAGTAAATCTCAGAATAAAAAATCCAACCAATTCCGGAGAAAGCCAGAGCAATTTGTGATTTCATAAAAATTTAACGCGTAACATGTATTCTGAGAGGTGGTACAGAGAGCTCTGAATGTAACGCGCGACCATGTACCTTATTATATATCGTTAATCTTTCCACCGCTGGAGCAGTTTATGATCCCGACCCACTTCTACTATTTCATACTTTATTGTTTGTGTGCATGTGTGTGTGTGTGTGGGTGTGGGTGAACCGACCGCGTA
This sequence comes from Agonopterix arenella, assembly GCA_927399405.1. Classification (NCBI taxonomy): domain Eukaryota; kingdom Metazoa; phylum Arthropoda; class Insecta; order Lepidoptera; family Depressariidae; genus Agonopterix; species Agonopterix arenella. The sequence goes on from OV656702.1 coordinate 18,801,878, forward strand.
ATGAAATAGGTTAATGTATTGTGCTCGCGATGTGACTGCCGCCCCGAGATAATGCGCCGACAGATTTATTTAACGTCAACCGTTTGAATATTATGACGAGGTTTTTTGGTTCTATCTGTGCTGTTTATTCAAACGACTTTGTTGAGTACAATTTAGGGCTTCAACAAAAATGTCTCTTCTATTTTGCTTGAAAATTCTGCTAAATTGAGACCCAAAATAAATGTAGATTTTTTGTTAAATTATTAAACGATTTTTGGTATAAAAGTTTTATTAAACGCCACGCGACATCAACTGAGCTCGGTGTCAGTACCATAACTGAATTGTGACTTCTGTCACGTCGATATTCATACATTTAGGTCTCTTACAAACGACATTCTTTTTGAGCGATCGAGAGACGTTTCTTGGAAATTCTTGTTGCGCGCAACGACTGTACCGAGTTAGATATTTTGCATTTCGTTACTTTTAGATACACCATAAAACGATCTCACGATATTTGAATATTAATAATACTAGGCACAGAAACAAGGTGGCATAGGCACACGCGCCTCTCTTACGCCCTTCTGAGACTCTTCTAAAATCTACCCTGAACTGTGGGGTGAGGTGCGGTATCGAATGTAGAAAGGGGAATAGAGTGGCCATTCTGTGTGTACTACTATTATGTATTCTGTGACGATGTATTTTTGATGCGCCATTAGTTTCATCTAATTAAATATTGTCTATTTCCACTTGCATAAAGAATTTCATTCTCGATCGCTCCAAAAAACTACATCGTTTAGACGTCTTACTTGGATGGAAAACATAACGAAGAAATGTGCATACTACGCTGTACCATGAATTCAGATGTTTATAAAGTCCTGCATATCAAGGGTCGTAGAATGTATAGACTAATCACCACTTGTTTCGTCTTTCCATCGTTCGATCCTGTAACTTACAAGGCTAAATATGAGCATTATTACGACTATTTGGCAGTAATAGCAGAGCTTATGACAACTCTTGAATGGGATTACGATCGGGAGTAATTGTTTGTACAGTGTATAGAGCAGCACAGTCATAGTGTTCACTACGCGGTGGAAGGGTCCAGCGGGAGTGGTACCTACATGTTGTTCACAGATTTCCCGCGGGCTGCGTGCGAGACCCGGAACACGGCCTTGTAGTGTAGTGTGTTAAATTTACTAGTAACTAGTTCAAATTTTCAACTTAATGCATTAAATGTTACATCATCAACTAAACCTTGCTGTGAATCGTGATAATTTAATTTTAAAGAAGAGTTTTTAAATTTTAGCAGGTTCATATAGGTAGTCGAATCTGTTTTTAAACATAAAAGAAATTCGTAATTTTCTGTGATTTTTTTGACATTGTGGTTGGACACGTAATTTGCATTTCTGTCTGTAGGGGCTCACTTGCAAAAACCATTTGTAATGAAATATGTTATGACAAGATAGCCAATTAATTTATCACCATTATTTTATCACCATTATTTAGAAGATAGAAGCCATTACTCGGTACAAGATGTTTCTCGTACTGCACTGCGGCTGCGCCCCTGTTACGGTCTGCCCGATTTTTCTGAACAAATTATTTTCAGGTATTGTTAAGAAGTTGTATTTAGTGTCGGTTTCTTGTTTTTCTATTTACATCGGATGTAGGCAATTCCATCGTGAGTGAGTGCGTGGGCTGACCGACCGAGGCCGACCGGCCGACGATCGGTCGTAGTGCGTACAATTTGTACAAACGAGCTACTTGCCGCAACTAATTGACTTCCTTCCTTCTGAATTACGTCGTTACGAGGTCACCGCTCGCTGTCCACTGTACAACTACTTGACTTACTTACCACACATATTTGTTTCTTGAATAAGCTGAATTAATGTCATTACACGTGGCTACTACTATCTTGCAATATTACGTTAGGTAACAAGTGAAACTTAGAAAATAATCTGAGTATCTACACTGAAACCAAATACGGTCTTAACTTTATTGTATATGTTTTACTAGCTGTTGGCCGCGACTTCGTCTGACTTTATAAAAGGCCCTACGTGTTAATCGAGAACATACTCTATCTGTGTGCTAATAATCAATCCAAATAAGTTCATCTTTTATGGTCGACTGAGTCACAACAATCGAATTTATAGTCTTATGTTACAGTTTGAAACATTAGCAAAAATGAAGTTGTATAAAATATAATTCGACGTTTCATAGTGTTACACCACCGACCGGCACCGGACGCCGGACGCCGGACGCCGGACGGGTGGTGGGTAAACATCGTTTGATTTTATGACGATAGCTAAACAAACACTTTCCGTGTGTGGGCGTGTGAGAGCTGATGTCATCTCAGCGAACGGGCTATTATACTGACCGAACTTTAGCTACGATACTATACTAACCGAGTAGACTAGATGAATGTTTCTGTGGTATGTTAAAGACTACATTATGTGTGTCGGAGATCTGTATGCCCCGCCTGAATAACTTGCTCATTTTTGAATCGAAATTTGGCATAAAGACAGATAACTGTAACCCAAAAACAGAAATGTAGTAGTTATGAAGAAACAATTTTTTGTCGACAAGGGGGGGGGGGGGGGGGAGGGGGGGGGGGGCGATAAATTGAGGTATGACATACAGACAGACAGACAGAATGGATGAAAGTATAGGGGTTCCTTGTTTGACTTACAACCTAAAATAAAATTATTAAGTTTGACGATGGCAAGCCAAACCATTGTCCCCATGTATTGATAATACCATTCCCAGCTTCCTGATTGTCCCTATGTATTTTTATCTTTTTACAACAGGAATACACATTTGGGTTTCATATTTTCATTTTGCTTCGGAAATATGCGAATTTAACTGAAAAGGTAAACTAAATATTGCAAAGTAACAGCAACATCCAAGATATAACTGCCGGCTCGGCTCGATGCCAACTTTCCGCTTCTTACTATTTATTCCCACCATAAGTCGTTCCAATATGGATATGACACATGTTCTTTTGAACTCATGGATGCTATAAATGATAAATGACTATAACTATGTTTATAACAAATTTTTATCCTAAAACAAAAAAAGAGAGAAACCAAATACCTATTATATGAATATCGATATCGCGTAAAGGCCCAATTCATTCATAGCTGTGTTCAAACTTTCAAAAACAAATAAATTTTAAATTCACTTCAAATATTTTATAATAAATTAAAATGCTGATAAAATGTTAACGTAGAATATAATTTGAATTATAAATTTAAATCTTTAGTTAATTGAATCGTAAGTTAACTTTGAAGGACGATATTATTATTATTACACAAGGGACCTCTGTTAGCTTTCTAACTGCCTTGAGCTTAGTTTGAAATCCACCTTTTCTGATAAATAACAATGTACCCGGGCACAATCTGGTGTGGAAGTCCTTAAATCGACTTCGCACTCAGGTCGGTCGTTGCAGACAGTACAGGGAACCTGAGGCGAACCTACGCAATCCAGTCGATGGCACACCTGCTAGAATGTCCGTTGTGCCCAAACACCTGCACGAGAGAGGACCTCAATAAAGCTGTACAGGACGCTATCAGGCTCGCCAAATATCTGGCCAATAAAATATACAAACAAAATAGTAGAACAATTGACACGAAAAGAAGAAGAAGAATGTACTTATACGTAAAACCCGAGTCTAAGACAAGGTACCACAGAAAATTCTGAATATCCACAAAATTAATCGGGTTTCGAAAACAATTTATTTCCAACAAGGTTGACTGAATTGAGAACGTAATGAAATCGAATTCACTTATTAATCGGTTCAAAGGACTTTGAAATGAACATCGCTTTTTGATGAAATACCTTGCAGTTGCAACGGAGATCGTTAACATTTTTAACCTTTTGGGTCGTCCAGAAATTACGTTATGCTAGTAAGTGAGAGCTTGTCCAGTGTCACATTCATCAAAAGTCACTTAGCATTTTAACATTAACCCAATGCTGTTAAAACAAGAATTTTGTCGAATATTTCTACTTTATGACGGCAAGAGTCTCAGCAGCCATAGATGGAAAAATGTTAAATTCCATGTATTGCACCTGACTTAAGTTCTAAGTTCGATGTCTTACAAAATTATAAAAATATATCATTGGTTATTTAATTTATTCGCCTTTTTAATTTATTATAAAGAAGTCACGTCACATTCTTTGGTTGAAGGATCAACAAGTATGTCACCAACATTTCACTTGGGTGGAGGGTCAAAATTCAACCAAACATGCGTCACGTAATTTACGGATGCCCCCTTAACAAATTAAATTTATCACTCAACTCACGACCGTAATTGGATGGATGCAATCTTAATTACTGTGAACCTTATCATCTGCTAGAATGTCCCTTGTGCCCGAGAGGACCTAACTAGCACTACACTGAACGCAGTCAGGCTCGCCGAATACCTAGCCAGTAAAATATACAAACGTTATATCATTGTAGAACCATTCACACGAAAAGAAGAACCCAGTATTCGAATTAGTACTGGGGCTGCTGGGATTGTGGCTTACTGCTTCTGATTCTCGATCTGAGAAATCTAATGATATGATCATCTTCTTATTCCGTCATAATTTACAATACTGACAAATTATAACATTTTGTAGCATATTTATAAAGTCTCACGCATGTACGCTATTGCTCATAAACTCCTAAGAAATCTGTAGAAAATTGTTGTATACAAAAACTTAATTTAATTTTAGCCAATTTTTCTACCATATTTTATAGGAAAGAAACATTTTTCATAACTCCCGTCAAAGTTTAATTATAACATAAAATATTACTCCGTCTAAGTTGCGAGAACTAATAAAAGTTTTTAAACACGAATTTTACAAAATAGTAATCAAATTCCGTCACAAGTTAGAACTAGTAACACGTAGGTACCTAAGTAGTGAGCGACATATTGTAACGTAATGTGATTAGTTGATTACATTAGTAAGGGCTCGTTTATGTAGGCGCAGGCAATAATGCGGATGTGAATGGAATGGAATAGAAACCATTTATCACTGAAATTTTGATCATTGGGCATCTGTGGTGGACTTCTGCCCATACATTCCTTGAGGATAGGCCTGTGCCCTACAGTGGGACGTATTTAGGCTGATCATGGTGAGGTAAATAGAAAGATAGTTGGTAGTTTTAGCAAAGTTGATGGCTACCTCGAAAACGAAAGCAAGTCTATTAAATACGAGGACTACAATTTATTGTAACAACCTTAGAGACCTATTACACAAGCGATTTCAATGATAATGATGATGACCGAAATGACGTCGCAACTGAATCGCCGCGATTTTGATCGTTATCGCCGTGATTCCAACATGACACTGATCTCAGAAATATCGCGGCGATATCGATCCGTCAACGCCTACGCTCAAAACTGCCTAGGTGATATGACCCTTTCTATGTCCTTTGATGTTTGAGAATGGAATGACGTGTCAAGTAGAAGCAGGTAGCGTTTTACCCATAAAACAGAGTAAAGCACGTATTACTTTGATTGAAGTTATTTGTAGATCAAACGAGTAATTAACGCGTTCACTTCAATCGGTCACACTCACACCTGTGAGACGCGACCTAACGTTGTTATAATGAGCGAGATATGTTAATATTTCGCAAGATTGTTAGTATTATTCGGGATCGTTTATATAGACGCAAAGCTCACTTAAATATTGAAAGAATGCGTTCCGCGATACTTACATACTAGCTTATGGTTTACTGACACTTACACACAGAAAATAATGCACCTCCTGTACCTCCTCCTCTACCTCGCCTACCACTTCACCCCACGCTTGTTTGGATGACGTTGATTATCACCCCGTTATATGATAAAAACGCGCGAAACAACGCTTCTATTTACCTCACCATGATCAGCCTAAATACGTCCCACTGTAGGGCACAGGCCTATCCTCAAGGAATGTATGGGCAGAAGTCCACCACAGATGCCCAATGATCAAAATTTCAGTGATAAATGGTTTCTATTCCATTCCATTCACATCCGCATTATTGCCTGCGCCTACATAAACGAGCCCTTACTAATGTAATCAACTAATCACATTACGTTACAATATGTCGCTCACTACTTAGGTACCTACGTGTTACTAGTTCTAACTTGTGACGGAATTTGATTACTATTTTGTAAAATTCGTGTTTAAAAACTTTTATTAGTTCTCGCAACTTAGACGGAGTAATATTTTATGTTATAATTAAACTTTGACGGGAGTTATGAAAAATGTTTCTTTCCTATAAAATATGGTAGAAAAATTGGCTAAAATTAAATTAAGTTTTTGTATACAACAATTTTCTACAGATTTCTTAGGAGTTTATGAGCAATAGCGTACATGCGTGAGACTTTATAAATATGCTACAAAATGTTATAATTTGTCAGTATTGTAAATTATGACGGAATAAGAAGATGATCATATCATTAGATTTCTCAGATCGAGAATCAGAAGCAGTAAGCCACAATCCCAGCAGCCCCAGTACTAATTCGAATACTGGGTTCTTCTTTTCGTGTGAATGGTTCTACAATGATATAACGTTTGTATATTTTACTGGCTAGGTATTCGGCGAGCCTGACTGCGTTCAGTGTAGTGCTAGTTAGGTCCTCTCGGGCACAAGGGACATTCTAGCAGATGACCCATCGACTGGATAGGTTCGCCGCAATCACACTGTTTTAGGCCAGGATCCTTGTACCCCCAATTACATAAATATAGTCTGCAACGGCCAACTTGAGTGCGAAGATTTAATAACTTGCACACTGGCCATTCCAGATAATGCCCGGGAGGTAGTTGTTCCTGTGGGGAAATGAACTCAGCTGGTGGGGGTACCCTTTCCTCTCACAGAGTGTGTCCAGTGACAGACGGGTCGTTACTTATAGCCTTTATAAAGCGCTGTTAACATATAAATTTATAATACTAGGTTAATAAGCTCTCGACAAGCTATACTTATATCTTCTTCATCATTTTATATTTTTCTAGTCCAGTATTTTGTCAGCTATACTGCAGTGAGATCCGACTTTATATCACTTCAGGGACGAATAAAAGCACGTTGAGACAATCGTCATCCATCATAATCCTGCCGTCCCTAGCCCCACTCCTTGACGGTCATCAAACAACGGTGACGTATAATGAGAAAAAGTTTACCAATTTCGAGTAATATTAGGAAAGTTAGTTATTACCTCCATACATCATGATCATAAGTTGAGAGCGCGTCAACATTGTGATTGAGCAGTTACTACTACAGATATACCATCTACTCGACACATTGGAGTGTTGTTGGTCACAATACCACCGTTTACAACTCTATCATACTATATTATGTACATGTATTTCTCATTCTCAGCGAGGCGGAGGCGCCGCGCGCCGTCAAGTGATCTCGAAACGAGCTCACTTGACTCAAATCTGCAGTTATCACCGCATATTATGTGGTTAGCTCGCGGCGATATTGTAGAAGCTTTTATTTAAAATCACGGCGACTTCACAGAGAAATGACTAGTATCAAATGATCTAACGGGAAATAATAATGGCATTTGGCATTTGAAATGGTGACAGAAATCAATTTGTACCGGAAAGTATAAGAATTCAGAGGCAGATGAAAGCGACAAAAAATACTCTTATAGTAAAATAAGATGTAATGCTGTCTCCCTTGAACATACAAGAAAGCCATTGCACTGCAGTACGATTTTACAGACTAAGTTTTAAATAATAACAATTGACAATTATATAATCTTTTTAAGACCTTTTGTTAAAACAAAGCTTAATGTTTTGATTCTATTTACATTTCAAGATGATCTCGTTCTCAGACTTAGATGTCTGTAAACCAGTTCATAATTCCATAACTCAATTGAGCGGAACGACTCGCTCACCTAACTTGGAACAAAGCCGTAACCGACGATACTATTGAATACTAAACCGTGGTGGAAACAAAATAAAACGTAGCAAAAGGTTTCCGCTATAATATGATTCAAAATAAATATATTTTCGGCTGAGATAGAAAGTTAGTCCATCTCTCCTCCGTGGTAAAAACTTGTCGAATCACGTTAACTCGACCTAACGGCGGCAATAATCCACCCCCCCCCCCCCCCCCCCCCCTAAGCTCGTAACGGACGATTTATTTGCATAAACTCCGTACCTGGCCCTTCGATTCATTGAGTTCTTCTATGAAACTGGATCGTAAATTATTTTATGAAGTTCTGATTGATCTGTTTACATAAAATTCAAATTAAAGCTACTGTCATTATCATGGTCGTTACTTACTTTACGGCTTCGTTCATTGAAGTCGTTGTGCAATCAAAGAAGTTTATTCTTTAATAGAAGAAAAGCTTTGTAATGTGTCGAGAGAGTTGGTCAGATTAGGAACTGGTGTCAATTACAAAATAAATTGTACGAAATATCTAATATGACTCTGATGTTTTTTGTATCCCATTTATCGATGCTATCAAATTGTGAAATTAACTTATTTAAGTCAATAATCAAATTAATCACCCCGATTGATAAACAATTTGTTAGAAACATTATTTTCAATCTTTTAATAAAAACAAACATTGCATCTACCTTTGTCCCCATAAGAGTATTTTTTTAAATAATATTACTAGCATTTACCTTCGACTTTGTCTGCATTGATATTAAAAATGTAGTGTACCAATTTTTAACCAAATCCATTCAGCCGTTTTTTTTCAGGGTAATCAAAAATATTCATGTATTTGTCACACTTAGATTTGATCGATTTTAAAAAACAAGGAAAAAAACGGAAAACCTAACTATGTCAAATTATTTATATTTATTTCACGTTTTGCCAAGAACATAAGTTTCAATCTGTCTGCGCCTTGATTATAAACACTCTACCGTTATGTAGTAAGTTCAACATTAGCAAGTCGACCAAATACTACGGCGTAGTTACATGCTACGAGCCGTAGCATTCACGTAGCTCAGCTCGTAGCAGGTTTAATGAAATAAAGTCGAAGTGACGTGATGCACTATAATTATCATTGTGAGGAGGAATGGGGGGGGGGGGGAATATTCTTTGGGGCAGGGGAAAGGTTTTTTCCCCTCCAACTTGTAGTTATTTCGACGGGTATTCTTTCTCTGTACAAACATAAGAAAGAAAGGGCTACATATTAAAAATAAAATCCATCCAGTACTGGGGTCGGCGGGTATAAAGTGAAGTGTAGGTGATTGTTAAGAGTAGCTTGTAACTACAGAGATAAATATCATTAATACGCGATCGAGTTGAAATCATTCGACCTTTAAGGGATCGATTTACTAAACTTTTTAAAGAAAATTACCATGCCTGAGACTTACTTTACGTGGAAATGAAATAAAAAAAATGTTTTTACAAAATTCAGTTTGACCAAAATCTGACATAAAACTATCTCTAACTAAATATTTGTAAAATGAAGCAGTGTGACAAGATCACGTCACGCTCGGCTCGGTCTGTAGGAGAGCAGCTGTCAATAGACCGCGACAAGAACTAGCTCCATCAGCCACTGAATTGATCTCTCTTTGATCTGTCATCTTGCGGTATGTGACACCTTCTCACTCCCACGTCGTTAGCGCCTCGGCGCCTCGGCCCGTTTAGTGCCGGTTCTCACGTGTCTTTGTACAGATTAGTTTACCTTTTATTACCCGACTGCGCGACGCAAAGAAGGGTAAATGTATTTTATACAATGTGTTTACAAATAAACCAAAAAAGACTTAATCAGTAGCGCATAATCGATAAACGGGCAATATTTGTGTGTTGTTCCTAATGTTATTTCAAAAATTAACAATGTTACTTCTTGAACCTCATAAAATGTTTCTTGACATTTCATATAAACTCTGATACTGCGGTTTTGTATGAAAAGGGATTTTAATGCAAAAGCTAGTTCTGTGAATCTACGCAACATTTTGACACTCTCGTTCCGCACTCGCCCCTTCCTCCCGTATCGTGTGATATATTCCGCGGCCACAATAGCCCACAGTACGCCATTCATCATGCAGCGCTGTTAATATAAATGTTTAGTAAACAGGGAGACCTAAGCTCACGGCTTCAATATTTGTATTCAAACCGTGTGCCCTAAATTCAATTCACAATTTATTTCCACCAGGATATATTCGGGTATTAGATTCCATTCCATTTTCAATAACTGAAATGGTTTCAACGAGCATCGTAAATAAAAGGAAATATTTACAAAAGTAAAATCGAGCAATTGACATGTATTCACATATATATTGGAGCTTTTATAGCTCAAAAATGCAGCGATGCAAATAAAGTTCAGTGGCGTCACACCCGGGACACTGCACATGCGAAACGGAGTCTAGGACTATAATAACTTTAATTAACTGCGTGCACTACAATGACGTTTTCGTAAATAAAACTCTTTGACACTTGTCTATTGAAAAAGAGTTTTCATCTTTCGTCCTGAGATTAGCGCTTCCACATTGTGTCAATTGTGGTGTCAGTTTATGTTACTGGTAACTGCCGAGGTAATCAGAGGGCAATAGGTGAGGTAAAAAGTTGGTGGAAGGCAGGAAGTGTCCATAACTTAATTGCTTAATTGGACGAATTCACAGCACCGGTTTGGCAAGACGCGGGTTCATGTCCCATCCGAGACTTCATTTTTCAGTCTTTAATTTGATTTAATCTTCACACTATTTTACCAGGACACACTTCGATTGCAACCGGCTCCCATTCCATTAGATTCAGTGAGTTGAAACAATTGCGCGGCGGCGACGGGTCACGTCTCTGATTTATATGACTTATGGCCGCAGTTAACTTGATAAATGTCTCGCGGTGCGGTGAGAGCGGGTAGCTGGATAGAACAGCGCTGGGGTGTTAATGAGGAACCGATACGGGATTACGGGGAGTGCAGCGCCTGACCGTGTGTAATCGTACACACTAAGCACGCGTGCATAATTACATACATAAACTCACAACCATTATTACTGTCGGGCGGGGTAGTCAGCAACTTTGTCGCAACTATCAACTGTTATTGAAATATTCATTGTTATATTATTTTAGGTTAGACAATGGAATGACCTACCTACAACGGGGGTTGACAAAAATCATAAAATATTATATAATCGAAATAAATCAGTATTATGTATGTTAGAAATAAGAAAAAAATGATAGGCACCTACATGAAACATAACTGCAAGTCGTCCCTCCATCTCTCTGTTCGACCGAAGTTTAAATACTTTTAAATTAAAACAAAGCGCCGCGCCGTCGGTCCTTGAACTATGCGAACCATTTCTTTGTGTACATTTAAAGTTAACTTAATTACTAAGTTGGTCTGTAAAGTACCGATCAATGGAGCTCACTATTGAATATAATAAATTAATGTCAAGTTTTTTATATTTGATTAATAAATATTAATGATGACAAGCGTTAAAAATCTACTGAGTTCATCTCATCTACTCCGCAGAAATCGGTAAGTACATACATCACTCCGACTTGACGACCCGCTACCCGACAATCATACACGGCGCGGGGTCACTCGTGGCGGGAGCGATGAATTATTTACCAGCAGATACATACACATGCGACCCTTTGTTCCTCGCGACAACTTCCGACACGATCTGCAGTTTTACTTACTAACGCCTCCGCTCCTTAGTACGAGGCGAGCGACATCTCAGCGACAGTGCGTTACGGTATATCGTGGTACAGGCAGAGTCGTCCCTTTATATTCACTGTGAATACATTCAAGGACATAAATCAGTGTATGGCTGTTTGCGAAAGAATCGTAAGCTGTTGTTAGTACCGCACTATAATAGAGTGACAGAGCTTGTAAATGATGTATGAATACGAGAGAGCCGACCTCACTGAGGAAGCATCAGATATATTACACATGACTAGTTCATAAAGCACACATTTTAAATTTACGTCTAATACATATTTAGAAAAGTCCAACTCACCTAATCCCTAATCGGGTCGGCTCAGAATTTTCAGGGCCCAAATATATTAATTAGACACTGATATCTTGTACACAAGGGCTACACAACATAGAAATGAAAATAAATTACATAAAAATGTGTGCTGTGATCAGGTAAGAAGTTCCACTTGTCCATCTCAAAAGTCCATTCCATCATCTTATGCTTCCTTAATTACTGATGAAGTTAGTCTGTGGTCGACATCGTACAATTGGAAGCAATAGGGCAAGTGCTTCATCACTCGCGTTTGACAGCTGCGTATGTTACCTACGGCGCCGCGTACTTACCTATTGAAGGCAGTCACACGTTTTACTTTCATCGTTAAGCTGTAAGCGCGCGAAATCAGGAGAGTGCAGTATCTGTTACGTAGTAACTATAAATAATCTGCGGCAGAACGACACACGGTTTGAGCTCGGCACACCGTAGGTAATGAATTATATACAGATAATAAATGGCGAGAGGTAAGGAAGTAAAAGGTTTATGATCAAGCGATACCTGTTGTTCCCGGAGCCACCGCTTGGTGTCGTGTCACTAGTGTCTAGTGTCGCGGCGAGTGCGGCCACGTGTCGCGTTCGCTTTACGAGCGTTACACTTGAGTACATATGTTTGTTGGGGTTGATTCACATAGAGCTGAGAACAGTTCATAACAAGTCATACGGTCAAAACACACGGCTATAATATGTTTTTGTACTCTTCCAACACACGTCAAATTACATAAGTACGTCTATTTCCTGCGTGTGAGTGAGAGGAAGCAATTAGCAACATGCGTGGGTTAGAATAGTACATCAACATAATTATAGCGGCCGATTGTGATGAGCTTTACGCTTTACAAACCTAATGTACATAAAACTAAAATTTACAAAACTTTTGTTGCAACTCCAATACATTACACTTTTTAATAGTGTCTTTATATGTTCACCAGTTTCACAAAATATAAATATTTGGTGACTGCTTGTTTTGTATTTATCCCTGAATAAATAAATTACATTAAGTAAATATAATGTATGTTTGTCATGAACCTTGCTGCAAGTACATAAATAAACTCATGACTGTATTTTTTTCGTAATGATCAAACTCATTGCAATAACTGTGAATTCAAGTTGATGGTATGGTATGGTATGGTATGGTATGGTTGTTGGTTGACTAACAGTTCAGTATCAAAATCGTAAATATTATTAAGAGTGTAACGATTGAAGGATGTGCCATATTATAAACCATCATTCAATCGTTAATAGTCACATATCAATGTGGCTGAAGCCATTTGCCCACAATAACCGCCCAAACGACTTTATAAATAAATTTTAATTGTTAAAGTCACACTGCTTTTTGATGCACCATAAAATAAACTGGGTGGTTTTCATGTGATTTTGTAATCACTTTCCATCAGGGGTGGTTTGGAATATCAAACTGGAAACTGATTTGGAATACCTATTTAAAAAATCACCTTGTATGTAGGTACTACAAAATACAGGAGATTAAAAAAGGTATCCTCAAGAATTCACTTCGATGCACTGCAATATAAACTGTATCTACAAGCAGTGATAAGGTAAAAAATTACACAGACATAGTGAATGTGTTACTTTTGAACTGCAATAGGATTTGATCTGCCGTCGAAATATGCCAGCGTGTTATAGCGCTATCACGCTTTTGCTCTCTTTCTATTTGCGCGCAAACGAACGAGATATAGCCGTATCACGTGCAACATGCTAGCTCAGCTAAGGCGCTATTTTGAAGTTATACATTCATATTCGAAAGTGACAAACAGTAGGTATGGAACTTACACATTATTCGATCATGATTTTGAAAGTGGGAAAATAAATAATAGCACTTTATGTGTATGAGAGACTTGAGGTAGTGTTTTACGACGCGACGCGACCGACATGTTTATAAAGCGATGTTCTCTCCCGCGGAAATACTAACCGAACTTTACATACCTCTGTGAATAGTCACCTACATAGAGACTACTATAGATAAGACAAGAGCAAAATTCTATAATTTGAAAAGAGATTATGAAGTATTTTAACTGACGTCTGGGTTTTATTTCGATCCAACATAAATACAAAAGCTTGAGAACCGCAGTGTCACAGTCTTGGACCAATCTCGTCATCTTGATATCACAGGAACCGGCGGCCATTACAAACCCCCCTTCCCGCTCCCCTCCTCCGCTCGTCACGGCGCAGCTGCAATGATAATGCGGTAAACAGATTGAGTACTGATGACACTCGAGGGACTAACTACTCTGTCGCCAACACTTAAAGTATAAACTTGACGAACTGACGCTGTAGCTCATCATTCATCCCAGGTCCCGGGGCACCCGCTACGCAACAAGTTTTAAGTAATAATCATCTTGCAGCCGTGGATGTAGGCTGTCATCTGGGGAATCTTTGCGTTATGTCTACCAAACATATTCTACAGCTGACAGGGTTCTAACGAGCTGGCTTTATGAGTTGCAGGAGTTTTTATGGTTACGCCAATCAACTATTTACCCAATACTAAAGCTACTATACCGACTATACTACATAATAACACTAACGTGAGTCCCCGCCGCACTGCACCGGTTCGATGGGTATTATTTAATAACTCGCGCAATTGCGCAGTTAACATTGTCAACTGATACTGATACATTATAAAACATTTAAAAATAACTTTTATAAAATAAAACTTGTGGAATATTTTAGTTTTGATAAAAATTTTAAAGGTAGGGAACCCAGTAGGAACGCACCGAGTTCACATATAAAGTTAAAACTTGACGCAAGCCCGACAAGTCTATTTGAATGAAATGTGTTTTACTTCATTCTCTACGGATCACAGTCGGCGGGAACTGCGGTTGCGTGGAATTCATTAAATCACGTCAATTATAACTTGTTTTTCATTTCACGATCTCTGATTACGAGTGCCTTAATCTGGATTTAAAAGTGGAGACGTAATTATAAACAAACTTCAATCACAATTTATTTAATGTCATTAAGTATTTTATTTATTTGTTGTAATCATCATACCCACTCCAACTTTCTGGATGTAATATTATCTTATTTTATTCATATAAAATATTTAAAGAGTTTCAATGATAAATTATTGCTTTATATTCTCTTCGGTGATTTTGTTTCATTTTCGTCATAACAAACATTTTATGGAAAATTGTGTTTTATAACAAACCTTATATTTTATACGAGAACAGAACAGAAAATTTTAGAAACTTCTTGATTTGATTTAATGAAAAAAAGGATTTCGCTTCACTCGACGGGGTACAAAATATTGGTGGAGCAATTTCCTACAAAGTATTTGTAAGGCTTAAAGGGGAGAGCAAAAATAGATGCCGATATAAGCCCTGATATGGATTCTGATGAAATCGGCTCAACGTGCGAGCTCAATGGTTTACATTTAATCTAGATCCGACCACACATGCTCACATTTGACAAATCTAATGATAAATCTAAAACTTCGTTAGAATTTACTTACTAAAATCCATTATTTTGCCTCACATTTATTTATTCAGCTATTTTTGTGATTGAAAAAGAAAATAGTTTGGTTGATAAACAATTATATTTCCATTTGCCGATTCGTACTGCCTTTAAATATTTTTGTTTCGTATCTAATATCAATTCACAATAGCTACAAAGTTTTTTCTATAATTGTGTTTGAGTTGTGAAATCATTAAACTTTTTAGATGTGATTTTGATTACATCGCACCGGTTCTAGCAGAAAGGGGTGTTGATCGATCTTACATAGCTGAGCAGTATATAACTATGTAAATAAAGTAAAACTCGATGGGAGAAGTAAAACTGATTACAATAAGATATGCACCCGGACCTCGACCCGGACCCGGCTGTAGGTACATCGGACGCTCTCCGAGTATCTCACTTTATTGTATCTCGTAAAAGCAAAGTTAAGGTCCGAGTGCAGGTGCTCTGTTGAGCTATAAATCAGTTCGTTAATTAGTTAGAAACCCTTTTTATTTGAATGGAATTAGCCGAAGTAAAACTTGGCAGGGTTAATCTCTCCGAGGCAGAGGATTCTAACTTTGTTTACATTATAAACTTTAGAAGTTAGAATATAGCTAAGTGGAAAGAGTTTTCGTAAGCCTCGCGATGGGGTGGCCAGGGTCACGGATTTCCTATCATATCAGGAATTCTACATTTCTATTTTCTTACGAATTTAAAGATAAACCGCGTAAAAATAAATTCATCGATATGACTTAATATCTGGCATTTTTAACAGATGCCGTATTAAGTATGTAATTTTTTTGTAAGTATTATCCAGGGTAATTGTTTTGTAGTTTATACTAAATTAACTGTTGCACAAAGACCTATTTTGAGTCAAAAAATATGCCAAAGAGCGTATTTAGGGACTCTGTTTAATAAATTGTCTAATGTAATTGAAAAAAGCTCAAAGTCTTCTTCACGTGGTGGCGGATAACAATTTCTGTGAAGATACTTCTACTTAATAAAACACTTTATGCAAGCAAAAATTCCCCGAGGGAATAGTTGGAAGTATTCTAAAAGCTCATAATATCCACGTTTCACTAGTCGTACTGAAACTCTGTCCAGTGTGATGGGTAGTGAACGCGTCACCACTTATAATGGACAGTGGGTACAATACTGAGATGGCCCCCCCTTACGTTTATGTACATATGCCAATGTCTGATCGTCTATTTCGATGATAATTGAGAGTAATAAAATTGACTTGACTAATTGGTTGAAAATGAAATGAATAGAGGTTTCATTAATACTTAATTACTTGTGAATGTAATTTCTGAAAAATACGTATCTTGCCAATGAATGAAAACGGACTTTTCTATCGAGAGTAAAATTTAGGTCTCAGTTCAGATTAAGCAAACTTTATCTATCTATATAAAAGGTAATGTAATGTATGAAATAACCAACACAATTTCATCATTCTCCAGATTTCGAAGGAACTCGTAACCAACTGTCATTAAACAAATATCCGTAAAGTACCTACTATCTAGGTACAACTGTTTACAAATATCTGGCAGAAGCAGAGAACAAATCTTAACAACGAACCCGCCGCTGCATTTATGGGGGTGTCCAAATAATATATTTGCCCAGAGCCGCAACATTTGAAAATACGCCACCATCTATATACCTATACAGAAAACTTCAGACTTGCCGCCCCCAGCACCCCATAGGCCAAAAGCTAGGTACGCCCATGAGCGTGAGCATAATGTGAGGCAGCCCTTCGGTGCCGGGCGCGGCATGCAGGGCTAAGTCGCTTCGTGTCAGCTCTACCACCTACCCAGGAGTCCTTGACATTAGCACTGATATTTAATCCTTATTAATAGCTGAGATTTTCCTCATCCCTGTGAGATGAAAGCAAACACTGTCACAAAGTCACTGAGTAAAGAGTTTCGGTTAAACTTTGTGTTAATTTTACCTTATTTTTTGTACTTTTAGGTTGTTTTCGAATTAATTGTGGATATTTCGAGGGATTTTTATCCACATCATACTAATTACGTTTATAACAATTTTAGAAACTTTCTGTAAGAAAGTAAGGCGACTAAAGGATTGCCTCAAATTGAGAGTGGCAGTAGCGCCTTTGTGTAGAACTCAAACAATTAACGTTTACCAACCTGACTTACCGAGTTGATCCTCTATTTAAATATTACAGGGAGGCCTCAGTTCAGGTCTACGTTCAAAATGCTTTCTGAAACATGGTGTGGTGAGAGACAGGGTGGCGACGGATCATCTGAGTCTCTAACTACGAATGATTTACCTTAATTGAAGATATATTATAATGCTTCCTCCCCCTCCACACACTCCCCTCGCCCCCTTAGGAACACAATATGGCAGCTTCTAAAAGAAGTTCAATATTATATCGAATAATTTTATACTAACTCTATTTCAGAGCTCTTCCCAGAGAATAAATAATATCAGGTAAATATACAATTTTTATTCATCTGGTTTCTTTGTCTCTCTAACAAGGTTACTATTGTGAGAGGGGAGGTTTTCAAATGGTCCGATTTATTCGTGTCGTTTAGAGGAGCTCAAACAATGATGGAATCAATTCTCTCGGAGCGCAGATCGAATCATTGTCTGATATTGTTTTCAAAAGATGTAATCAAACCCGCGCCCTGTTTCAACATTCTGTTCAAATGTTGAGATAAAACGAATGTACATTTTTCATTACTTTTAGTTTAATAACGTGCATGTTAAATTAGGTAAAATAATGGGAAGGAAAAATAGAAAATGGGATTAGGATAAACATTTAAGTTTATATAATACTGCTGACATGGCTAAAAATACTTTTTATACAGATAACACATTGATGCCAATGATGATTGATAATAATGCTCCAGAGCACAAACTTATCCCATTGTGTGGTCAACACAATATGTTTTTCTTTCATACATCTCTCTTAGTCCTAACTTCGACGCTCACTCCTTTCACATGCATGTTATCTATTACAGAAGAGGCGTTGGTACAATTTAATAGCGCTGCGCTGCTATAAACGTCCAGTAGCTTTATAATAGCGCTTTAAATGTTATGCCCTTTCTTACAAACAAGATGAAAACGGTCAGCCGCATAAATTAGGGGGTTCAAACGCTCTGAATATATACCCAGAAATATATTTTATTGCCAATTTATAACATTACTAATATACAAAAACTGTTTAATCTACAAACGACAAACTACATACGGTGGCCTTCCTCTCTTCACGCAGCCAGTCACTGTTATGTCATGTTTAATACTCGTCTCGTAATAAGACTTAGATATAATTAATTTATAATATTGTCAGAGCATTCAGTATCTTGAGGTCAATATTCAAGTTTATAAATCGTCCGGTCTCATCTCATCAGAACGCTGTAAAGAGGCGAGATACGATCTAATAAATAATAGGCACTAATCTGCACAACGAGAATCTCTCTTTCCCTCTCGAGTTCATAAAGCGCCGCCGTTCTGCGCAGTGTTTACAACTTCGCCTTTGATCTCAACCTTGTGTCGTTTTTCATTAATTGTCCACTGATTTATTCAAGCGATTAGAAATCGTAAGAAGAAGCATTAATGACTGCTTTGATAGATTATGTGGGAAGTAAGATTCATCCAAGCGATATGTCATAATTCAAAATTAAGCCCACGAATATGAAAGACTAACTGATTGTAGAGGAGATTGGAAGACGCGTGCAGAATAGAGTTGGTTACAAGTCCGCTCTGATAAAGAAAAAGCGCCAAAAAAACTGATTACACTTCCGACCCGGACCCGCTCCCGTAAAGTGGACAGACGGACAGACGCACGTCAAGAGATTGCATGGGAAGTAATGCGGATTGGTAGAATTCACATACGGATCAGAATTTCTTCTTCAGCGTATATGAGTTTTCCCACTATGTTTTTCTTCACCGTTTCAGAGCAATCGATATTAAGTACATAAGTTTCAAAACAGTTTGATAACATCGGCAAGGTAAGTCCTGCTCTCGAATTTGAACTTGGAACCTCAACCAAACCGATGGATGAGCCACAGTTGCATTGGCGCAAAAAACAACAAAGCACCTAACAAAAGATCATCAGTTACTACTCACACAGCTACCTATCTTCAAGCCAGCAGCGGCGCTGTCTCCCCTGTATATGTGGCGGGAGGGGGTGATGGATGAGGCAATCATCAATTAGTGCCTCATACTAAGTACGCATTATTTACTGAAGATTATGATAAACAAGCGATTTATCTTATATTTAAATTAATTTTACAAAAATAACGGCTCGCAGCTTCATATTATATTGTTATTCCTACTGTTGACCACGCCTCTTTAGAGGGGGCCAGATTGAAAAAGAGCGCTAATCAAGTCGGTCAGCATTTTTTGCTGAGTCCGGCTCTTTTGTAACCTTTTAGTATTAATTATTTTTAAGTAAATTGAAACTGTAAAATGTAAACTGTGACATTGAAAATTTTTTACTTCATTTCATAATGGTAATAAACTCATAATTTCCTTTCAAGTTGATCAAAAAGTTTAGTAGGTATAGTTGTTGCCCTTTAATGGACGTCATAAAAAAAATTCATCCTAGGTTATGGTTAATGCAGGATATAATTATTGTGTCATGTGGTAATAGCCACACAAAAGATACCCATTCCTTAGTCAGTTCATACGAAACCCAAGGAAAGAAATGTGATGGTCTATCATTAGCTTAAATAACATGCTAAATTTAATATTTCAAATGAAAAATAGGAAACAGATTGTTCAAGAGAATGGCTGCGAATGCTACGCGTGCTACGTACGCTACGGCGTAGCAAAGCACTACGTGAACACTGCCCGTTCATACATTGAAACTTTGTTAAGTTTGTACTAAAACTGAGTAAACATTATCCTCATTACTTAACTAACTGATATAATAATCAACAAAAGTGCTAGTTTTGATCATTATACAACAGCAAAATCAAATTTCAAGTTCGTATTTTTGTCAACAATAAAAATTAAAGTCAGCAATACTATTGGCACGCCCGGCCCTTTACTCGACACAGGATTATCAAAGTGGCAAAATTGTTTTTTTTTCTGGCTGAAACAAACTCAAACTCCGACGAGCCACTTTATGTTAATTTCCGACGGAACTCTAAATAATTGAATTTTTCTCTCGCTCAAAGTATGTAAATTATTTCACGCATAAAAATTAAATCCATTAGCTGCGGACGGCTCTGCGTTTAATTATTATTAACTTTGGGTTTCGTCGAAGGAGTTCAGTGATTGTGACGTTTTAAACTTATTGCTCGTTATATACAGACGTCTAATAATTTTGCTGATCCATAGATTTGAATCTCACTTTAAAATCATCTTTAATTCACAGACGCAGAGATTCAGTTTCAGGAGTAAATAACGAAGATGCCGCGGGTTCGTACTACCTACGATCGAAGCCTACACCCTGCATGCGCTAGCTTGTCGAATGCATATTAACGGGCTCCACATACGCACATAAATTTCATCTTCATTATGCAGTTACTCTTTACGATGTTACAGAGTAATTAATACAAAAGTGAAAAACCCACCACACACTTCGTCAGTAATTAAATAACTCCCTGCCGCCTCATGGAATGCACCTGGCTCAAAGAAACCTACCACACTAGCAGCATTCCCGCGTTGAATGGCTAGAGAAATCCTTTGGATCAGATGCGAACCCGAGCGGGGATCGTTCCCGCTCTCAACAAGCCTCCTGCCCAGCTCTCGCACAAAAGCCTTGGCCTCACATCCCCAAGCACCAGAAGCTTCCACCGCTAACGAAACAAAGATGTAAAGGGAAATACATATCTTGGACAGTAACAGTTTGTATTCTTTGACGATGTTTTTTTTTTCGCTAAACCATCAATAATAGAATAGAATAGAATACAATTATTTATTTCATATTATCAAATTCATAATTACAAGTAAGTAAGTACATTACATAAAAAATAAAAATGTCAAAGGATAATATGACCGTCAAGAATATATAATAGAACAATAAAAATGTCAACATAACTAATCTAGAGGGTAACGATGTCAAATAAATATGTAAAACATAAGGAAATACAATTCATAATTTAAATAAAATGTCGCTACAATTACTTATTGTAGTCTACTTAAAGTCGTGATTGAAGTGCATAGCATATGCTCACGACTATATTCCCGGAGGGGGTAGTCAGAGATATTCTGAAACCTCAGAACATCAGAAGTCCAGTGTGACGGGGAGTGAGCCCGTCGCCACTGAAGTGAAAGGGTGATTATCAGCATTCCCTACAGCATTACATTTTTTTTAGCCTATTTCTTCCCACTGCTGGGCATAGGCCTCCCCTTTTATCCTTCATGCATCCCTGTCCAGAGCCAGTTCCATCCACTCTTCGTTGAATGTATCCTATGTATGTATCCGAAACAGAACAAATAAAAAATGTTACTAATTTATTTAATAATGAATTCTCTCCACATTACATTTCACTGCTATATCGTATAAATTAATTTTTTTTTAAATGAGCTGAACACAAATTATGTTTGTATCACTGCCTTATCTGTACATGATTTTATGGTCCTATTCGGCCGTAAGACTTTGTGTTTCGTCGAAAATCAACTTATCATTGAGATTTTCGTCACTCAAAGCTTTACTTTCACATGAGAGTTTAGTACCTGCTGGCGCTAGCGAGGTGCCACGAAGCGCTCTCACAAATTACTCTCAACCCGTAGCCGCGTCCGGAACTCCGGACCGCTCCCCCGGGCCCGGACGCCGGACGCGGTGATAACCCGAGCGGGTCCGGCATTATTGTGCCGTTACGTTTGATATATTTACTGGCGGCACCTAATATTCACAGAAACAGATGTGACGCCGACCTGACCCGCACCCGCGCGGCACGCTCCGCCTAGTCCACTGGCGACTGTTTATTTTATGAAGAGCCTTTTTACCTTCTGTAAATACAATCTTACAATGTTTACTGAAGCACAGATTTAAGAAAACCGAGTGACAATAACGAGGCGTCGTTCGAGTCAATGTTAACTACAGATCCAGGACAGCACAGCTCGTCACACTTGTCACGTCTCAGCCAACTAGAAGATGGTGACTACATTATAAATATAAAAAAAAAACAGATGGCGACTCCTTAATCGCACTATTACAGTACGTGGAATATCTATTCCTTAATCTCCTGATCCTTAATCTACTTCAGTATCGTCCATCTTACAATTCAAACGACTAAACTTATTACTTAAGAGATAAGAGAACCTACCATTTGTATGAATAGTAAATTTGAGAACACAGAAATGAGCTTAATCAAACCAATCGTATGGTTTATTAAAATAGCTTTATGTAGGATTATTATATTATTATCGAATAATACTAACTTAATGACGTAAAACATTATTAGATACACAAACTGAGGAATAAACAAGTTATTTGATCTTCATTAATAAATAAATATGTACTAAAGTTCTGCTATTAGAGATGCTCCTATAGATATATGTAAACCTAGGTATGAATTCACAGAGTAAACGTTATTAAGACGGGCACAGAGGAGGGAGGGGAGGGGAGGGGATAGCTCATTAATTTATTTTCATAGATTTGTTTGGATCTAAAAGTCATCATTTCATAACGGTAAAGTAGACGGAGCCAACAAAAGAGTAAATGGCGTCCTTTGGCAGATTATTCAGCATAATTTCACGGAATAACGAATTCTGAACGACTTCTGAAGCAATCACAAGCAAAAACTGTGCAAAATTGCGTGCGATTTGAAAGGATCGAGAGGTCCGAGTCATTTATTCATTCACTCTCGTTCGTGCGTTCCTGTGCGTTCCCTTTCGTCCCGAGTGACTCGCTAATTTCACGATCATAGACGCTGACCCATTCTCTCTGAGCGTATCGATGTGCTATAATTAACATGATAGAACAAAAACCGGAGGAATAACAAATATAATGTTTTCAAAGAAAAATATACCATATTTTTTTCCAATAAAACCTAAAGTTCGGTGTCGGAACATACTATTGAAATAGTAAACATACCAGAGAATGAAAAAAAATGAAATGTATATTCTTATCAGACAAATGTCATCGCGTTCACACAGTATCCTAGTTAGAAAATAGATTCAATTCTCTGGTTTATCTTCCAGCTATGAAAGTATTTGAAACACGAGTCATCAGTCCGGTCTTTCTGATTATTTCACGTCTACGCACCTAGTTCTGCGTCAATGTTCGATCAAGTAGAACAAAAGTTATAAAATGAAACGGAATCAGCGCCAACACACGATGTTATTATAACATTCCGTGATGTACGCGGAACGATTGGGAGAACACAAAAAAAAATTAAATTCCTCGTCTGCTCAGAGTTCAGCTATACAACAATCACTGTTGTAGGCGGCTCGAGTGATTCCTGTACATATGAGTTGCCCTTGTTTCTTATTTACATTTGTTTGAGATTTTATGTTAGTCAATGTAGCCGATACTAATCTCAGAATTTCAGCCATGTGGAACTTCCTTAGAATGAATGACCCCATTTCTTTCTGCGGATGTCGTGTAACTCGATTAAGACATTAGTTTTACTATGCAGCGTTTTTATGAACGAATCGCTAGCCACTTTACACGTCATTCGATAATGAAGCCTTAAATAATATGCTGAAAGTGAGCTTTGCTACAACTTTAAGCTTATAAAGACGGTTTGTAGTTGTAGCAATGTTTCTAACCACCCCGAAAGGGATTATGGTCTTGAGACTTCATGAAGTACCTGCAAAGTGGTCCAACAGAGCGCCCAGCTTCTTACTCAAGATCACCACTCGAGAACCATTATCCCTCATCGGGTATCAGTTCAACGAGCTACTTGTGACAAATGACACTCCAACTTGCTGATTTTACTACCAACTACTCTATTCAAGATTTTCTATATTTTGTCTGAATAAGGGATTGTCTATTATAACAATAATACAAACCCCTGTGGAAAATGATTTCTCGAATTACTCTGTTATTGATATTTTATATAGAGATACAAAAATACCATGCAGACAAATTCACGTGTGAGTATCAGCGATGAGATGACCATGTGACACCAGTCCCGGATATAACGAGCATGAAGTTAAAATATCAACCGACGCGACGGTAAACTTAGACGACAGTTGAGATTAGCGGCCTCCTGTCGAGACATTAAACACTTTGTGATCGTTCCCCGCGCCCCTCTACATTGTCACCACCGATCTGATACTTTAGAGACAGAAGGTCCTGTGACGTCACACGAGCTACTTGTACCTACTGAGTGGGACGCGTGCTCTGATTGTCAAGTGACCATTACTTTGTGAGCACTCGTTCTGCTGTTCTCTGACACTCTTACACCAAGTACTAGGCAGATACTAGTTACTTTTTAGTGGATGAAGTTGGAGTGTAGGAGGCTATAATATAATTATGCGACGGATGTGAGCTTGCAAACAATAAAGTGCTGATCTGGAATCAAGGCCAAGTAAAGGAATAAATTCCTTTAACTTAATCATTCGAGGTCAAAGTACGGTGAAACAATATAATTTGTTTATTATTTGAATTTCAACAATGAAAAGATTACATTTAAGAAAGTAAGACCTTTTGGTTGAACATTTGGTTGTGGAGGTTTACAAAGAGCTGGAGGCTCCAAGTAGACTGAAATAGCATTAAGAGTTAAATGCCGTCGCCTAAGAATAATAATTCTCACGCTATGCACATAATTTGGGTTTCTCAACCAGCGTAGTAAATAAAACAAAGTTCTCCTAAAGCAGCCATATATATAGAAGCCGTGTATATAGAATACAAAATTGACCGTTTTATAAACCGTATTGTACGCACGGCGACACATCAAGCTATACAAAACCAAAATAAGCTGGCCGCGCGTAGGACATGTGTTACGTATAACGTCTCGTCCAGCTTATATTGGTTTTGTATAGCTTGATGTGTCGCCGTGCGTACTTTATCCTCTTAGCAAATAACTTTAACACGTTCCGGGACAGTGAACGAGACACAATAGAACTTTTATTGTTATCACGGCTATAGGCGGTCACTGTCCCGGAACGTGTTAACAAAGGTATTTACTAAATGAAAGTAGTGCCGCGCGCTGCAGTGCATCACTGTTCCGTGCATCGCTCCATTATCTCTTTTACTGAAACATTAGCCGATGCCTGCGGCAGAGTATATTTTCTTTGCCCGCGATCCGAGACAGCCTCGCTCCGACAAGCCTGTTTCATCGCTGCCCTACCATCTTCACCGACGGGTCGGAGCAACAGCTGACGGTGCCAGCGCGGAGTGGAGTGAAATTTTGGTAATCACGCGACATTCAGTAATGAGTCTAAGCTTTCTAATTACTTGTTGAAAGGTATCCGCTGTAGCTGGCGTCGAGTTAAATATAACCGCACGATGTTCTTTAATAATAATAAAAGCTTAATTTCAGACTCACGGCCACAATAATAAATGTTAATAATACCTAGGTACTTAGAGCTAGGTTACCGCAGCACTTTGCAAATAATGCCCTTTAAAGCCACAAATGTAATGCAGTAGTCTTAACATTGTTGTTAGTATTAACATAATCATATACAGAAATGGGTCTGTAGCCGCTCACTCTTACATTATTCTTGGTTCCATTGTGTTCAGTTCTTTCAGTATTATATCTATTCACTCCACAGTACGCAATAATATAACATATCAGTGAGTGTGATGTCATGTAACGCTCTTCACAATTTCTAAACTCCTTAGTCTGTGTGAAGGATGTAGGCAGGATGAAGGTCGGAGATAAGTCGCTTCGCCTCGCCTCGCCTCGTCTGGTGGCATGTAATTCTTTCCTAATTAATAAAGTGAAAGGAGCTACTGACTCGGTAAAAAGAGATTAACGTCGCGGAGTGTTTGCACAAGCCCCTCTAACAGCTCAGAAATGTTTTTGCTAAAAGAAATTTAATCTTTTTACTTTTAAGCAGAATCTCGCGTTTATTTGAGAGCGCGCTCTGAATCTGCGGCCCGGATTACATTCTGCCACTAAACAGCTACGTTGTTGTCCAGTTTGCGAACTAAATTCAAAACATAATCGTGTTGAGTGGAATACGTTCTTTGTGCTCAACGCTCCGAAGAACAGTGAAGTGGGACTTGAACGAGTCCTTGTAATAGTCGCCTTTATAGACTAGTTACTACGAATAATTAAAGAACAATTTCCAGTCCGGCTGGGATAGCAGGAGTAGCGTCATTTCCATAAAAACAGGCGCATGGGACGTTGAGTTGCGGAAAATGAGCCAGGTCATACACGGTTACTGTCCGTGCCCAAATTATATAGTTCTTTGAGGAGACAATGAAATGATTGGGTTTTGACAATGTTACACTATGTAATTCAATCTTGTATATATTTTTTTAAATGAGTGGCCCAGTGTTTCTTGCCGAATCTCCTCTACAACGGAACATCTTCTGTCGCGGTGGTAGAATCAATAAATGGCCAAGAGCGAGGTGTGTACTGGCACATAGAGGGTTCCAAACCTAATATAAAGAAGAGACGAGAACAGTGTTACAATATTATTATGTTATCTTCAATCTATATTTATGTATAAAATCCGCCGTTGTTCGACAAAAAAATCTAGGGAAATCAAGAGAAGAAGATATGTCTGGTTTGCCAAAAGTGAATTTTCGTAATTTTTTCCTTACTTCAGGGATTACAAATAGATACATGAGTTATGTATGTACGTATGTCAAAAAGAAATGATGTGATGATATTTCGTGGACGTTTATTGTAGTTTTTATTAATGGTTGAGGACATGCAGGATAAAACATTTTTTAAAATAAACCATGAATGACCGGATTACAATTATGATTGCTAGAGTAACGCATAAATCAGTTAGTACGAGTATGTATATAAAAGTAGGACGTGAGAGCTTATAAGTACCTAGTTAGTTTTATAGTAGGGAATGATCGGGTTGTGGTAACTACGCGGCGAGTGGCCCGCCCGCCTACCCCGAGCCTACCCCTATCATATCATTACAAATATCACCGAGTGCACATCACGCGACACAGTATCGCTACTTTTATCGGGCATAAAGAAAATTAGTATCATGCAATATCAGTATCGGTGGGACTACTATATATATATTTATATCAATGTATGTAGAGGAGAAGCAATAAATGACCATAATAACTTTCGGTATACACTATTTAAATTAAATTACTTCTTAAGGTTATGATAGTTTTATCATCTCGCCCACAATAACAGTATCCCTTAGTCACCTCAACGACATCCAAGAAACTAAAAAGTAGTCTAGTGTAATCTGAAGACTTCGAGGTCAGCGAGTAAACGATGACTGTTGTTATAAAAGTTTATTAACGAGAGACCGATGTCTTTGAACAAACTCATTAATAAAGATAACCTCTCGAAGGCCCGACTAGGTAACTCACCGCCTTATGGGAATCTATTGCCGGCTAAATTAAATAACTGTTTCTATGCATAAAAGATCATCATGCTCTTGCTATTATTAACGGTTAGAATCAGAATCAGGAATCATTTATCAGCCAGCGGCGCCGGCGCCGGCGGCGTACGAGCGGCGGTGACGTAATAAGTCATCTTCTTCCATTCATCTCTAGCCGTAATTTCATAATTATCAGCTTTCATGCAATCTATCTATATTTTACTGTCTTCCTTTCCTCATCCACCCTTCTGCATTGATACTTAATGCTCTTCTTCTGGAAATTCTTGAAACGTTCGTTTGCCACATCTTCGTCCCGAGGACTGGATTGAAGTCAAGTGCAAACACATCCTTAATGAAAAAAAAAAGATGTTCCTGAGAAAATATGAATAGTGTTTCGGTACGCATCGTTCCAATCAATGATTTAAAATGTTTGTCTGTGTTGGGACATTCATCTCAACTTTCTCGGTCATGCCAATTTTGTCTAAATTGGTATCGGTGATCGGTTTAGTGTATACTTAAAGCTCTGCTGCCCCCGCTAGAGACAATGGCGTGAGTATATTTATTTTTGTGATTCATTTTGTTGAAGCAGCACGCAAAAATTACTTATAAGTGGTGCTGTTTAAATTCTACTACACTTATTCGAAAAACTGCGAAACTAATTAACTCTGAAACGAACTGGATGAGATCAATCGTACCCGCGCGGTCGATGTCGCAGACATAAGCTAGTTAGTGGATATAAAGGGATACTTCACAAACTTTATGCTCCACAAAGACGCGTAGGTTCCAAAGAAACGGAAAATTTGTGACATCAGTGACACGTCCGATAATGAGCCGCCGGAACCAAGCCGGAACTAAACACTGCCCTACTGATGTCCCGCTCATACTAGCGTGGAGTGGTGCGCGTGAGAGCGTGAGAGGGAGTCGAATTAGTCAAGAGGGAAACTATTACAGGTAACTTTTGTGTGAAACGGGAAAGCGCTCCGGCGGTTGCACAGAGCGAGAAATAGAAATATTATTTATTGGCTTTGAAACAGGTATACAAAAGTTGGTAACATTATGGTAAATAAACTTTTTCTGTCCAGCTTTAGCAACAGTGTTACAAGTTAAAACTCATCATCATCTTATTTAAGAGCTACGCTCCTATCGGTGGAGTATTCGTCAATCCAGTCTCTTTTCTGCTAGTCTCTTGAGTTCTTGATACGACACAACATCAACATTTTCCTTATCTTGGGCTAGATAACTCTGTCTAGCTCTTCCTCTACCTCTTTTCCCCTCTATCTTCCCTTCCAGTATAAGTGAAGCTTCCAGCAAATATCCGATCAATTTTCACCTCCGGTTTTCGATTGTTTTTAAAATGTTTCTCTTTTCTTTCATCATTCTTAACACCTCTTCATTTGTTATTCTTTCCGTCCAACATATCCCCTCACTCTCATCCAACACTACATCTCAAAAGCTTTCAGCTTATCTCGATCTCGTTTAGTCAATGTCCAGTCGTTACGTCCAGTTACGTCTCGCTACCGTACATTATAATGCTCCAGATGTACACTTTAATTAGGCGTTTTCTTATTTTGCACGATATTTTTGCTTTCAAAAGGTGTTTTTTGTCGTTGAAAGCTCTTTTTGCCATTGCAATCCTTGTAACGACGTTTGGGGGTCATTTGTAATGAGACTACCCAAGTATCTAACTTTATTTACTTGTTCTATAACTGTAATTTAAAACTAAACCTGTAATATTTCGTATTATATGATTCCATCCAAAAACCATCAATATTTAAGAGTGAACGATGCTACAACTGCACGCTTGAACAGCTTGTTAATAATTGCTAAGTTTCAGATCACCCCGTGCGGTATTAAGGTCATGAGTTTCAATAACATGGAAGATGACACAATACTATCTGCCGGAATCAGACACTCTTAAACGTGCCCTACATTACTGTTCAAGGACTCCTAAGAATGTGTGTAATCGCATGTATTGGGCCTTTGTTGCAATCTCAACTACTGTTTGGTCAGTGTGTGGGGGGGTTATTTACACTTAACAAGCTCTTATTGTAATCTTTAATAATCAGTTTAATCTGTCTCAATAGTGATGACCACCAAGAGAGGGAGATTGGTCGTGAGAGTATGCGGCTCACACACCTGGCGACCGACTTTGGTTTTAAAATGTTGTTACCACCTTCATTGGGCACGCGTGGTGGATTAATGCCCATACACCCTCTCTTAGGGTTGGCTTGTGCCCTGCAGTGGGACGTTTATAGGCTGATGATGATGACTACCTTCATAAGTAGTAGGAATTTGTTCTCAAGTACTTAAAGTATCAAGAAAGAAAGACGTCGTACGTGAACTGACATCATTTGCGAAGTCACTCCGGATTATCGTTCCTTTTATCTTTTTAGACATTATTCAAAAGCACGACCCTCCTCTCGGGCTCGTCGGCGATTAGGGAGTTAAAAAAATAAAACGGTTGGTGAGGTCAAGAAAATTTATAGATTATTTTATTTTCCCTCACACAAAAACAATAACAACCCTAGTCACTTAATATTGAAAAAAAATATTCTGTTCTTCCATTAAAAACTGCAGTATCTACTGACCGATTCAAATATATGAAACAGCAGATTATTTTTCGCTTTTACAGAAGCTCCATAGTGAAAGTTATTCATTTTGATGGTCTGAAACAGTGAGTGTTTTAATATTTGCCAGGCTGCCCCTTACACCCATTTCTTGACAGTTGATTGATATTGAGCCTTCCTTCCAAGCCGCAGGTTACGGGCTAATCCCCCAAGTGCCAAATGATACAGTCATTTTTTCCGAGGGCTACATGATTATGTATGCAGCAATGCAATTCACTAAGCGCAAACATCGTCACAATCTTAAATTCGTTCGTTGGAACATCGGCGAGCTGACAATTCGGTATTCGCAATGGTTATGTCATATGTCAAACTCATATAAAAACTTCGACGATCTGTGGGATGCAAGAAGGATGTTACATTTGTGAGCTCGTTGATGTTTTTGACAGTGATTTGAAGTTTAGTGAATTGCACTGCTAGGTGTAATTAACAGCTTAGCAAATACTCAAACGGTGAATTCAGTCCATCAAACTGAACAACTTTCACTATGGAGCCAACCTCAGGAAACGTAAAAAAATCAACTGTTTCATACATTTAATTATTTGCTAGGCTGTCATTTACACCCAGCATAAATAAAAAGCAAAATATTAGATTCATAATCATAATCACATAAGTATAATATATAAGTCTATGCATAATCATTAATTATTGATTTCTTTCACATGTTGATGTTGATTCATTGACAATCAATGCTAGATTGCTTAATATAAGGACCGAAGTCCTGCCTACATATTATATGTAATTATATTGAGACAGACCTAAATAACCTAAATCTTGAATGAATGATGGCGTTGCTTTTTGCAGTTCACTTGGTCCGTATGCAATAGTGAACAATTTTCATTACGTTCATGTCCAAGATATTTAACCCAAGAACATTGTATATATTTAACAACACAGAACCAACGCGTCATTCAGCTGAGACGTGATTAGACGAATCAGTGTCTCTAGTTAGTTTGTCACGTGTAACGTCGCTAACGCGGCTCGACTCGACGTGGCGCGACAGTGGTGCGACGTGACGTGACGTGACGTGACGTCATCATTTATCAGCGTCGCGGAGGACGTGGTGAGGCCGGAGGGCATTAGGGCATGTGGCGCATGTTAGTTGTTAAAGATAATAAGCGTGTTGGTTGGTTTCAACTCCACTCTCTTGTAAGATTTATTTGTGAATAAGACACATACCCACAGATTATATACAGTTCTAATACATTTACTACACTTGTATGACAACGATATAATGATTAAAGAATAAAGAATCACAATTATGTATTAGTGACGTATGTTTTTTCTGAAAAACAACATCAAGTTTCTCAAATATTATAGGTATCTTTTTTTATTTTTGTTTTATGTTTGATTTTGACCATATGGCTATGCTGACCCTAGTAACTTATTTGCTATCACTTATCCTTCATGACTAAAATGATTCGAACGAATGACGAACGTGTGCTGTATTGTGATTTTTTTTTAACTTTTCATGACAATGTGTGTATTTTTCTTTTTATGTTTTTTTTTTGCGATAAACTTGATTTGATGACTATAGCTATATAGTTTAACAATCAGAAGGTAATGGAGCGTGACAACGATGAGGACTGGAGTCAGCGGAGAAGTCAGGACGCAACATACGGGGTGCGGGGGGCGGCGGTACTTACATGGTTCCCGTATTAAATGTACCAATAAATAATGAGACATTACGCGCCCGTGGGTGGGGGATGGAAGGGGGGGGGGGCAGTTCAAGTGGTGATATCACGCTAGAGAGCGAACTGCAATGTCTTTAATTCAATTAGACCAACGCCGAGTAGGTTCTTAGCTTTGAATAGATTTATATCTCTTTACCTCGGAAACTTCAGCAGTCACATTATGACAAGTGAAAAAAACAACTTCTTCGAATTATTCTGCAGGGCAAATTTTTGGGAACCCGAATGCCTGGTAGAAGGACTTTCTGGCTTAAAAGCCTGTCTGAATGGTTCGATATGAACTCACCTCATTGTTCAGGGCTGCAGTCTCTAGGTTCCGAACAGCCCTACTGATGGCTAACCCGCGATGGGTGTTGTAGGAGACTACTATGGGATAATGTTTCGTTTAGAGTTTTTTTGTTGGCAAAAGACTAACTTTTCCCCTATTGACTCCAAATGTTGACCTTATGTTGTTTTGTTTCATTTATTGCGGACTTCGTCCAAATTCGACACTACCTACATTTTCCAAATATACAAAACTGTGCTACTGGATATAGAGAAGAGCGTTGTGTGCAGTGAGAGCTCTCACGGCCGGCCGGGCCCCGGGCCCCGGGCCCCGCGGCACGGCACTACTTGGTATTAAGACGAGTATTTCTATTACCTTCGTTCACGTCAAATATTCGACTCAAAAGGTTTCGGCTCAGAATGGATCATCGCATTTCTTCTCGTGAATGTCGTATGAGGCAACTAAGGGATACGACGGCTAGCCCCTTCTATTTCACTATTACCACTTGACACGCCATTCCATAAATACTAAACATGCGCATTGCTACAACTACATGCTTTAAATTTATATGATATTTGGTAGTTGTGATAAAGCTCCTAACCATCCCGATAGGGATTATCGTTTTCGAGTAACTTTTTCTACGGAACTAATATCGACATCGCTTAGAAATCTGCTGTTCCATACAAATCTGAAAACCTACTCGACCCAAATGTATGGGACAGAAGCTTTTTTTTCGCTTTTTCGATGTTGGTCTGTGACGACATATCGGTATCAATAGAGTGCATCACCGAAGAGTAATCAACAAGCCGCCGGCGCCGGCGCAAACAGGCGGTGAATGTGGCTCGTGTATCTCACCGCAACGCTCCTGTATCTGCCGGTGCGGTCTCATTCAATCTATCCCTTACTCATTGCAACTAGCATGTTGCCAGATTAATTCTCGCTAAAATACTAATTTCAACAGCAGTTAAGTAAATAAAGCCAGTCAAGTGGAAGTTCCGCACCATACAACATATTAAATTACAAAAAAAAATCTCCGTGTCCTTTAGCACGAGACCTACTCATACTTGGCCGGTTTTTCTTATTTGTTGATAAACTGTACAGTTTGTTCTATAATCCGCTTGTATGTATGTATTACCGTTTTTACGCTAGAGCGAGAAGAAAAAACGTTAATGTAAACTAGTTTCTTGTATGAGGACCCCCTTAATTTTTAATGTTTTGTCATTTTTAGCAAATGTTAGCAAAAGCGCCATAATAACGCACATTCTGTGAAAATTTAAACTGTTTAGCCCGAAATAGGTAGAACAAAGAGACAGACGGACGGACGGACGGATAACATAGGTAGGCTTAGTAATTGTTGCGAGTAATAATGGCAACATTCACATATTATGTAAAAGAAGTGTTCATTTTAAGATGCGGCAAATTGTGTGGCAAAATTTTTGTATCTCTCATCTTCTTTACTGGCGATCTCGGACCAATATACTGCATTGAAGAATTCCTGTGAATTTTATTTGATACAAGTGCATCGCGGACTCAAGCCCCTATCAAACAGTCCATGAAACAGTAATAGGTTACCGTTTTCACCCTTTGGGTACGGAACCCTAAGTAAATGCATAGAAGTTTATTTTATTCTTACGCACGACTGAAGCGTTCTCGTAGTACACTCCATAATGCAAACTCCACGTTACAAAGTTATTCTTCGACATAATGTATCTGTCGCTCGCTCGCTAGCTCGATCGTGCGCGGCGCGGGTGGAGTGAGCCCACTGCGCGCTCTGTACTTACATATGTAGTGGTTTACTAACATTTTCAAAGAGTTGCAGATGAAAGGGAATGTGAATCAGCAGCTACCGACGACGTGGGCCCGCGGGGGGGTTAGGGAAGCGGAGGGGGGGCGGCATACAAAGTGACGGGGAAAACTTTTGTGCCTCTCGTTACTGGCTTTGTGGCAAGTTTGTTATTTTTGCGTGTGTGTGCGTGTATAATAGTTTCAAACGTCTCATCATCAACATCAGCCTATCATCGTCCACTGCAGAACATAGGCCTCTCCCAAGGTTTAAAACATCTACTTAGATGAAATAAGGCCCATGATGATTATGACGATGAGATTTGAGAATATAAAAATAAGCACTGGCAGCAAGTTAGCTATGAAATCTGTTAGAAAAATTGGGGTAAAATGTCCAAAGTATTGATGATTTTTCTATGAATACATAATCAATCAAAATACCTTTAGGTGTAGCGAAATGATTATTGATCAGAGAACAAAAGTAGAACAACATTTGATCTATAACTCGATCAAATGTCGTTAGATTTTCGTTATTTAGATAAAATAAATTATGGTATTTTTATATAAATTGGTGAAATATTGTTTGGTACGTTCAATAAATGGTCGATGACTCGTCATAGATGGAGTGATATTAGAAGAAACTAGTTTTGAAATGACTTAGTGAATCCGAAAAGAACTGAGACAATCTGAGACAACACACGAGAAGATAAACCACTCGCTAGTTTATAACTATGGAGCGCAACACTCGCAGTAAATAATGTGGCCTGACCTTTACTTCACTACAGTCCTCAGCGGGGGCCATTTCCCTGTTAACAAAGCTATGTGTACAACTGTACCTAGTACTTAGTGTACCTACATGCTACAGTTGGTCCTGATTTATTTTTATCTTAACATTTGTGTCCTCTCATCTCAACTATTCCCTCCCCGACCGCTCTCATGGCTCGCACTCGTGTTCCCATAAAAACCGGCCAAGTGCGAGTCCGACTCACGTACCGAGGGTTTCATACCTCTACCCTAGTCGTCACCCCTTGGACCAGAAAATGAAAGAAGAGGTCATAACAACATAACTCTCATTCATTATGTTTTTTGTTTCTGTTTAATGCTGTATCTGTGTGTTTGGTGTAAATAAAAGTATATTTCCTTCATTCTTATGGTTGCTCATTCCGATGATACTTGTTTTCCTGTTCTTGTATTTTATTGCTACGTGATTGAGAGAGATAGATATAACAGTCGGAGTGTAATTAGAATGAGAGGGGAAACTATAGTATTATTTGAAAGTAAATATCTACCTGAAAGAACAGTTAGAGGGGATGTGGATCATTGAATCGTCAAACTTTAGCAATTTCTTTTGAACTCGAACTGTTAACGAAGTGTTTGATTTGTTTTTCTATTTACCATTTTTTTATACCTAATTATATTTTTTTTTGCTAAAGAAAAGGCAAGAGAAAGGAGCTGTGGTGACCCCCACTCTGGTCCAACATAGATGTATTATTGTGACGCCACCGCTACCAGCATTATAAAGGTTGTAATAAAATACCTTTAATATTTAATGGGGTGGTTTTAACTGTCAAACTAAAAAACGTTTACTACGGAGATAAATTCGGAGAAAAAAAAATCTGCTGCCTCATAACTTGCAATAATTTTTTCCGTGATTTCTATATTGACTCCATAGTCGACTCTTTCAAACCTATGTTGGTGAAAGAAGGAATTGTCCCTGCATTCGAATCCTTCATACTATGTATCTTACTAACTCTTGTCGATTGTATCACACACGACGCGACGCGACTGACGGTCGCGTGCACGCGATATCTCTCAGTACATTTGCATCCAGAACATAATTATAACATAGTTGTCTGCATCACAAGTATGATCATAAAACTACCAACGCTTCATATGCACTCCTTAAACTGTACTCCGTATGATAAATAGACATATAGGCATCTATGAATATATTGTTTTGAGTATTTATAAATAACTTTGTAGGTGGGTGCATACAGTGAGAAATAGGATATTGACTATTTTTTTTAGCCCGCAAACGAATTTCGATTTGCAAATCTAAAAGTTTTAGCAAAAATAACTTAAACATGGTGTATATAATGTGTCTCAATGGAATGTAGTTCAATAAGTATTGTAAATGTACTCTATTATTATTAAAGCGTACGTGTAACGAACCACATGTTCCTGTTTATTAACTGGCACCCTTACGGGAAGACAGTCCGGCTCAGTGGAGCGAGGCCTATTAATTACATCATTATTACGATATCAACATAACCACGTGCCGCTCACTGATCCTAAACGTTACGATATTTACGACTCTCACTCTCTGCCAGCTCGAGTGCTATTACTTAATAATATGTTATTACTATCATTGTGTACCTATATAATGTAATGTTTCCTATGCTATATTTATATAGCCGCAAGTCACGACGTAATAATGCTTAACGTCCTTCCATCCCGAAACCTCCGACGTGATCTAAGTTAATCTTGCTACAAATAATTGCCTAAAAGATTGTTGGTGGCTGCAGTAAAGTTTCTGGCCAACACGAAAGGGATTATGGTCGTGAGGTTATGCGTGTATTTACGTCGTTTTATGACATAAAGACAACCCTGTACTGTATTATATAATTAGTAAGGAGCTCGCAATGATTGTTTAATGCAGCACTCGGCGATACATTTACTCGGCACGTGACTTTCTGCATCTGCGCAATGCCTAGTCTACTAGGACCTCACCCCACCCAGTGTGCGCTCGCCTCGAGGGGCCTAGCTCACTGGTCCTCACTTGCCCCTCGACAAAACGCCCAGTTAACACTGAGCCCTCCGCGCCCGGCGCACGCTCGCCGCCACAGGTCTCGCTCGATGGTCACTGCCCGGATATTGGTGTAACAGTGGCGACGTGGCGCGATCACTAACTGCTCTGTAAATTCTGTAATGTGCATCTACTTCCCCCGCCCCTGCCTCCCCTGCCCCCCAACCCCTCGCCCCACCACTCACGGCGCTTCGACTTATTTGTTCACTTTACTGTTAAATGTTACAAAATTAAATTCAAAAGATTATCTTGCACTCATCAAGCAGTAGCGTTTGTACATACCGCTATTATGATCCCCAACAATTCAGTGGGTTTCAGAGTGCACTCTCAGGGTCTACGCGTCATCGAAAAATTAGTCAATGAATGATGAACAGTGCCGGCACTGCTTTATGTCTAGTGTCTGTACTGTACTGTAGTAGGGAGCTAGTGCGAATGAAGACAATAATTAAAGCTTCAAATAGTTGATATTTATCGAAATTGGTTCTAACATCAACCACTGTGCAGCCAAGTATTTTATTACAAATGATTTCAAATGAATAAATGTAATGAAAGTTGTTCAGTTTGATGATCTACTTTCACTATGGGACACCAAGTGACACCTTCAATATTTTAAAACAACAAAGATCATAGAAAATCCGCAAAATTGGATGATTATGTATATATGCAGTAGATATACAAAATCATTTAAAGGGGTGTTTCAGACCATCAATCTGAACAAATTTCACAACGGGACTAATATCAAAATCGCAAAAAAAAACAGTCTGATATTCCATACTAAACTACAAATAATCAGTTATCTGTACGTGTACCTATACAATAAAATAAAATAAATCTACTCAAGCTAAATGTATGGGATAGCAGATTTTTTGTCGCGATTTCGATGTTGGTCCCATAGTGATAGTTGTTCAGTTTGATGTTCTTAACAACCCCCTTAAAAGTTATAAATGTTTATTTT
The DNA here is from genome assembly GCA_927399405.1 of Agonopterix arenella. Taxonomy (NCBI): domain Eukaryota; kingdom Metazoa; phylum Arthropoda; class Insecta; order Lepidoptera; family Depressariidae; genus Agonopterix; species Agonopterix arenella. Next base: position 18,839,723 of record OV656702.1, read on the forward strand.
TACTTTTGTAACACTTTGTATACGGACACTTACATAATATCCGTCCAAAAAAAGTTTTATCAACAGCTCGTAGGTATCTATAGTGAGAGAAGATATTTATTGCAATTTGTCCATATGGAACAACCTTCACTAGGTGCCTACCTGTTTACTAAAATCATTCATTAATTTAGATGGTACGAGAGTATCACACGAATTCTTTATGAAAATGAAGCATGAACTTTACTACGCAATGAATAATTTAAAATAAAAGTTATCTTTAAATTATTTATTTGTTAAGATTAAGAACGGATAAAGAGTTTGGGAACTCGTTAGTAAAGTTATAATGATTAGTATGCAGATATGCCGTGTGGTGTCGGCTATGAATAGCACCATCCCATTTCCTCCCGTGGGTGTCGTAAAAGGCGACTAAGGGATCTTCTGAAGGATGGGCAGCAGCATCCTCTGAGTACACACATTGATTCGATCCAACTGCGATCGCCAACCCGCCTGCCAAGCGTGGTGATTATGGCAAATCCCCCCCCCCCCCCCCATTTTGGGGGAGGCTTATGTCCAGCAGTGGACGTTTAATGGCTGATATGATGATGCAGATATATCCACAGAGTACTATAATTCCACCGTTAATATTATTATCTATGGAGCGGTTTATTTATTAACATGCTACACGGCCACCTATGATGTGCTACGAGATAGTGTCAGGTCTACGGCGTAGTCACTCTGCTACGCCGTAGTCGGCGCGGCGGTGTTATTGTATCCAAGGATTATATTTTAAATGATCATTTCGTTAATTGAATTTTCTTGTCTCGTTTATTACGACTTTAATTTAGATAAAGCATTAAATTTTGCAAATAGAAAAGATGAATATTAAAGAGCACAAAATGTTTTCTTTTATATTTGAATTTCATCTCTTCAATGGGTCTGGGGATTTACTATAAATAGCGTCGTATTCCATCGCGCAGAATGCTTTGGAGATTGCTTTTGGCAAATGATATTATCATTGTAACGTAGTGTGAGAGCGGCCGGGTCCGCCGCCGCCGCCGCCGCGGCGTTCCCGTGATCTTATAAGTGTTTTCATATTTGGCTTTTATTATGTATAATATGAAAGTTAGTTTATGTGTTGTTAATATGAATTACGTTTGACACAAATAATATTTTAGTATGAAACATAAAACAACGTTCAAAATTACAATTCTAACGTAAGCTTTTAATATCATTTTATATTATACCTAATTATTAAAACACTCGCTCGACATTACTGTCACTTTCACTAAAAGTTCATCGACAGTTTCTTTGCCCTCCCCTTTATCTCTTAATCTTCACGTTATTGTGTATAAAACTTTCGAACAACAGTTTGCAAATTAGAGATGTAAACGAAGCATGAACGATAATTTGAAGTACATCAATCAATGGATCTACCTATAATTGACTTTATTTATTATTTCTGTAGTTCCATTTATTAAATAAATAAATGAAGTAAGCTGCCAATTTTTTTACATGCTTTAAATAAAATTATGATTTACGAGTATGTCTTTGATTAATTATAATTATATGTCAAGATAGAGCTTCGCGTTTCTAACGTACTAAAACAAAACGGGCCAAGTTTCTTAAGTCGGTGTGCGTGAGACGTTATACTATAACTTATCCCTGTGTGCGTCCATAGTGATAAGGTTTATCAGCCTAGAATGTGTGATATTTTTGGTTTTGTCATTTTTTGCCGGATTTCTTTTCAGACAGATAATCTTTTTCGACGCCTAACTGTTCAATTGATTGATACATGTATATCATGGATACAAACCATATGCCTTTGCTAGCTTCCTGATTTGTATACATTTCCAGTGAAAAAGGGAATCTGTCCAAACAAGAATCTGGCCAAAACGGAATTTGTTAAAAAAGGAATCCGGCGAAAAAGGTTGAAACCATATTTGTTTCGTCACGTTCGTAGCTTTAACTTTCTGTCTTGACATATTACAACTTATTAAAGATTAATGTATTTGTTCGTCGGATAAGTACGTCATCCCGTAGCGTGCACTGTCCGGCGTCCCCGCGGCGACTGTTGTTGTGCACTATGTGTTGTGCACTGTGCACGGTGCACAACACATAGTGCACAGTGCACAGTGCACAGTGCGGCACTCGGCTCGGCGCCGGGCACGGGGCACGGGGCACGGGGCACGCGGCACTCGGCGCCGGGCCCCGCGCGAGCCGCACGCGCGCTCTGTTGCCGCGACACCACGCGACCGACTAACTTCCCGACTGCTTCCTACTTTGTTTTAACTTATTTTATAACTCACCGTTGTCAATAATTTATATAACATTATTTTTATTTAATAGTGACAAAAAATTACAATTTCACCGAATTCTAGGCCGACTGGAATTATTTATAAAAAACACTTATTCTCTATACATTTAAGTAGACAAAAAAAAACATTTGACTACTAAGTTTTTTTACATTTTAAAGCGCCGGACGATATTATTCTTCTTCTTCTTCGGGTTCCTCTCCATTACTGAAGGTTGGCAGTCAGCTCTGCATATTATTACCTTCGAAGAAATAATAATAGAAGTGCGCGGGAAAGTTATCGAAAGAAAGTTACTTTTGAAAGCTCAAAAGAATGGAAATTAATATTATTAAAGTTTCCAAAGGATAAGTGTACCTCGTTAAGATTTATGATGCTGAAAATAATTAATATGACGTAACTTTACTAAAGTTCGCGATGAATTTAATGTGCGGCAAGTGAGTGTGAAAGTTACATAAGAAGTTACATAATAATGGAATGAGAAAAGTGCACAGACGAACACGCATCATTATGGAGCGCGTAGACACCCTGCTGCTGACACACGCGGCGCTGCTCGTGTGCGTGTGCATGTGCGTGTGTGTGTGCTCGGACAACAGCTCGCGCGCGCTAGTGCTGCTCGCCGGCGACGACCCCCCGCTGAACCTCTCCCTCGGCGCCCGCCACCAGCACGAGCTCCTCCTCGCGCAGCGCGGGTACGAGCGCTACAGGAGAGAGGCACACTCCCTCATCGGCACCTTCGACCTCTCCAACATGTTCAAAAAGAAGAAGAAGCTCAAGAGCAAGGAGAGCGCACCCCGCCCGAGTGCCTCCTCCCTGCGCTCTCATGCTGAACCACGGGCTTCCTCGCGCCACGACACACCTACACCCACACCTGCACCAACACCCACACCTACACTCACACCTGCACCGACACCCGCACCTACACCCATACCTACACCTACACCCGCACCCACACCTACACCCACAGCAACACCCACATCCACGTCCACACGCACACCCACTGCGACCACTGCCCTCACCACCAGCACACATACGCCGGCGCGAACACTCCTCACCACGCTCGAGGACAAGACGCCCCTCCCCCTCACCACAGTGCCCACCACCACTCTCCCCCCCGGCTCCACCGCGGTGGCGCTGCGCCCCGGCGAGGCTCCGGGCGGCTCGTCCAAGCCGACGGTCAAGATGAAGGTCCCGCGCAAGCCGAAGCTCGCGCCGAAGAAGCCTCAGAGCGGCGCCGGCGCCGGCGCGGCCGCGCCGCTCCTGTGGCCCGTCAAGCACGCCGCCGTCGTTGATGGAGACATCATACTAGGCGGCCTCATGATGGTTAGTCTGAGATAGTCACGACGGCTGTAGTCACGTATTCGTCATGACTTCACGGTGGCCGCCGCCGCTTATGTTGAGGTGTAAAATAAAGTATATTTGATAGATTAATTAAGACTACTGTTGATGATTCGCTCGCATATTCAATTGATTTATTATAATAATCTATTCCAGTACCTATGCCACTGTTATTTCGCAATCCAGCCGAATCGTCCCCATAAAACCTTCCGTATTAATAATAGTAAATTCCAAATAGTAAATTATATTTTATTCCTTCATGCGTCTACTATACAGTTTTTATTCCATATTCAAAGAGAAAAGAATAGAAAGAGAATCTGAATAATTCCATTCAAGGATGAACCAAAAAGTAACGTATTTAATTATTAAGCGTTTTGAAGCTTGTTCAATTATTTAACTCGTACTACGTGTGTATCGCTACACACAGTGTATAAGATAAAACCACAGATGTAATATTAATAGACTAGGCATGAAGCAAATTTCGTTGCGTGACACTTTATCAGCTAAACAAAAGTAGTTGTAGGGACAAACAAATGAAAATTTAAAATTCAAACTTACACTTGTCTGTACCCAAAGCAGTCTAAAGAGTTCTAACATAAAACAAAAACTAGGCACTTTGAAGTAAAGTTGATACAAGTTAACATAAATGATTATAATGTCAAATGTGCTGGTCGACAGACCCAACGTTCGCAAAATTATGTGGTATAATGTGAAGCAAGATTGCAGCACTGCTTCCGCCTGCATCACCGTTCTAACTTCATTCAATTCAGATTATAATAAAACTTACAAAAACGGTGAGCTTTCCTAACGGGTTTGAGTTCTTGTGTGTCACTTGTGGGTAGGTACGATACAGTGCCACGTATTATATTTTAGTTCGCTGGCCATGTATACTAAAGCAATCATTTAAAAACAAGCATAAACATATTTTAAAACTAGTTTATATTCAAATGCTCGAAAACAAACAGGATATAATTACTACTTCAATCTCAAACAGTCACATTCTTATCGATTGTAAAATATCTGTAGTTTATAAAAGACCCTTACTCGACAAGCTGGCAGTATCATCATATCAGCCGACAGACGTTCACTGCTGGACATAAGCCTCCCCCAAAATGGGGAGATTTGCCATAATCGCCACGCTTGGCAGGCGGGTTGGCGATCGCAGTTGGATTGAATGTGTATACTCAGAGGATGCTGCTGCCCATCCTCCGGTAGATCCCTTAGTCGCCTTTTACGACACCCACGGGAGGAAATGGGATGGTGCTATTCTTAGCCGACACCACACGGCAATAATATGTATAGTATAGTATGATACAGCGGTAGTTTCTTTTATTTTAGACTCCAAACTTATTGAGCTCAGTAGATCATCAAATGAGTACTGCTGCGTTAGGTACTCTAGGTACTATATTACAATAATAATCATCAGAACTATACGTGTCAGGATGCATTTTAGCTTGTTTCATTCACGAAAAGTGGTCCTTAAATGAATTGCTATATTTTTACTTAATTTAAACGCATGTAAAACAAATAAAATTATCATTATCTTTACAACACCAAATTCAGTAAATACTTACTTACATACAATGCAATAATTATTGAAATTTGATTTTGAAAATCCCAAAAACAAACTCATCTGCGTACATCACAAATTAAGGTTCCCTAATTATTATCAACTTTTTATTATGTTGAGGGTTTTAAAATTTGTAATTTTAAAATGAACTCGCTTTCGCCGTTTGCCTTCAGAACCATCTCTTTTGACTTAGTCATCATTAGGCTCTGAATATCAGGAGCCCTATTATGTGACAGTCAAAGATAATATGGACCTTGGTGTTACTTTCGTTTTATGCTGGCATTACACTCTCGCGAGAAATTGTCAGCAGATACTTTCAAGGAAAATCACACTTCTTCTTCTTCGTGTGGAATCGTCACGTCTTCTTGAAATCGTCAATTTCCAGTATCTTGCCACCTCTGTCGCACTGGCTGATGCGCTCATTAGGTCCTCCTCTCCACATTGTGGTCCACCTGTACAGACTGTTAGGTGCGGGGTGGTTTGTGGTATTCTGCATTCACATATAGTGTTGATGTTCACACTACGCCGCAAGGAAAGTAAAGGGCATCCACATTCTCGTTTTCAGTGTTTCTCTCTTGTTCTCGTCTGTTCTCGGCGAGAATGTAGTTAAAGTCAAGTTTTTCTCGGACAGGCGCATATAACTATAGCAATAAGTGATGACAGTGACAGTGGTAGATGTTTGTAACGTGTCTCGTCGGCAGGTGCACTCGCGCTCGGAGGTGTTCACGTGCGGGCGGGTGATGGGGCAGGGCGGGGTGCAGGCGCTGGAGGCGATGCTGTTCGCGCTCGACGCGGCGCAGGCGCTCGCGCCGCCCGGCGTCAGGCTCGGCGCGCACGTGCTCGACGACTGCGACAACGACACCTACGGGCTCGAGATGGCGCTCGACTTCATCAAAGGTACCGTCTGCCGCTCTTTATAATGAGGGACCGTCTGCCCGTCGTCACTAACACGAAGCTGCCTTCTTTTTCGTCGATTTCTAACGTTTAACTTTTGCATAGTGTATAACGTGTGCTCTGGTTTCAAGGTTCGATAAGCAACATCGATGACGCGGAATACGCGTGCAATGCGACGGCAGTTCGTAAGGTGATCTCTGGCGTCGTGGGCGCCGCCTCGTCCGTCACCTCGGTCCAGGTCGCCAACCTGTTGAGGCTCTTCAGGATACCGCAGGTCCGTTGAGAGCTCTCACACATGATAATGCTGACCGAGACGGCACATCGTCTCATTAAATAATTAATTTTGTATCTCAAGGTGTCGTTCTTCTCGACGTCGCCGGAGCTGTCGAACAAGGCTCGGTTCGAGTACTTCACCCGCACGATACCCTCAGACCTGCACCAGGTGCGCGCGATGGTCGAAATCGTTAAGAAGCTCGGCTGGCGCTACGTCTCCATCATCTACGAGGAGTCCAACTACGGCATAAAGGTCGAAATCTTCCTTCTTCTCGGCAAACATAAGATTATAATCGATAGGTGCTCTGTTCAGAAAAGTTCTCATCGGTTTGAAACTGTGGTGCGCAGGCGTTCGAGGAGCTGGAGACGATGCTCGCGCGCAACGACATCTGCATTGCGGTGAAGGAACGCCTCGTGAAGGATTCCGGCGAGGCGGACGCGACTGCGTACGACTCCCTCGTCGTGCGCCTGCTGTCCCGCCCACGCGCTCGCGGTGAGTCGCGCGGGGGAGCGAGACGGAGCCACTAATGTGTACACCCGTAGACTGGAAGGTGACGCTCTCGTGTCGGTTGCAGGTGTGATAGTGTTCGGGTCGGACCAGGAAGTGGCGGGCGTGATGGCGGCCGTGACGCGCCTCAACGCGACTGACACGTTCGGCTGGGTCGGCTCCGACGGCTGGAGCGCGCGCGCGCTCGTGTGGGAGGGCCGCGAGAGGGCCGTCGAAGGCACCATCAGCGTCCAGCCCCAGGCCAACCCCGTGCGGGGCTTCACGCAGTACTTTCTCAACCTCACCGTCGAGAACAACCCCAGGAATCCCTGGTTTGTCGGTAATCCTTTTCACCGCATATGGACGTCGCGTCACGCTCGACGAAGTCGACGCGCTCGGCGTCCCAGAGCCGGAGCCTGGCGGAGTAGCAACTGCATCCTAATTCCGAGTCCGTTTCTCGGCAGAATTCTGGGAGGATCACTTCCGGTGCCGGTACCCCGGCGGTGCCCTCACGCCCTTCAACGCGGGCTACGAGCGCGAGTGCTCGGGGCGCGAGCGGCTCGCCGAGCACACCACCGAGTTCGAGGCGCAGCTGCAGTTCGTCGCCGACGCCGTGCTCGCCTTCGCGCATGCCATCCGGTGAGTCTTTTATATTGAAACACTATCTCGGTGAAATTTTAACACAGATACTGATAACAATCGTATCGAAGAAAAAATCCAAAAAAGACAAAAATCGTTTCGTCCGCTTCAGAGACATGCACGTTGAGCTGTGTGGCGGCCGGCCCGGACTTTGCGACGCCATGCGCCCCGCCAGTGGGGCCGTGCTGCTGCGGTATCTGCGACAGGTGCGGTTCACAGGTGATTTTCTCACACTTCTCTATCCGTCCGCGTATCGTGTTAATGTGAGTTACAACGGCGGTGTTCTGTGGCAGGTCTGAGTGGTGACGAGTTTCACTTTGACGGTAACGGCGACGGTCCGGCGCGCTACAACATCCTGCACTTCAAACAGGTGTCGCGCGGCGAGTACCGTTGGATCAAGGTCGGCCGCTACCTCGACGGCGAGCTCGAGCTGCGCATGGACGGTACGCATCTTCCCCGCCCCCACCCTCGCCTCCGGCCTGCGTCCTCCCCCTCTCTCACCGACTCACGTCATCATCGAGTGCGCTCTCGCCCGCAGAGATTCAGTTCAAGTGGGAGAGCCGCTCGCCGCCCGAGTCGGTCTGCAGCGCGGAGTGCGAGCTCGGCCAGGCCAAGCAGTACGTGGAGGGCGAGCGGTGCTGCTGGCACTGCTTCAACTGCACCCAGTACGAGGTGAGCCACCTGCGCGTACCGTGTCCCGCGCCCTCGTTATCTGACAGTCACTCACCTCCCCCTCCCTACAGATCAGGTCGCCGGTGTCGGAGACTATGTGTGCCCCGTGCCCGCGCGGCACGCTGCCCGACGCGCGGCGCACTTACTGCGCGGCGCTCCCCGCGCAGCACCTGCGCCCCGGCGCGCCGCCCGCCGTCGCCGCGATGACCTTCAGCGCGCTCGGCCTGCTGCTCACCGCGTGAGTGCACTCGCACCCGCGAGGGGACGCGTAGACTCGCACCCGACCGTTGTGTGTAGTTCCAGCGTCCACTGACAGTGCGCGTGTGTGGCCGGCAGGTTCGTGGCGGGCGTGTGGGTGGCGCGAGGTGACACGCCGGTGGTGCGAGCGAGCGGGCGCGAGCTGTCGTGCGTCCTGCTCGCGGGCATCGCGCTGTGCTACCTCGTCACGTTCGCGCTCGTGCTGAAGCCCTCGGACTTCCTGTGCTCGCTGCAGCGGTGAGTGCCTCTCGACTGAGTCTCCCGTGCCTCGGGATGAGGTAGTGAGTGTGCGGTGTCGTTGCAGATTTGGAACGGGGTTCTGCTTCACGGTGGTGTACGCGGCGCTCCTGACGAAGACTAACAGGATTGCGCGCATCTTCGCCGCGAGCAAGCGCTCCGCCCGTCGACCCTCCCTCATCTCGCCGAAGTCTCAGCTCGTCATCTGCTCCATCCTTGTGTCCATCCAGGTAGACGGTCTATTGTTTCAAATACGCGAGTGGTTAATGACCCGTGCGGTTCTAAATGAATGTCGTTTCGCAGGTGGTCATAATGGTGGTGTGGCAGATAGTGTCGCCGGCGCGCGCGGTGCGGCACTACCCGACGCGCGAGCAGCACCTGCTGGTGTGCGACTCGTACGTGGACGCGTCCATCATCATCGCCTTCTCGTACCCCGGCCTGCTGATCCTCGTCTGCACCGTTTACGCGGTGCTCACACGCAAGATACCCGAGGCCTTTAATGAGAGCAAACACATCGGTACGTTTCAGCTTTATCGTACGATTATCGCAGAGATACAAAGTCAAAACCATTTATGACACACGCTGATGCATCTCCCCCGCAGGGTTCACGATGTACACGACGTGCGTGATCTGGCTCGCGTTCGTGCCGCTGTACTTCGGCACCGCGTCCCACGTCCCGCTGCGCGTCACCAGCATGGCCGTCACCATCTCGCTAAGCGCCAGCGTCACACTCGTCTGTCTGTTCTCGCCTAAGGTGAGTTCTCGACGATAGACGAGTTTCGGCTAAAATATCGGTCGATCCTCGAGTTGCCTTCATCGATCGGACCGATCGTCGAGCTCGCCCTTTGTAATTGTGTATTATGTTGTTTTCATGAATATTTCCGTGTGAACAATAAAGTCTAATCCTCGACTCTCCGTCGCCCCCCCCCCCCCTTCGAAGGCCATCGTTCGGGAACCAATGATCAGTCCGGTCGGCGGATCGTCGTCGACGATGAATGACTAATGATGATGACCTTACGTCTCGTTGCAGCTGTACATTATAATAGTGCGACCGGAGCGCAACGTGCGCGCGAGCCTGATGCCGGCGCGGTGGGGCGGGGCGCCGGGGGGTGCCGGGGGGGCGCGGGGGGGCGCGGGGGGGCGGCGGGGGGGCGCGGCGGGCGCGGGCGCGGTGTGCGCGGCGCTGGTGACGGGCGCGCCGCTCGCGCCGACACCCTCCACCGACCGCTCCACGCTCCCCGAAGAGCGCGAGCGCGCCACCGCCGACCGCACCGCGCAGACCGAGCCCAGCGCGCTCTACCCGCCCCTCGCACCGCTGCCCCCTACACCCCCCGCTCCCTCCGCAGCCCCCACGCCCCCCGCGCCGGACGCATTGCCGCTGGCGGCGCGGCACCTGGCGGCGCTGGGCGCGCTGCCGCGGTTCCCCCCCGCGCAGGCGCGCGTGCCGGCGGCGCTGGTGCACGTGGCGGCGCTCGGCGCGCAGATACCGTTATAGCGCTCCCCCTCCCCCTGCGCGCCGCGCCGCCGCCCCGTGCTCGTGTGAGGCCGCACCGCGCCGGCGGGGCTCTCCCGCGGGGCCCGACGAGACCCCGAACGACCCGATTTGTGATACTAGAATTAAGGCTGTAAATAGATTAAAGATGTTGATTATTACGCCCGCATTTTTAATTGCCTGCTTATGCCAACCTCTTTTCTTCGTTCGGCTTCACCGATCAGATACATAAATAGAATCACAATTTTATTCGCATCGTGACGGAGGTGACGTACGAGTTCACGAGTAGGTTATGGTTTATACTGATTTCATACCAAAACTAATTTTAATTTTATTTTCAATATTCGTATTCGTATTTGTATTCACCGAATAGTAGAATCAATATTCGTATTCGAATACTCATAAAAGTTGTATACGTTCCATCACTAACAAAAATATTTTCGCGCTACAAGCTTTTTAGATATTCCATGCATGCGAACTGCTTATTCACTTACAAATAGAATTTTTTTATTTCTATGTTGGGCTGTGTTTCTGCCCCAAAAGATTTTCTACTTATTCTTTTCATATAACCAAATGCAACCAAAAATAAAACAATTAGGTAATTTAATTTATTAGTTTAGTTATCCCTAACCCACTATCTGTAGGTAAGCCCCACTCATCGACACAATCTAGCGAGCCTAATTTCGGTAGGTCTATGTTAAAAACTACCTAAAGCACAGTGACCTTTCATCTCGGTTTTAGGGTTCTGTAGGCAAACAAGGAATCCTTACACTTTCGTCTATTATCCTTTCGTCTCCCATACAATGAAAAGGGGGTTAGAAAAAAATGTATTGTCTACTCAATCGAGTAAGGTGCCGTTGGGTAGCTCTTGAGGATAACGTAAAACAAAACACCTATACAACTAAATAGTTACAACACACTTACAACACTTGTATATTTTGCATTTACATATGTTTATCTTTTGTGTATAATTGAATTTTTCTCGTTAAACATTCTTTCCATACTTTCCACTCGTCACTGATTTTTAAACAAGCGTGTTTGATTCTACTTGAGTATTGCATTTTCTTGAGAAATATAAAACAAACTCAGAGCCCCACACACATCTGACGGACCAGCTTTTATTACTTACTAGATTTTGCCCGCGACTTTGTCTGCGTGGACATGTAATTTTGTCTAATGTCTCGTCTCAGGTCATGAAGGTCATGGTCCGAACCAAGTTTAGGAATCCTGGCATGTACATTAGAATGGCGATTAAGGAATGGGCTGATAAAAGACACAGGCTAGAATGCTCTGGCCTCTTGGGTCTGCAACACTGCAGGAAATTCATCAGCAATCTTCTTATTATCGCGTGGGCAAAGCCCTGGTGTCAGAGTATAACAGCAATATAACACCACGAATCCCACAGTTCATACTGAACAACAGCAGGAGCAAAGCTCGTGCCATCGTCGGAGCCCTCACCGGGCACTACGCAACAGGCACGATAAAGCTCACTCTAGATCCCGGTTGCCGAGCGTGCGGAGAGGAAGAGGAAACCATGGAACATTTGTACTGTGTGACTGCGATGTTTTGGTGGGTATGTGACTCCTGAGAGGTGGTTATTCATTACAGATTTCTTTATATTCTTTATGTATATATACCATTGGGTCGAAGTGTTGCTGGCTTGCCATTTTCCATAATCAGATAAGAAAGGCATGAACTTAAGCTAAATCAAAATCAGAAAGTACCCCAAGTAAGTCTGGAGGTATCAGATAAAAGTCATTCACTGGATCCATCACTTTAATTTTTCTACTGTTCGTCGTTTATTAGTTTTTTATTTATGTCGAGCAGCATAATAATCATCTTACGATCCGCTGTGGGTCACAGACCTCCACTCACGTTATATGAACGTATAAACGTTAAATGTATAAACGTTAGAGGATGAGTATCAGAGAGACAGAGAGAGAGAGAGGTAGAGTTACCATGCGGGCTAGTGTAAAATGGTGAAGGCAAGAGCTAAAACGATAATATACTAGCAAGCTAATGGTCAATTTGCTAAAAAAGTTTTTCAATTACCCCACGCTCAACTGAGCCCAGCTTATCGCGCTCAACATACCAAGCGTGTGACCCGGCTATAGAACTAAGCTAGTAGCCGACTAGATGGAGCGAATGATTTGCAAAAATGTCAAGCCGCAGTTCGAGCTGCATTCGCATGCCCGCGAACCTTGGGCACTCAATTAGAACGTGGAGGAGGCTCTCCAACACATCCGGATCGAACATCAACATCAAAAACATAATTCAGCCAGCACCAGCAGGTAATGGCACTGTAGGTTTGCTCAGGTTAGGTTTGCTCAGGTTAGGTTTGCTCAGGTTAGGTTTGCTCAGGTTAGGTTTGCTCAGGTTAGGTTTGCTCAGGTTAGGTTTGCTCAGGTTAGGTTTGCTCAGGTTAGGTTTGCTCAGGTTAGGTTTGCTCAGGTTAGGTTTGCTCAGGTTAGGTTTGCTCAGGTTAGGTTTGCTCAGGTTAGGTTTGCTCAGGTTAGGTTTGCTCAGGTTAGGTTTGCTCAGGTTAGGTTTGCTCAGGTTAGGTTTGCTCAGGTTAGGTTTGCTCAGGTTAGGTTTGCTCAGGTTAGGTTTGCTCAGGTTAGGTTTGCTCAGGTTAGGTTTGCTCAGGTTAGGTTTGCTCAGGTTAGGTTTGCTCAGGTTAGGTTTGCTCAGGTTAGGTTAGGTTAGGTTAGGTTAGGTTAGGTTAGGTTAGGTTAGGTTAGGTTAGGTTAGGTTAGGTTAGGTTAGGTTAGGTTAGGTTAGGTTAGGTTAGGTTAGGTTAGGTTAGGTTAGGTTAGGTTAGGTTAGGTTAGGTTAGGTTAGGTTAGGTTAGGTTAGGTTAGGTTAGGTTAGGTTAGGTTAGGTTAGGTTAGGTTAGGTTAGGTTAGGTTAGGTTAGGTTAGGTTAGGTTAGGTTAGGTTAGGTTAGGTTAGGTTAGGTTAGGTTAGGTTAGGTTAGGTTAGGTTAGGTTAGGTTAGGTTAGGTTAGGTTAGGTTAGGTTAGGTTAGGTTAGGTTAGGTTAGGTTAGGTTAGGTTAGGTTAGGTTAGGTTAGGTTAGGTTAGGTTAGGTTAGGTTAGGTTAGGTTAGGTTAGGTTAGGTTAGGTTAGGTTAGGTTAGGTTAGGTTAGGTTAGGTTAGGTTAGGTTAGGTTAGGTTAGGTTAGGTTAGGTTAGGTTAGGTTAGGTTAGGTTAGGTTAGGTTTTTTTTTTTTTTTTTTTTTTTTTTTTTTTTTTATCCTACAATCCTCCAACATGATCGGAGCCTTTCTACTCTGCTATCCTTTCATTCCAGTTCTCGCTTTTATTCCTCTCGTACTTTTATTCTTCATACTATTCTTTCATCCATTCGTCGTCTTTTGTCTCTGTGGGTGGGTCTCCCACCTAACTAGTCTCTAATGGTGTTACTGGGGTAATTTTCTTTATTTCAATAAGTAAAGTCGGGCAACATTTTCTTAATTTTACAAAAATTTTCTTATTCTATCTTATTCTAGTGTTCACTTTAATATTTACAGTTTTATAGGTATGGTATTTTCAGCTTATTTTAGTTCCTTAATTATATTTATTATACATTTTTGTTTGGTGACATTTGCATACTCAGTATGTAATTCATCAAACTTTACTTAAGCTACTTGTTCCTATTATTAACTATCTTAACTATTTTTTTACAATATTCTAAAAACACATTCCTATCTCTACTTTTTATTAACATTGGCAGGTTTTCTGCTTTTAAAACTGTATCTAGCCTTTGTTCTAAGTCAAATCTATCCCTGGCAAAGGCAGGGCACTCCAGAATCAGGTGTTGCACGGTCTCTTCAACCTCCGGGTCACAGAGGCAGGAAGGGCTCTCCTTGCACCTGAAGCGAGTCAGGTACGAGGAGAAACCTCCATGCCCCGTGAGGATCTGCGTTGTTGGGCCGTCGATTGTAATTTTCCTGACTAAAGGATATGCTGCCACCGCGTCGGGAAAGAAGAGTTTTGTTCCAGAAGCCGTTTCCGCTGATTGGTACCTCTTGTTCCATTCGCCAATCGTCTCCATGCGAATGGTACGCTTGACGAATGAAACCGGGCACTTGTCGTACTCCGGCTTCTTTTTTGACTTCAGGGCTGCGTCTTTCGCCAGCTCGTCGGCCCTCTCATTTCCTGCCAGTCCTGCATGGGCCTTTATCCAAAACAAAGATGTTGTTTTGTTTTGGAGTGTGCACTCCCTCAAGTTGCACCTGGCCTGGACTGCCAGGGGATGAGAGGAACCGGGGTTTGTCACGGTCTCGAGTGCCGCTCTGGAATCACTATAGATCCCGAAAGAGGACTCGCTGCGCTTCAGTGCAACATCCGTTGCCTTGTGTAGGGCTAGCAGTTCTGCCTGATAGACGGTACAGTATGGCGATAGAGCAAGTTTGAGGGCATTGGTCTCGGTTTCACCAGTCCAAATGGATAGTGCTGCACCGACCTTGCCCTCAATCTTGCTCCCATCCGTGAAAATGCGCACAGCGTAATCGCTGTGGTGGGAATATTGCTCCTCGTCTATCAGGTTTTGGAACTGTAGTCCCACACGCTCTGCAGGATGTGGGGCATGTATCTTAGGTGCCATCTTCTCAACCTCTCTGTCGGTCAGCTCACGTCTAGGTGCTCCCTTCTTAGCCTCGTATAACGAGGCTGCCTCACGGACTCGGAGGTCTAGGGGGAGCGTCCCCGTGAGCAAGAGTGCTGAGTTTAATGACACCGTCCGATATGCCTTGCACATTTTCTGCGCGAAGCCCCTCTGGACCGTGGCGAGCTGTTTTCGAGTACCCAGTTTTTCTGCCGCTGGGGCCCACGCTGCTGCCGCGTACAATATTACCGGCTCTACCGCCGCGGTATATATTGTGCGGATGATGTCCGGGCTAAGACCCCAGCTGATGCGGGCCGCTCTACTTAGCTGTTTATAAATTCCTATCGCCTTTTTGCAGACGCTGGAAACGTGCGCATTAAAGGTTAGCTTATTGTCGATGGTGAGTCCAAGGATCTTGATCTCAGAGGACATTCCAATGCTGACCCCTCCCATGCTCAGGCATGGTGCGTCGAAAACAAGTTTCTTGGTTATTACCATTGCACAAGTTTTGTGTGGTGCAAACTTCAACTTATTTTCGACACCCCACGCCCGGACATGTTCGAGGATAGCATTGGCCTGTCCCTCAATCTCCCGGGCCTCACCACCATCAAAGAGCAACACCACGTCGTCCGCGAAAGCTTGGCAATATATCCCTTTTGCCTCCATCTGCTTCAGGAGGGGGTCCAGTATTAAATTCCAGAGGATTGGTCCTCCAATGGAACCTTGGACGCATCCCTTCTCCGTGCTTCTTCGGTGTGCAGCTCCCGCGTACCTAACTTCCACCATTCTGTCGCTGAGATAGTCGCTGATGACACGCCTCAAATTCACGGGGCATTTTTCCTCAGCCAATCGGGTCTTTATCGCTGGCCACCAAGCGCTGTCGAAGGCGCCCTCGATATCTAGAGAAACTAGTGTTATCAGTTTCTTCTCATCCAGTTTTTCGCGAATGCGTGTGATGAGTGATACGAGGGCGTCTTCCGTACTCTTCTGTGGCATAAACCCGTACTGGCGAGTACTGATCCGTGGTAGCACGTGGAACTTGAGGCGGTTCACCAGCATCTTCTCGTAAATCTTACCTAACACGGGCAGAAGCCCTATAGGTCGGTACGACTTTGGTGTACAGTAGGTGTCCTTTCCCGGCTTTCTCAGCACGACCACTGTTGCTTCCTTCCAGGACTTCGGGAAGCATCCGTGTGCCATGCATTTATTCAGGAGAGCCAGGAAGTACTCCGGGTCCACACCGATGGCGTGCGAGCATATGTCGGCCGTGAAGCCGTCGGCTCCGGGGGCTTTTTTGGGGTTGAAGGACTCGACTGCAACCTTCAGCTCATCAATTTTAAACGGAGGATCATGTTCACCATGATCCCCTTCGTTTACTGTTTCAGCTAGGGCTCTTATTTGCTGGTGCTGTGTGCTGTCTTCGTCCTTCAAATCCCTCGGGTAAAAAGTTTCCGCCAGGAATTTTGCAGAGCCTTCCGCATCCAGCGTTGTATTCCCTTTGGTCAAAGGAACATCTTCTTCTCTACATTTTACTCTTTTTATTACCCTGTAGATACCCTCCCACACTCCTTCCCTATCCTGCTTCCCACAGAAATCCCTCCAACTTTGCTTTGCTGCCTCTTCGACTGCTAACTCATACTTCTCTTTTTCTTTCAGGTATAGTTCTACAACCATCGGTCTGCGTGACGGCGCTGCATTGCGGACCCTTCGTTTTCGGGTCGCCACCTGCCTTTTCATCTTTGCGAGCTCCTCGGTCCAGTACGGTACGGTAAGTATTTGTGTATGTTTTTTGTTTGGTATAGCTAGTTCACATGTATTTGTTATGGCTTTGGTATATGTATCTATTGTATAGTCTATTTGTTCTTTGTTTTTTATTTCTGTGATGTTTTGTGTGGTTAGTTTGTTGTCATGCATAATTTGGGTCAGTTTCTCATGAAAAAGACCCCAATTAGCTTTCTTTGTGTTGTACTTACGTGTTGTTCTTTGTATTGTTATGCCTTGTGACTTTTGTAGTGCTATACCAAACATTATGCCGTTGTGGTCCGAGCTAGTGAGGCCCTCCACTACGTGCCAACCGTCCACGAGGTTAAGTATGTCCGTCGTGCATGCCGTCACATCGACATGGCTGCAGTATCTCTTTCCTCCCCTGATGGTGTCAAATGTTGGTATGTCTCCCGTGTTGATTATGTGCATATTCATTTCGGTGAGAGCTCCGCACATTTCTTCGCCTCTAAGATCTTCATTTGGGCTACCCCACCAGGTACTTTTGGCATTAGAGTCGCCTCCTATGATCAGCTTTTCGGGTCCTATTTCGTGCGCGATCTTTTTTATGTGCTCCAGGTATGGCCCTATGGGCGGGCCTCCTCTTGGCTCAAAGTAGTAGGATACTAGGGTGATCGTCCATGCTCTGGTTCGGACTCCCACCACGACGATGTTATCCGTGGTGAGTTGTGGGTACTGTATGATGTCAAGGCCATCGTCAAAAACGGCGATGGCTGCTTTAACGGTCCCGTTTCCTGTTCCAGAGCTCTGGAAAATTCGGACACCCCGGTAACTCCTAACCCTTCCTGCCGCGCCCACATAAGGCTCCTGGAGTAGTGCTATTGCTACTCTGCGCTTCTTGGCTTCGATCAGGAGTTCATTTGTGGCCAGCTGTCTATGGCGCAAATTCGCTTGTAGGATTGAGTACTTGTGAGTTTCCCGTGGCACCACCTTAGCAATATGCTACGGAGGCCCTAGCCAGTGCGTCCCACTTCCTCCTGACTGGGCACTCGTTGCTGAAGGCGTTGTGGCTGGACTGCTCTATGTCTTCTCTCTTGCAGTTCTCGCACGCTGGCGCCTTCCCCAGCAGTCGGTCTGGGCAATGCGCTCTCAGGTGTAGGTCGCCGCAGTGGCTACACAGGTCGGCAGATTCTTCGCAGAACCGCTTGCTGTGGCCGTACCCCAGACATCGGGTGCACTGCACCAGCGGCGAGTGGTCCTCCACTGTGACCCTTTGAAGGTCAACTCTCAATTTCTCTTCGTCGATCGCCCTTTTCCAAATTTTTGGCGAGACGCAGAGGATTATGTGGCAGTTGTGTGGGTTTCTCGCCTTTCGTCTGTATTTGATCTCTATGGATCCGTCCTCGCCCTCGAGGCCGTCAAAGACCTCCCGGTTCTGATTCCTGAGGGCTCTGATGACTTCTGCATCTTCGTGTACCTTCAGTACATCTCTCAGGATCAGAAGCGGGTTCTTGTTTTTGACCTCCTCGACGACGAGGCCGTTTCCTGCGGCTTCCAATCTATCCCTCATCTTCCTTCTCTCCTGCTCCGTCTTGCATCCCATAACAATCTTCTTACCCTTTGCCTTTCTAACACGCTCTACCTTTATCCATCCCTCCTTTGCGTCTACTGCCTTCCTCACTTTCTCCAGGACTTCCTCACCAGTTTCTCCCTCACACTTCGAGGAGACCACGACTGAGTACAGGGATGCCTGTCCAGGGTTCTTACCCTTTCCTTGGCTTCCCGTTGCCACTTCTGCGTAGGTCGCCCTCTCGATGGCCGCTTTCTGTGACTCCACCACTTCCCTAAGCTCATCCATCTTCCTTCCATTTTCCTTGAGTAGCCTGGAGTTTTCCTCTATTTTGGCCAAGATCTGTTCTTGGTCCTTCCCTTCCTTTCCACTTGTATCCTGTGGCTCTATGTTTGCCTGAGTCGCCTTTTCCTGTTTTTCCTTCCTGCTCTCCCTCTCCAGTTCGTAGTCCAGGTTTCGCGTAACCAGCGCCATTTTGGTTAGCTCATAGAGCCGATCCAAAGACTCCTTTAGCTGCTGCCTAACGTCTTTTCGCAGGTTTTGGAATCTGTTGAGGTTCTGCAGGCCTTTCCTGTGGACCTCAGCAGCTTCCTCCGCCTTACTGCGATAGCTCGTTTTGGCTTTTATGGGGCTGGGTGTTTGAGGGTTTATCCTCGTTTTGGTTACGGTCGCCGTCCCCACAGATGGTTTTGGGGGGACTTTTTTCCTTGGAGGGGTAGAGCAGGTGGGTTTAATTGGCTGGGGGTCGGTTCCCGCTAGTACCTGTTCTATGTGCTCTATGGATTTCCTTACATTATGGGACTTTGGCATTTTAGAAAGTCCCGCCTGTTGGTTGTCCATAGGTGGTGGTAATGCGGTATTGGATCCGCTCCCTTGAGCTCCTTTTGGTGTGCGAATCATGTTGGGGTGGTTTGTATTTAGCCAAAAGGGGCTTTAACAATATATGCAACAAGCCCGAAACACTAGACTATAAAGCTTCCGCAGCACACAACACACTTTCTGCTAATTCTGACTATTTTTCGTCCGGAACCCGGATGCAAAAAACCTCAAAAGCCGGATCCGGATTTTAACCCACCTACCGCCAAGAGCGGTGGCTCTTACTCTCTTTAGCGAAAACCGCACTATTCCAGCCCCCGCGGTTACCGAAATAATGATTTTACTAAATTTCTCAACTTTTTTTAAAAACGGGAAAAATACCCTAAATTCAATATCTCGGGAACCACCAGGCCGAGAAGGGTGCGGTTCGCATATAATTCCGGGAAATACAGGTGCGGTCCTGACCGAGTAATAAAAATTTTTTACCCGTTCCCTTTTCAGGGACTGAACAATCCCTGGACTTCGTCCTCCCGAAATTTTCCTAAGACACGCCAGCCGCCAAGAATGGTGCCTCCTCTACTCTTTTATGAAAACCGCCCCACTCCAGCCCCGGCAGTTCCGGAGATATGGGCCCCACAAAATTTGTTCCCACGAAAAACGTTACTTTTTTAAAATTTGAAAAAACACTTTAAATTCGATATCTCGGAAACCACCGGTCCAAGAAGGGAACGGTTTTCACCGACTTAAACGTCGTCCAGAGGCGGTCCCGACTATATGAAAATCTTTAACCAATTTTTTACAAAATTTAAATCTATTACATAAAGCTGAATTTAAAAGGGCTAGAAACAATATCTTTTCGCTAAACTTATTTTTATACACAGAACTACAATATAAGATAGTTGGAAGAGTTCAGAAGCTGCAAATAAAAAAGTCAAATTTCGAATTATAATTACGTCAAAAGCGAGAAATTTTCGACTACGTTTTGGGAAAAATTAATATCTAAAAAACTACTCAACAGAAAATTTTGAAATTTACAGGGATTATTGACAGTTAGATAAGCTACAGAATTACGACTTAAAACAATAGGTTCTCAGATCTATCTGACGAGCAATAGGGCGGCGAAGTCCGAAAAAATTTTTTCGTCCGGAAAAAGTCGATTTCCGGCTGAACTCTAGGTCGCTGACTCTCGCTCGAAGCGGATTCGAGTTCTGCTCGGCTGCCTCCTCCGGATTCCGTCTTCAGAATTATCCGCACGACGTCAGGTGAAGAGTTAGGCTATTGCATCATTTCACAATTTTGCAAATATCTTCGAAGTGGAGCCTCCGAAGAGTCTGGTTTTTTCAGGGAAGTTGTGGGGGACCAGAATACCCAGATTGAAATTAAAAAATTTTGGGGTTACAGCGATTAATCTGTCGACGCACGCACTTTTGTGATTTTGGTTAAAGAGATTTCACTTTTTAACTGATTGTACTTACAGTTTTTCACCAATCGAGCTGGGAGTTTCACATCCAGAAAGAGCTCCTAGATGCGCAACTTTTAACACATAGATCATGTGGATCCAACAAGGATAAGTGTCACTTCCAGAGTTATCAAAATGTACTTTAGTTGGATTTCACTCTTTTGGTCACTGCACTTCGAAATGTTGATGGATTACACTAAAAATAGCACCACTTTGACGGGCTCGTCACTCCGCAACTTTTGATGTATGACACGGGTGGATTTAAGCGAAAAAACCCATTTTTCGATTTTTCGACCGCGGAGCAACCTGGAAAACGATCCGCACGCGACTGTGGATGGAGCGCGACTGGGTTAGGTTAGGTTAGGTTAGGTTAGGTTAGGTTAGGTTAGGTTAGGTTAGGTTAGGTTAGGTTAGGTTAGGTTAGGTTAGGTTAGGTTAGGTTAGGTTAGGTTAGGTTAGGTTAGGTTAGAGACAAGGAAAAGTCAATAACACCCGACAGTGAAGTCGTTAAAACCGACGGCGGCGGTCGGCGGTATCATAACCGCCTTCAGCCTCCCGGTGGTGAGTAGCGGGCGACAGGTGCGGGGGCGCCTCCGCCCGCATTGCACTACTCACTACCCTCGCGGGAAGACATTCTCTGACTCCTCCCTCCTGGAGGAGCGGCGGGACATCGCCGGTGGGGGACTGGATGTAAAGGCTCTGCTGGTCTCCCAGTTCCCTGCCATCCGGGCGAAGCGGGAATGCCGCTGGGTTATTTTAGTGGGTATACCGGTGACTCGCACCGGGGAGTCCCACATACCCCCCCTGTCCCCCAACGGGGGGGGATGCGTAAAGCATTTTTTCCCAGCGTCAAAAAAAAAAAAAAAAAAAAAAAAAAAAAAAAAAAAAAAAAAAAAGGTTAGGTTAGGTTAGGTTAGGTTAGGTTAGGTTAGGTTAGGTTAGGTTAGGTTAGGTTAGGTTAGGTTAGGTTAGGTTAGGTTAGGTTAGGTTAGGTTGGGGTGCTACGGTCGGGTAACCTCCACGAGAGCTTGCCGCTTCTCGTCCCTTTGGATACGTCCGGAGGGAAGGGAAGACGGTGGAGCCGGTGCATCCTGGGAGATGTGCGGTGACTTCCCCAAGTGGGATCTTGCTGCTCATCGGCAAATGACCCGACACGTTCGTTTCTCCACGTGTCCCTCTGGTTTTCAGAGGGCACAGTGGAGGGGCAGGGGCGGGCTCTGTGTGTACTTACACTACCGCAGAGCAGGCAGGGAAGGAATTCCTTCCTTCCTTGCCACCGCCGGGGGGGAGGGGCGTTATCGTCTGGAGTGTCGTTGTTATGTGCTAGCGGCTCCAGACGACCGCGGCCGAGCCTTCATTGGCCGGGCCGAGACATGGAGAGTCAATAAAACCCGACAAGGAAAAGTCGTTAACACCCTCAGGATACCGGTCGGCCTCCTGTAGTAGTAGGCTTGTCCGGGCAAAGGGGGCTCTGCCCGGATCGACGGTTGTTTTTCCCCTACAATCGTGGGAACAGTATGGAGAATTTTGAAAAAAACAAATCTGCTTCGGCAGAATCTTCTGCCAGAGGGGGCATTAAACCCGTAGTTCATTGGTCACAGCCCGGTACCGCTGACCCGGTAACGGGTAGACTTGTTTTTGAGGAGGACACAGGATCGGAGTTTGACTCCGACGACTCGTTGGTGTCGGTTCCGTCCGACAACACTCTGAAGCGCAGGATCGAGGAATTAGGTGGTCACTCCTCAGGGATGTTGATTCCTCGGCCTAGTAGTAGTGTTGCCAAGAGGGGGAGGGGTCGCCCTCCAACGACGGGCGAGTACGTCGGCCTGGCTAGGGCCAAAGAGGCGGAAAACGCGGCAAAGCGTGAAGAGCTCAGGCTCCGGGCGGAAGAGGAGTACGCCAAGGAGCTGAGTTTGGCGAAGGCGAAGATCTCTCGTCTCTCCGAGTCGAGTGCGACGGGGGACGAGAGCCCTCTAGGTGATGAGTTAGGTCCGGTGCCCCGCATTGTGGCAAATGTGGGCCTAATAAAAACAGTGGCTGGAAGGTGTAAGAACCTGAAGGGCACGGACGTAAAGGCCCTAAAAAATGCGGCGGACCAGATCGCTCAGGCGGTGGAGCGGCTGAGCAAGCGCTCCACTTCCGACGAGACGGAGAGACTGCAGGCGGAAAATGCCCGTCTGCAGTCGGAGGTGGCAGCGCTGCGTAAGGACGTGGCGGAGCTGCGCACTCGGATGGCTCAGCCGCCCCAGTTGCCTCTCGAGGAGATGACGCGTACCATCATGGTCCAGGTTGGGACCATGGTGAGTGCGCGTCTCGACGCGATGGAGGGGAGACTGCTCCCCGAGGAGCGCATCCGCCCTCCTCTTGCGCACGACGTACCACCTGCTGAGGCTCAGGCTAAGTCCGGTGCTCACTCGGGCACTGCCCCTAAACCCCAGAAGGGGAAACGAGGTGGCACGAATAAGGGGCAGACGAAAGGGGGGAAGCGGACCAAGGAAGGGCCGCGACCTTCTGCGCCGCCTCGCGTAGAAACAAACCTTGAACCACCGAAACCCCAGTCCTCAGAAGAGGGAGAATGGGTCAAGGTGCTCAAGAAGGCCAAGAAACCAAAGGCGGGACCTAAGCCACCGCCTGCGGTTCAAAATCCAAGGAGGCCGGTGAGGTTGCGCCTCCCTCAGTCCTCGGCTGTAACACTTACGTTGCAGCCGGAGGCTGAGGAGCGAGGCGTAACCTACGCCAATGTTCTGCGCGAGGCGACGCAAAAGATTGCGCTCGCTGACCTCGGCATAACCACCGTGCAGTTCAAGGTGGGAGTGTCGGGGCAGCGAATCTTGGAGCTGCCGGGTACGGAGTCTGGCGAGAAGGCCGATGCCTTAGCTGGCAAGATTCGAGAGGTGTTTGGAGAAGAGGTCATCCGAGTTGGCCGGCCCATGAAGTGCGCAGAGATGCGCCTTTCGGGGCTGGACGACTCGGTGACCTCTGAGGAAGTGATCGCGGCGATCTCCCGGGTTGGTGGATGCCCAACGGCATCCATCAAGGCGGGAGATGTACGCCGCGACACAACAGGTAGAGGCACCGCCTGGGTGCGTTGCCCGGTGGCAGCGGCCAAAAAGGCCTCGGAGGGGGGACGGCTGACCGTCGGCTGGTCCTCGGCGCAGGTTAAAATCCTGCCGCCGAGGCCATTGAGATGTTACCGTTGCCTAACTCCGGGGCACGTTGTTGGCAACTGCAAAGAAGAGAATGACCGCAGCGGTCTGTGCTACCGCTGCGGGCAGGCCGGCCACCTGGCCGGGAAATGTACGTCTCCGCCGCTCTGCGTCATCTGCACGGCGGCGGGGAAACCTGCTGCGCACTGTTCGGGTAGCGCTGCGTGTACTGTAGCGCACCCACCGAAGAAGGGGAGGGCTGCGGCCGGCACAAAGCCTCCGCCGCGCCCTACCCCTTAGAGCCTTGGGCGTCGGACTTGGGGAAGTCCGGCGCCCAATTTTTAGGGCTCGAGATGGCGCGCGCGTGTTCCCGCGCGCTACTCACGTGTAGTATAGGGGAGGAAACGCTCAGTCTTCCCCTCCCAAGAGGCTTGGCCCAAGGGCGTCGCTGCCGTAGAGTGCGGAAGATTCTTCACGGGCACTCGGGCTCTACGGCAATGCGATGAGGAGGAACACGGTGGGGTTTTAGCCGGTAAGAGTCCGGCATAACCCGTCGTCGTCCCCACGGCGGCGGGTATCCATGAGGATTTCCCCACCTAAAAAAAAAAAAAAAAAAAAAAAAAGGTTAGGTTAGGTTAGGTTAGGTTAGGTTAGGTTAGGTTAGGTTAGGTTAGGTTAGGTTAGGTTAGGTTAGGTTAGGTTAGGTTAGGTTAGGTTAGGTTAGGTTAGGTTAGGTTAGGTTAGGTTAGGTTAGGTTAGGTTAGGTTAGGTTAGGTTAGGTTAGGTTAGGTTAGGTTAGGTTAGGTTAGGTTAGGTTAGGTTAGGTTAGGTTAGGTTAGGTTAGGTTAGGTTAGGTTAGGTTAGGTTAGGTTAGGTTAGGTTAGGTTAGGTTAGGTTAGGTTAGGTTAGGTTAGGTTAGGTTAGGTTAGGTTAGGTTAGGTTAGGTTAGGTTAGGTTAGGTTAGGTTAGGTTAGGTTAGGTTAGGTTAGGTTAGGTTAGGTTAGGTTAGGTTAGGTTAGGTTAGGTTAGGTTAGGTTAGGTTAGGTTAGGTTAGGTTAGGTTAGGTTAGGTTAGGTTAGGTTAGGTTAGGTTAGGTTAGGTTAGGTTAGGTTAGGTTAGGTTAGGTTAGGTTAGGTTAGGTTAGGTTAGGTTAGGTTAGGTTAGGTTAGGTTAGGTTAGGTTAGGTTAGGTTAGGTTAGGTTAGGTTAGGTTAGGTTAGGTTAGGTTAGGTTAGGTTAGGTTAGGTTAGGTTAGGTTAGGTTAGGTTAGGTTAGGTTAGGTTAGGTTAGGTTAGGTTAGGTTAGGTTAGGTTAGGTTAGGTTAGGTTAGGTTAGGTTAGGTTAGGTTAGGTTAGGTTAGGTTAGGTTAGGTTAGGTTAGGTTAGGTTAGGTTAGGTTAGGTTAGGTTAGGTTAGGTTAGGTTAGGTTAGGTTAGGTTAGGTTAGGTTAGGTTAGGTTAGGTTAGGTTAGGTTAGGTTAGGTTAGGTTAGGTTAGGTTAGGTTAGGTTAGGTTAGGTTAGGTTAGGTTAGGTTAGGTTAGGTTAGGTTAGGTTAGGTTAGGTTAGGTTAGGTTAGGTTAGGTTAGGTTAGGTTAGGTTAGGTTAGGTTAGGTTAGGTTAGGTTAGGTTAGGTTAGGTTAGGTTAGGTTAGGTTAGGTTAGGTTAGGTTAGGTTAGGTTAGGTTAGGTTAGGTTAGGTTAGGTTAGGTTAGGTTAGGTTAGGTTAGGTTAGGTTAGGTTAGGTTAGGTTAGGTTAGGTTAGGTTAGGTTAGGTTAGGTTAGGTTAGGTTAGGTTAGGTTAGGTTAGGTTAGGTTAGGTTAGGTTAGGTTAGGTTAGGTTAGGTTAGGTTAGGTTAGGTTAGGTTAGGTTAGGTTAGGTTAGGTTAGGTTAGGTTAGGTTAGGTTAGGTTAGGTTAGGTTAGGTTAGGTTAGGTTAGGTTAGGTTAGGTTAGGTTAGGTTAGGTTAGGTTAGGTTAGGTTAGGTTAGGTTAGGTTAGGTTAGGTTAGGTTAGGTTAGGTTAGGTTAGGTTAGGTTAGGTTAGGTTAGGTTAGGTTAGGTTAGGTTAGGTTAGGTTAGGTTAGGTTAGGTTAGGTTAGGTTAGGTTAGGTTAGGTTAGGTTAGGTTAGGTTAGGTTAGGTTAGGTTAGGTTAGGTTAGGTTAGGTTAGGTTAGGTTAGGTTAGGTTAGGTTAGGTTAGGTTAGGTTAGGTTAGGTTAGGTTAGGTTAGGTTAGGTTAGGTTAGGTTAGGTTAGGTTAGGTTAGGTTAGGTTAGGTTAGGTTAGGTTAGGTTAGGTTAGGTTAGGTTAGGTTAGGTTAGGTTAGGTTAGGTTAGGTTAGGTTAGGTTAGGTTAGGTTAGGTTAGGTTAGGTTAGGTTAGGTTAGGTTAGGTTAGGTTAGGTTAGGTTAGGTTAGGTTAGGTTAGGTTAGGTTAGGTTAGGTTAGGTTAGGTTAGGTTAGGTTAGGTTAGGTTAGGTTAGGTTAGGTTAGGTTAGGTTAGGTTAGGTTAGGTTAGGTTAGGTTAGGTTAGGTTAGGTTAGGTTAGGTTAGGTTAGGTTAGGTTAGGTTAGGTTAGGTTAGGTTAGGTTAGGTTAGGTTAGGTTAGGTTAGGTTAGGTTAGGTTAGGTTAGGTTAGGTTAGGTTAGGTTAGGTTAGGTTAGGTTAGGTTAGGTTAGGTTAGGTTAGGTTAGGTTAGGTTAGGTTAGGTTAGGTTAGGTTAGGTTAGGTTAGGTTAGGTTAGGTTAGGTTAGGTTAGGTTAGGTTAGGTTAGGTTAGGTTAGGTTAGGTTAGGTTAGGTTAGGTTAGGTTAGGTTAGGTTAGGTTAGGTTAGGTTAGGTTAGGTTAGGTTAGGTTAGGTTAGGTTAGGTTAGGTTAGGTTAGGTTAGGTTAGGTTAGGTTAGGTTAGGTTAGGTTAGGTTAGGTTAGGTTAGGTTAGGTTAGGTTAGGTTAGGTTAGGTTAGGTTAGGTTAGGTTAGGTTAGGTTAGGTTAGGTTAGGTTAGGTTAGGTTAGGTTAGGTTAGGTTAGGTTAGGTTAGGTTAGGTTAGGTTAGGTTAGGTTAGGTTAGGTTAGGTTAGGTTAGGTTAGGTTAGGTTAGGTTAGGTTAGGTTAGGTTAGGTTAGGTTAGGTTAGGTTAGGTTAGGTTAGGTTAGGTTAGGTTAGGTTAGGTTAGGTTAGGTTAGGTTAGGTTAGGTTAGGTTAGGTTAGGTTAGGTTAGGTTAGGTTAGGTTAGGTTAGGTTAGGTTAGGTTAGGTTAGGTTAGGTTAGGTTAGGTTAGGTTAGGTTAGGTTAGGTTAGGTTAGGTTAGGTTAGGTTAGGTTAGGTTAGGTTAGGTTAGGTTAGGTTAGGTTAGGTTAGGTTAGGTTAGGTTAGGTTAGGTTAGGTTAGGTTAGGTTAGGTTAGGTTAGGTTAGGTTAGGTTAGGTTAGGTTAGGTTAGGTTAGGTTAGGTTAGGTTA